>CAMGYJ010000008.1:63603682-63953966 GCA_946122785.1 Linum tenue | reverse complement strand
TTGCTGTTGGAGCTGTTTTGGGGAGGGGCAAGATCAACATTTTGTCCTATCTATTACGCCTCGAAGACCCTCAATGATGCACAGAAGAACTACACCACCACGGAGAAGGAGCTGCTCGCGTGGTGTTTGCTTTCAACAGTTTCGTCCTTATCTGGTCTTGTCCCATGTGACCGTGTACACTGATCACTCCGCGCGATTATACCTAATGAGCAAGGCCGATGCTAAGCCTAGGCTCATACCACGATCTTACTATTGCAGGAGTTCGACATCGAGATTCGGGACAAGAAGGGAGCTGAAAAATGTTGCTGCTGATCACCTCTCCCGGTTGGACGCACCACCTGCGGACTACCTCGAGGAGAGCAACGATTCTTTACCTGATGAGCAACTTATGTGATGTGCCTTGTGGAAAGTGTCACCCCTTGGTACTCTGATTTTGCAAACTTTCTGGTGGGCCAGCACTGCCCAAGGGATGACAACTCACACCAAGAGGAAATTCTTCTCCGACCTGAAGCATTACTTCTGGATGACCCTCATCTCTTCAGGATCGGAACCGACGGATCATCCGTCACTGTGTCATGGAAAGTGAGATGGAGGGCATTCTATCTTACTGTCATGAATGACCTATTGGCGGTCACCATGGAGGAAACCACACGCGATAGGAAGGTGTTACAATCGGGCTTTTATTGACCCACGCTCTTCAAGGACGCAGACGCCTTCGCACGCAGGTGGCGACCGATGCCAAGGTCAGGTACATCTCTGCCCTGATGAGATGCCCCAGAATGTATTTATAACTTGTGAAATTTTTTATGTCTGGGGTATCGACTTCATGGGCCCCTTCCCTCCATCACTTTGGAAACACTTACATCTTAGTTGCTGTTGACTACGTCTCTAGGTGGGACGAGGCGCAAGCTTACCCTAATGATGCTAGACGTGTTTGTGGTTTTTTGAAGCAAATATTCTCCCGAGCCAGTTTGATAAGTTAATGTCTCGCTATGGTTGTCACTCATAAGGTGTCTGTGGCCTATCACCCTCCAACGAGTGGCCAGGCCGAGCTGACGAACCGGGAGCTCAAGCGTATCCTGGAGAAATGGTGGATCAGTCGCACAAGGATTGTCCACCAAGCTCGATGATGCTCTCTCGGCATACCGCACTCCCTACAAGTCACCCATTGGTACTTCACCGTACCAGCTTGTCTATGGAAGGCATGTCATTTTCCCGTGGAGCTAGAGCACAAGGCCTTTTGGGCCCTGAAGCTGCTCAACTTGGATGTTAGTGGTTGCAGGTGTTGAGCGAAAATGCAGATGCTGGAGATGGAGGAATGGCGTTATCATGCCTATGAGAACACCAAGTTGTACAGAGGAGCCACTAAGCGCCTGCACGATGCACGGTTGCGGGGTCCGAAGGAGTTTCGGGTTGGTGATTGAGTTCTCCTCTATAACTCTCCCTGAAGCTCTTTACCGGAATGCTCCGCTCCCGGTTTTTCTGGACCGTTCACGTCACACAGGTGTTCCCGTATGGCACGATTGAAATTGCCGACCCGCAAACTGAACCGTTTAAAGTGAACGGCCATCGTCTCAAGCTCTACATGGGAGACGAGGGTCCAACGAGCGAATTTGGTGGTTGAACTCGCAGACCCTTAGTTCCGCCATGGGCGTCCAGCTAAAGTAAAGAAGCGCTTGTGGGGAGGCAACCCCCCCACTGTTTGCATTTCTTTTTCCCTTTTTCTGTGTGTTTTTGTGTCGCGTTCGAGTCCTCTTGCACTCTGTGTTGAAGTTAGGTCGTCTGATCTGCCTCGATTTGGCCTTTTCGTGTAGGGGAGTTCGAAAAATGAGAAAAAGAGATTTTGGCCGAAAAGGGGGAAATACCCGGGTTGTGACACAAATACCAGACTGGGCATTTTTGTGTCGCGGCCGGGACCCTTCTATGTTCCGGGGCGCAAAAAAGGGGAAAACCCGACCTTGATTAAAAAATACCCGAGCAGGCATTTTTTACTCAAGGCCGGGGGTTTCCCAGAAACATGGTACGCCGCGTTTCAAAATCCCTGACCGTGCGTCAAGAATACCCAACCGTGTATTTTTGAGGCCTGGCAGGGTATTTTTGCTATTTAAGTAAACCCCCGGTCGACAACTCTCTCTCCTCTCATTTTTTCAAAAACATCCCCTCTTCCTCTCATTTCCTCTCCCCTCTCTCCTCTTTGGTCGACGCCGACTACCGCCCTCCCGCCGCCGCCGGCAGCCGCCACCGCCGTCCTCCGCCGCCGGCGACTTTCCGACGATTTTCCGGCGAGTTTCTCGGGGCATTTTGGGCACGGTTTCGCGTCCCTCACCCTTCTCTCGTGTCTCCTCTACAGTCCTACTTGACTTTCCAGGTGTGTTCCTTGCTAGATTTACTCATTTTTCTGGAAAATCGGACTGTAGACTTTAGGAACGAGAACCTTGATTTGCTTGGCAGGTTTGATTTAGAATAGGGTGAGGGATGCCGTGGTTATGTTTGGCTCTTGTGTGATGCCCAGTTGCTTGAATGGGTCGGTTATGCTTGATCTTGCCTTGATTGTGGTTGTGTTGCTTGCGATTCAATCGTTTGTGCTTAAACTGTTAGCCCTAGGTGGTCCTTAAGTGTGCGGTAAGTGATGAACCCATAATGTTGGTCCTAACGAGTATTTTCTTGGCTGCACCTTTTGTTTGTTGATTTTGCAGGATCATGTCGCTCGATCACCCGTTAGTGCAGGACCTTGATAGCATCGTATTTGCACATGTTTTCACCTTTGTTTCCTGACCATATTAGCTCGAATTTGTTGTTCTTTGGCCTATTTTACGCTAGGTTGTGCTGTTTTGGCATATTTCAGGTCCTAGCAAGTAAAGAGGTGCATAGGCGCAAGTTTCGGGTCATTTGGAGGTCGGATTGCGCTTTAAAGGGAAAATTACGGGCAGCCCCTGAACAACTACGGTCGTAATTGTCCCTGGCATGCCTGTAATTTCAATGCCGAGCCTAATTTCCAGAATTCCTGTCGCAGAGTCAATTACGGGCAAGAGTCACTTTAATTACGGTCGTAATCCAGTAATTACTGGTGGTATTTGGCAAATTACGACCGTAAATCCTGTCTTCCGAGTCAAGTGAAACGCGCGTTTTGGGCAATTACGGGCATACCACAATTACGGTCGTATTTCTGCCCGTAATTCGCCCAGAATCGGGTTTTTGAGGCAGATTCGAGCCAAAACAGGGGGGATCGATTTTCTGGAGCAAAAACAGAGCCCTAGAGAGAGAAAGTGCGAAGAACTCATCCTAAGAGTGGTTTTGGAGCTGGGTTTCATCAAATCAAGCTTAGAGATCATCATAGGAGCGATAATCATCATCCCAGACCAGATTCTTCCCATTGTTATGAGTATGACTGCTTTGTATCCTGTTTTCCTCTCTCTCTTTCTCTCTATGGAGTAGAACCTTTCTCTCACTTGGGTATGAAGAACCCTAGTTCCATGTGTTACGGATTTGATTGTAATGACTTGGGATGATTATACTGTTTGGTTTTAATCGAATGATGCATGATTCATTGAATTGATTGAAGTCTGATCAGCTTTTCTTGATTTCTGCTGCTACCTGAGATAGATAGAATCTGATTAGGTTGTTAGAGCTACATCATTCGGTAGTAGGAGATTGGCTATACGAGAGTTAGTCAGTTTACTGCTTTGTACTGGAATCCAATTCCAGTACTGGAGTTCTGTGTTCATAGCCTCAGCTTTCTATCCCGGTGAAGACTAGTCGTCTGCCGGGTAGTTAGACTGAGAGGGCTTGGTCAGCTTAAGAGATTCCAAGCTACTGTCGGATCTTCCGCAGTATAATACAGTAAATCAACCTAGGGTAATTACAATTGAGACCTAACTAAGGAGCTAGGGGGACTCATTCCCGAGTGACTCTTCCTTGACTTCAGAAAACCGAATCATTTTCCTGCTTTTACTTTAAACAACAATCACTCGACTTAGTTGGCTAGATAACAGATAATCACGGAGTAGGCAGTAGATCTAGACCCCGGGTTGACATTAGAACTTGCTACTTTACTGCATTCCCGGACTGCGATTACACTTGGTCACAGTTTGGTGTTGTGTTTTAGCGTGTCAAGTTTTTGGCGCCGTTGCTGGGGAACCTCTAGGTTATTGGGGAAACTTGAAAATTTGTTACTCTAGCTTTTTCTTTGCTGCATTGATGTTTTCTCTTCCACCTGTGCCTTCACGGGTTCTTTTGCTGGTTGTGTGTCAGGTAGTGCATGACCCGTAGCCAGTTAGGGAACTTCTACATTAGACCAGGTGCTTGAACAACTTGTAGGAACTTCAAGCGGGCTCTAAAGGCGCGACTGGCTGCAGAGGAGGCGCTTAGCACAGCTACAGATCACTGACGAAAAGGAGATGGCTGACCCACAGGACCATGATGTGGTCATTCCTGAGGAGCAGACCATGGGATCCTACTGGACCGCCAGAGTCGCGGACATGAGGTCACCTATTCAACACCCTCATGTGCCAGCAAACAACTTTGTGGTGAGCACCTCGGTTATCACAATGCTGCGCGGTTCAGTGGTGTTCCGTGGCAAGGAGGGTGAGTGCCCCGGATCACATTTGAGGCGATTCCACGAGCTGATCGATGGAATCAAGATAAATGGGGTCCCAGCCGATGCCATCCAGCTGCGGTACTTCCCGTTTACTCTGGAGGGCCAAGCCAAGGAGTGGCTAGACACTCGACCTCCAGGCTCTATCACCACGTTCGCCAACCTGGGGGACAAGTTCCTCACCCGCTATCATCCTCCGTCAAAGACGACGGACCTGCAGAAGCAAATCACCCACTTCACTCAAGACGAAGATGAGACCATCCGGGATGCTTGGGAGAGATACACCAGTCTTTTCCTCAAGTGCCCCAACCATGGTTTCACCGACGCCTTCAAGGTGGTCACTTTCTATCATGCTCTCTTCCCGGAGGACAAGCAGCTGATTGACTCGGTCTGTGGCGGGAATATGCTCACCAAAACACCGCCACAGCTGAATCAACTTTTTGAAGAGATGGCAGAGCAGGGCTATGATTGGGGAACTTCTAGGAGATCGAGAAGAGCACTAGGGAGGGGTGTGCATGTTGTAGCCACCCAGTCATCTGATTTGGTGCAGGTGGTATCGAAGCTGGTTTCAGCCATAGATCGCTATGGATTGATTACAGGTACAGGACAGCCGCAGGCGATGCACTGCCAGTGGTGCGAGAGCAACCATCACACTGTGGAAGATTGCAAGGCGATGAGGGAGTCGTCTACTCCCCAGGAGCAGGTGGATTTCATCAGCAATGCCAGGCGCTTCGACCCTTACAGCAACACTTACAACGAGGGGTGTCGCCAGCATCCTAACTTCTCCTGGGGTGGGGCAAATCCCAGACCACCATCCCCCCAGGGACCACCTGGCTTCCAGAGGCCTCCTTACCAGCCTAGACAAGGGCAATTTCAGCAGCCGCAGCAGCCTCTCTACCCGCCCAGACAGGGGCCAGTTCCACCTCAGTCACAGGTGCGACCATTTCATCAGACAGGGGCAGCACCTATAGCCCCAGTACAGAGTGACTCGATGGCGGAATTGAGAGATTTGGTGGGTTCTCTGGCCACCTCCAGTGCAAACAAGATCAATAACATCGAGCAGTTCATGGAGAAAGCTTCAGGTAAATTCTTGGAGCTAGAAGCTGGTTAGAGAACAAACAGGCTGTGCTGTGGGATATATAGACTCAGCTTGGGAGTGTTGCCCAGGCTGTAGCTCAGAGGACTCTGGTACTCTACCTAGTCAACCATCCCTAATCCGCAGGACCCAAATGAGCACTGCAAGGCCATCACTACCAGGAGTGGCAAGATGACTGCAGATCCACCGGCGGGCACAGAGAGAGAGACCCCTACTTCAGCACTTCCAGCTAATCAGGAGGAAATGGAGAAGGAGGTTGAGGTGCCTGCTCCTAAACCGCAACCGTGGTGAAGGAGTATGTACCACAGCTTCCCTTTCCTACTCGGTTGCACAAGGACCGACGGGAGACTGAGTTTGCCAAATTCATGGCAATGCTGAAGCAGGTAAACATAAGCATGCCCTTCGTGGAGGCATTATCGAAGATGCCCAAGTATGCCAAGTTCACGAAGGATCTCCTCACCAACAAGAGGAAGCTTGGGGAGCTGTCAACGGTGATGCTCAACGAGGAGTGTTCTGCCATCCTGCAGAACAAACTACCAGAGAAGCGAAAAGACCCAGGGAGTTTTACTATCCCTTGCATGATTGGTAGTTTGCATGTAGGGAAGTCCTTGGCGATTTAGGCGCTAGCATAAAGTCATGCCATATAAACTGTTTAAAAAGCTAGCCTAGGTGAACCCAGTGATACTAGGATGAGCATTCAACTTGCTGATAGATCCATTGTGCATCCTAGGGTATAGCAGAGGACTTGATAGTCGCAGTAGGGCCATTTTCATATCCTGTTGATTTTGTGATTTTGGACATAAATGAGGATGTTGATGTACCACTGATATTGGGTAGGCCTTTTCTCGCCACCGCCAAGGCGCTCATTGATGTTGAATGATGGAAAACTGATTTTGCGAGCTGGGGGAACAAATCACCTTTTCTGTTTCTGATAATATGAAACACCCCCAGCTCCATGATGATTTAGACTACTGTGATGTTGTTGCTGATTTTGAAACCGCACTCGCCATCACGAGTGCGGGTACTGATGATTTCCTTGAGCGTTGTCTTTTGCTAGGGGAACATGCATCACAGGATGTGCAGCTGGAGGAGCAGCTTGCGAGCTGGACATGGCGCGATCGAGGGGCGAGAGATACCATTCAAGCCGATCCCTATCTCGCCCCGGATCGCTACTCATTGGAGGAGCTGCCAGGTTGGAGCTTAAACCCCTCACTTCTCACCTGGAGTATGCATTTCTCTAGTAGGGGAATAAGCTCCCGTCATTATCAGCTCGGATCTGACACCCGAGCAGATGAGCAGCCTGGTGGCTCTGCTGCAGAAGTATGCCCGGGCCATGGCTTGGAAGATCACCGACTCAGAGGCATTAGCCCATCCTTCTGCTCCCACAGAATTTTGATGGAGGATGAGGTTAAGCCAGTGACTCACTCCTACTGTCACTCTAGAAAATGGCCAAGTGTAACCACTTCCTAAAGCGTAGTATAGCGGGTTTGGGTTTTATTGTCAACCCGGTCCTAGATGTGATGACTACTCGTGAATTCTCATTATCTAGCAGTGAACTTTTAGTGCAATTCAAGCAAACAAAACACAAAGCAAGTAAACGGTTTGTTGTCAGTCAAGAGAGGTCACCCGGATATGGTTCCCCCTAGACTGCAGTTAAGTCGATTGCAATTTACCAAGTTCAGTTTTCATGAAAGTTATACTGCGGAAGGTTCTTAATTAGCATGAAGTCTCGACTAAAGGTCTCCAGACCCTCTCATCTGAGTCTCTAGCGGCGACTAACCTCCACCGGAGTAAATAGATTGAGGCCCTAACGAAC
Source organism: Linum tenue (assembly GCA_946122785.1). Classification (NCBI taxonomy): domain Eukaryota; kingdom Viridiplantae; phylum Streptophyta; class Magnoliopsida; order Malpighiales; family Linaceae; genus Linum; species Linum tenue. The sequence goes on along the minus strand of CAMGYJ010000008.1, from coordinate 63,946,460 downwards.
CAAACCTCCACTACCGAATTGAATTCAGTACAAACATCGAATTGGCTCCTCGACTAAAGTCACCAATTCGCCACCTTCGATTAGGATACTCTATCAACCTAGGCAGATATTCTCATTCTAGGTCAAAGCAGAAACAACAGAATTTGATCAGGATTCAAGTCATTCAATCATTCAAACCTCAATCGAATATAATCAATTCACAAACTCTGTACTTGGGTTCATACAATCAGACCTAGCATACAAATCTAGGTTCCCCATACCCAGATGAATGGGGAACTACTCCATAGAGAAGGAAGCAAAAGCAGATTCAGACGCGAAATCATACTGTGAAGATGGATTTCTGCTCCTGGACGTTTAATCGCACTTCTCCAAGCTCAAGCCGGCTCCAATGGTGATGAAGATCGAGCTATGGCACTTGGGAACTCTGGTTCGTCGCTTTCTCTCTCTAGGGATCGCTTTCTCTCTCAAAAACTCGGAACCCTCTAAAGTTGCCTTCTTTTCCTTTTCAGCTGCCATATCGCGATACCCGGTCGAAATACCCGTCGGGTATTTCGGGTTTCGACCGGGTATTTGCAAAACGCTCCGCTTTGGTAAAGGGAAAATCCCCGGTCACTCTCCATATCCTCGACCGGGGATTTTAGTCATCTGCCCGGCCCCTCTCTGTTCTCGGGCGCCCAAAACAGTGAATACCCGGTCGGTATTTGGCCACCTGACCGGGTATTTTCCTCCTCCTGCATCTCACTTTGTCCCAACTTCGCTCCTTTCGACCCAGAACTCGTTTCTCTCGCCTCGATTTCAACGTCGGACCTGAAATTGACATAAACACACACCCTAGCGTGAAATCGGCTTAAAACACTAGAATCCACATCTCAAACGGCTTCAGATGGGGTGAAAACATGTGTAATTATTGGTCTATCAAACTCCCCCACACTTAACCGTTTGCTTGTCCCTAAGCAAACCAGTTCGACACCAGATAAGCTCAAACGTTTCAATCAAGCAGGCTTTAGGGCAAATCGTATCGGCACAAAACCGTGGATCATACTGGCTTTCGATCACCAACACATGGCAACTCGAATGACAACCTAGACAACCACCACAGACGACATCGATGCATAAAGTCGAGCAAAGGAAGAGTTCTCTCCTGTTCACCAACCAACATAGACTTGACTCAATCACTTGTTCAAACAGTCACTTCATGCACAAAGCTCAAGATATCAGAATTAAGACCGAGCATCTAGGTCCTCACCGGGGTAAAGAGTATAGAGAAAATGAGAAAATGAATCGCTCACTCTCGACCAGTGGGGTCAGGACAATTTGATGCGAAAAATGCGCATGCTTCTTCTCTCAATCCCTATCGTCTCTTCACCATGAATGCAGCCTCTAAATGCTAGAGTTCACATAAGCAGTGTCGCCACTAACTAATCCGGAGGTCTTAGACACAGGTTCAAATGACTGGCTAGGGTCTTGGACATGGGGAAAAAGCCTTTTAGGTGGTGGTAATTATAGCACAAGGTTCCACATTTTCCACCAACAAAACCACAGTCAAGCAAACCAGTAACTTTCGTTCTGCTATTCTGCATTAATAAAATTCTTTAGGGCACAAGAGCGAAGGAGGTTATATAAATGCTAGCATTTCCAAGCCAGACTGCTAAGAAATACTACCTAATGGCACTATTCAGAATTTTGGTGGTGGCTCTCTTTTGCTTTCATTTTTCTTTGTTTTTCTTTATTTTTTTCTTTATTCATCATTTAAGAGAACCACCACCTCTGCACATTTTTCAAATACACGCCCAACTTTTAAGCACTACCTCCAACCCTCACATTACATTTAGCAGAAACAGCAGAAACATGCAAAAACCACTCTGTGGAACCTTCTACAAGATGCAAGGGTGATTTTTCATTTTAGACCGAAAGAAAGGATAACACACGGCTCAAAGGGGCTGACTAGGGGATATGACACATCGGACAGTCAGTTTGGTCGTGGCTAATCCTATGCCTCCATCATCTTAGCTAGTGACAACGTGAATGCTCCATTTCATGGAAGAGGAATCTATCGCACAAGAAAGAAACGAGCAGGCTCAATCTCACATGGCTACCTATATGCTCTATCTCACATTCTGATTTCCTGAACTAGATGCATAAATGACTGTCAAAATCAAGTGATCAAATGCAGGTCGCAGTTGGTAAGCAAACAGTTAAAAATTGAACCCCTACACAACTCTACTACACATCTCAGTCATCGTAATAGGCTGTCTTAGTCACACTCAAGTTGTCATGCATCGATCAAAAGCCATTCAATCTACTAATCACATCCACAGTGCCAATACGATCATCATCAAGCAAACAGCAGTGCTTGGGCCCTCAAATCTCGAGATTTGGACAGTGGACTAGGCTCCAAGCACACAAGCATCGGTGCAGTCAAAATAAACATCATCCCCCTCCACACTTAAGATCGACATTGCCCTCAATGGAAGAAGGAAAGGAAAAGGGAACGATGTTACCGTGTGTACAGACTGCAGGAGACTGGAAATGGACCAGTCGGCATGGAACGACTGGAGAGAGGACCAGTCGGGAACACAGGCAGAGCTAAAGGAAACCAAAAAGCTCAAACACATACGTTAGGTCCAATGGTCAGCCCAATAGTACAGCATCCAAAATGAAAAGAAAAAGAAACAAAACCGACACAAACACAGTTTGCATGCTGACAAAGATAAAAACTCTCAAACATGCCCCTAGGGCCCTCCGAGACCCGAGAAGTCAATCTGATCCATAAGGTCGTCGACGCCATCCGCGGTGGCTGCTGTGGTGGTGAATGATCCCACCGGGTGGTCCAGTGGTGCTCCTCTCGAGGGTGACAAGCCTGGAGCAGGTGCTCCGAGTACTCCATCAGTCATCGGCCTCTATCTCTCTCCCGCTCAATGAGAGCACTAGTGACTCCCATGCTGGTCTCCAAGCGGCCAAGGCGCTCATCAACTCCCGTCATCCTGGACCGGTACTCGGCCTGGTGGGCCGAATACTGCTGGTAGAACTGGACTGATGGTCCATGAGCTGGTTCTGAAGACCGAGCTGCTGGAACTGGAGCCCCATCTGCTGGAACTGCTCGGTGAAGAAGTCCATCGACGGCCAGAAGCCATCGACGGACCAGAAGGACCAGAAGAGGACTCGCCTCTCACCGGTCTCCGTAGAGGCTGCAGTCACCTGGTGGAAGAGCTGGGGCTCCGGCTCATCGGCATCCATGGCCCCGTCATCATCATCATCCTACTCATCCTCCTCCTCGGCGGAGTAATCATCATCCTCCTCGTCCTCATCAAGATCCACAACCTCCTCAGGGGGCATAGAACGCCCATCCACCCAGGTGCGGATGTCATCAGTGGCCAGGATGCGTGCGCTGTGGAGCACGTCCCGGCTGAGGGGTGCGGAGCCGCCCGGTGCAGAAGCATCGTGAAGCCCCTTGAAGTTGATGCCGAAATGGCGAGCCAGCCGGGTGATCAAGGGACCACAGAAGAGGTGGGTGGGATTCCCGTGGCACCGGAGAAGTGGTGTCCACGAAAGATCCCAAGTGCGCATGTGCTCCGGATTCCCCATCGAGTACATGGCGTACAGCACCCGCTTCGGAATCTTATGCGAGCCAGTGGCGTTGGGACGATGGAGCGGGTGATCAGCAGGTTTCAGAATGTGCCACTCCGGCTTGAGGGTGTGATAGACCATCATTTACACATGTTTTTACCCCCGTTCTTACATCGTTTGAGGTGTTGATTCTCGTGTTTTAGGCCGATTTCACGCTAGGTTGTGCTTGTTTGTGATATTTCAGGTCCTAGTACGTGAAGGAAGGCTTAGGAGCGAGTCTGGAGTCGATTGGACGAAGACGGACGAATGGCGAGCTTTTTGGGGAGCTGCACGGGCAACCAGGGAGGCTGCACGGCCGTGCAATATGCAACTCTGGCCGTGCGGTTTTGGCCGAGGCCGCACGGGCACCCCTGAAGATCTGCACGGCCGTGCACCTGGCCGTGCAAGATGGTCGAAGGCCGACTAAATGAAACGGCGCGTTTTGAGTTGCACGGCCAGAATGGTGATGTGCACGGCCGTGCACCTAGCCGTGCAAGTCGGGAAACCCTGTTTTAGAGCCTATTCCGAGCCAGAAGGGAGGAATCGTGTTTTCAGAGCAAAAACAGAGCCCTAGAGAGAGAAAGTGCGAAGAACACATCCTAGAAGCTGTCTTAGAGCTGGATTTCATCGAATCGAGCTTGGAGATCGTCATAGGAGTGGAAATCATCGTCCCGGAGCAGATTATCCTCATCGTTATGAGTATGACTAATCCGATTCTTGTTTTCTCTTCTCTCTCTATGGAGTAGAACCCTTCTCTCACTTGGGTATGAAGAACCCTAGTTCCTTGTGTTAGGGATTTGATTGTAATGACTTGGGATGATATTACTGTTTGATTTTAATCGAATGATGCATGTTTATGAATTGATTTGAGTCTGATCAGCTTTTCTCAATTTCTGCTGCAACCTGAGATAGATAGAATCTGATTAGGTTGTTAGAGCCTCTTCATTCGATAGTAGGAGATTGGCTATACGAGAGTTAGCCAGTTTACTGCTTTGTACTGGTGTTCTTGGCCAGTAGTGGAGTTCTGTGTTCATAGCCTCAGCTTTCTATCCCGGTGAAGACTAGTCGTCTGCCGGGTAGTTAGACTGAGAGGGCTTGGTCAGCTTAAGAGATTCCAAGCTACTGTCGGATCTTCCGCAGTCTAATCAACAGTAAATCAACCCAGGGAATTGCAATTGAACCTAACTAAGGGGCTAGGGGGACTCAATCCCGAGTGACTCTTGCCTGCTTTAGAAACCGAACAATTTACTGCTTTCTTGTTGCTTTACTTTTCACAACAATCACTCGAACTAGTTTGCTAGATAATAGAGAATCACGGAGTAAGCAGTAGATCTAGACCCCGGGTTGATAATTAAACTTGCCTATACTGCAGTCCCTTTCATTGGTTACACTTGGCCATTGTTAGGTGTTGTGTTTTAGCGTGTCAAGTTTTTGGCGCCGTTGCCGGGGACCCTCTAGATTATTGGGGAAACGTGAGAATTTGTTACTCTAGCTTTTATTTACTGCATTTTATCTCTTCCACCTGTGTGCCTTCACGGGTTGCTTCTGCTGATTGTGTGCAGGTAGTGCATGACCCGTAGCCAGTCGGGAGATCTACTACCATTAGACCAGGAGCTTGAACGAACCTGCAGGAACTCCAAGCGGGTTCTAAAGGCGCGACTGGCTGCGGAGAAGGCGCTGTCACAGCTACAGATCGGAGAAGAAGAAGAAGGAGATGGGTGATCCGCAGAACAATGTGATCCCCGGGGAGCAGACCATGGGATCCTACTGGACCGCTAGGGCTGCGGACATGAGGTCACCCATTCAACACCCTCAGGTCCCAGCCAACAACTTTGAGGTGAGCACCTCCGTGATCACCATGCTGCGCGGTTCAGTGTTCCGTGGTAAGGAGGGAGAGTGCCCTCGATCACATCTCAGGCGATTCCACGAGCTCATCGATGGAATCAAGATCAATGGGGTACCAGCAGATGCCATCCAGCTGAGGTACTTCCCATTCACTCTGGAGGGGCAGGCCAAGGAGTGGCTAGACACTCGACCTCCGGGCTCCATCACCACGTTCGCCAACCTGGCGGACAAGTTCCTCACCCGCTACCATCCTCCATCCAAGACAGCTGATCTCCAGAAGCAGATTACACATTTTTCTCAGGATGAGGATGAGACCATTAGGGATGCTTGGGAGAGGTACACCAGCCTCTTTCTCAGGTGTCCCAATCATGGTTTCAATGATGCGTTCAAGGTGGGCACCTTCTATCACGCCCTCTTCCCGGAGGACAAGCAGCTGATCGATTCGGTTTGTGGGGGAACATGCTGACCAAAACCCCGCCACAGCTGAATCAACTCTTTGAGGAGATGGCGGAGAACGGTTATGACTGGGGCACTGCCAGGAGATCGAGACGAGCACCTGGACGGGGTGTGCATGCTGTGGGCACCCAGTCATCTGATTTGGTGCAGGTGGTATCGAAGCTGGTTTCAGCTATCGATCGTTCTGGTTTGATTGCAGGTACAGGACAGCCGCAGGCGATGCACTGCCAGTGGTGTGAGAGCTCTCATCACACCGTGGAGGACTGTCAGGCGATGAGGGAGTCGTCCACTCCCCAGGAGCAGGTGGATTTCATCGGGAATGCCAGGCGCTTTGACCCCTACAGCAACACCTATAATGAGGGGTGGCGCCAGCATCCTAACTTTTCTTGGGCTGGGCCAAATCCCAGACCACCAGCTCCCCAGGGACCTCCCGGTTTCCAGAGGCCTCCATACCAGCCCAGACAGGGGCAATTTCAGCAGCAAGCAGCCACTCTACCAGCCCAGACAGGGGCCAGTTCCACCTCAGTCGCAGGCACGACCATTTCCACAGGCAGGGGCAGCCCCAGTACAGTTGACCCGATGGCGGAACTGAGAGATCTGGTGGGTTCTCTGGCCACCTCCAGTGCAAGTAAATTCAATAACATTGAGCAGTTCATGGAGAAAGCTTCTGGCAAGTTCTTGGAGCTAGAAGCTGGTCAGAGAAACACACAGGCTGTGCTGCGAGATATACAGACCCAGCTTGGTGGTGTTGCCCAGGCTGTTGCTCGGAGGACTCCAGGTACCTTGCCTGGTCAGACCATCCCTCACCCGCAGAACCAGGATGAAAACTGCAGTGCCATCACCCAGGAGTGGCAAGGTGACTGCCGATCCACCTGTTCGGGCAGAGGAGAGAGACCCCTGCTTCAGCACTTCCAGCTAATCAGGAAGAAATGGAGAAGGAGGTTGAGGTGCCTGCTCCTAAACCGCAACCAGTGGTGAAGGAGTATGTACCACAGCTTCCCTTTCCTACTCGGTTGCACAAGACCGACTGGAGACTGAGTTTGCCAAATTCATGGCAATGCTGAAGCAGGTGAATATTAGCATGCCCTTCGTGGAGGCATTATCGAAGATGCCCAAGTATGCCAAGTTCATGAAGGATCTCCTCACCAACAAGAGGAAGCTTGGGGAGCTGTCTACGGTGATGCTAAACGAGGAGTGTTCTGCCATCCTGCAGAACAAACTACCAGAGAAGCGAAAAGACCAGGGAGTTTCACTATCCCTTGCATGATTGGTAGTTTGCATGTAGGGAAGTCCTTGGCGGATTTAGGCGCTAGCATTAATGTCATGCCATATTCATGTTTAAGAAGCTAGGCCTAGGTGAACCCAGTAATACTAGGATGAGCATCCAGCTTGCTGATAGATCTATTGTGCATCCTAGGGGTATAGCAGAGGACTTGATAGTCGCAGTAGGGCCATTTTCATATCCTGTTGATTTTGTGATTTTGGACATAAATGAGGATGTTGATGTGCCATTGATACTGGGTAGACCTTTTCTCGCCACCGCCAAGGCGCTGATTGATGTTAATGATGGAAAGCTGATTTTGAGAGCTGGGGGTGAACAAATCACCTTCTCTGTTTCTGATAATATGAAACACCCCCAGCTCCATGATGATCTTGATTACTGTGATGTTGTTGCTGATTTTGAGACCGCACTCGCCATCACGAGTGCGGGTACTGATGATTTCCTTGAGCGTTGTCTTTTGCTAGGGGAACAGGCATCACAGGATATGCAGCTGGCGGAACAGCTTGCGGAGCTGGACGAGGCTGCGAGCGAGGGGCGAGAGATGCCATTCAAGCCGATTCCCATCTCGCCCCGGCTCGCTACATCATTGGAGGAGCCACCAGAGTTGGAGCTTAAACCCCTCCCATCTCATCTGGAGTATGCATTTCTCCGGGAGGGGAATAAGCTCCCGGTTATTATTAGCTCGGATCTGACCCCCGAGCAGAAGAGCAGGCTGGTGGCTCTGTTGCAGAAGTATGCCCGGGCCATGGCATGGAAGATCACTAACATCCTTCTGCTCTCACAGAATCTTGATGGAGGATGAGGTTAAGCCAGTCAGGCAGCCGCAGAGGAGATTGTCTCCTAACTTGGAGGCAGTGGTCCGGGCAGAGATCGTGAAGCTCATGGATGCAGGGATCATCTTTGCTATATCTGATAGCAAGTGGGTCAGCCCCACTCAGGTGGTCCCGAAGAAAGGCGGGATGACTGTGGTCCCGAACGAGAAGAAGGAGTTGATCCCGATGCGGACCGTGACCGGCTGGAGAGTCTGCATCGATTACCGGCGCCTGAACGACGCCACCAGGAAAGATCATTTTCCCCTACCTTTCATTGATCAGATGCTGGAGAGGTTGGCGGGCCATGAGTTCTATTGCTTCCTGGATGGCATGTCTGGGTACTTCCAGATTCCTATTGCACCGGAGGATCAGGAGAAGACCACATTCACTTGCCCCTTCGGCACTTTTGCTTACCGGAGGATTCCATTTGGGCTGTGTAACGCACCGGCGACCTTCCAGAGATGCATGCTGGCTATCTTTGACCGACTGGTTGGAGAGATCATGGAAGTCTTCATGGATGATTTCTCGGTATATGGAGACTCCTTCACTCACTGTCTCCATAACCTGGAACTCGTTCTGAAGAGGTGCGAGGAGACGAATCTGGCACTCAGCTGGGAGAAGTGCCATTTCATGGTTCGTGAGGGTATCGTGCTTGGGCACAAGATCTCCAAGAAGGGGATTGAGGTAGATCGCGCGAAGATTGAGACGATCAGTCAGCTACCTCCTCCCGTTTCTGTGAAGGGGATTCGCAGCTTTCTGGGTCATGCAGGCTTTTACCGGCGCTTCATCAAAGATTCTCGAAGATTGCCCTGCCGTTGACCAAGCTGCTGGAGAAGGATGCGCCATTCCAGTTCACTCCAGAGTGCACAGCTGCATTTGAGACTCTGAAGGAGAAGCTTACCCATGCCCCTATCATGGTGACTCCTGACTGGTCTCTTCCTTTTGAGCTGATGTGCGATGCGAGTGACTATGCAGTCGGAGCAGTTCTGGGTCAGAGACGCGAGAAACACTTCCAGCCCATCTACTACGCGTCGAAGACCTTGAACGATGCACAGGAGAACTACACCACCACAGAGAAGGAGCTCCTCGCTGTGGTGTATGCATTTGACAAGTTCCGACCCTATCTGGTGCTCTCTCATGTGGTGGTTTACACTGACCACTCGGCGATTCGTTATCTGATGAGCAAGGCTGATGCCAAGCCTCGGCTCATCCGCTGGATCCTGCTGCTGCAGGAGTTTGATATCGAGATCCGGGACAAGAAGGGAGCCGAGAATGTTGCTGCAGATCATCTTTCACGGTTGGAAGCCCCTCCGGTGGACAACTTCGAGGAAGAGATCGACGACTCCTTCCCGGTGAGCGATTGCTGGCGATGACCCTGGTGGACAGCGTGACCCCTTGGTATTCTGACTTTGCCAATTATCTGGTGGGCAAGCAGTTACCCAAGGGGATGGCTACTCATGCGAAGCGCAAGTTCTTCTCCGATCTGAAGCACTACTTCTGGGAGGATCCTTACCTCTTCAGAATCGGAGCAGATGGCGTGATCCGGCGCTGTGTCATGGAGCATGAGATGGGAGACATCCTGTCTCAATGTCACGAAGGACCTACTGGCGGTCATCATGGAGGAACCCGCACGGCGCGGAAGGTGCTACAGTCGGGCTTCTATTGGCCCTCGCTCTTCAAGGATGCAGACACCTTCGCACGCCAGTGCGACCGCTGCCAAAGGTCAGGTAACATTTCTGCCCGGGATGAGATGCCCCAACATATATCTGTTATTTGTGAAATTTTTGATGTTTGGGGTATCGATTTCATGGGCCCATTCCCTCCATCTTTTGGCAATCTGTACATTTTGGTTGCAGTGGACTACGTCTCGAGGTGGGCAGAAGCTCAAGCCATGCCCACCAATGATGCAAGACGGGTCTGCTCATTTCTGAAGCAGCTGTTCTCCCGGTTCGGGACACCTCGCGCCATTATTAGTGATAGAGGAACCCATTTTCAGGGGCAATTCACTAAACTCCTCTCTCGCTATGGCGTTAAGCATCAGGTGTCGGTGGCCTATCACCCCAGTCAAATGGGCAGGCCGAGCTGACGAACCGGGAGTTAAAACGTATAATTGAAAAGACGGTGGATCAGTCCCGCAAGGATTGGTCCACCAAGCTCGATGATGCTCTCTATATAGAACCCGATTGGCACTTCTCCCTATAGGCTTGTCTATGGGAAGGCGTGCCATTTGCCGGTAGAGCTAGAGCACAAGGCCTTCTGGGCCATTAAGCTGCTAAACATGGATTTGAGTGTTGCAGGTACAGAACGTAAGTTGCAGCTGCTGGAGTTGGAGGAGTGGCGTTACCACGCCTACGAGAACACCCTGCTCTACAAAGAGCGCACCAAGCGTCTCCACGACGCTAGGTTGAGGGGCCCGAAGGAGTTTCAGGTAGGTGATCGTGTTCTGCTCTTTAATGCACGCCTGAAACTCTTTCCGGGCAAGCTCCGTTCGGTGGTCGGGTCCCTTCACGGTGACCCAAGTTTTCCCGCATGGTGCGGTGGAGATCAGCAATGCTCAAACCGAGCCATTCAAGGTGAATGGCCACCTCCTAAAGTTGTACTTGGGAGGTGCTGTCGAGCGCGCAGAGCTGCTGATCAAGCTCGAGGACCCTTAGTTCCTCTACTGGCGTCCAGCTAAAAGACGGTAAAGAAGCGCTTGTGGGAGGCAACCCCACCGAGGTTTGCATTTCTTACTCTTTTTCCTTTGGTTTTGTGTGTTTTTAGTCTTGAGACGTTGATCCAGAGTCAAGTGTCGTTTTTGAGCGAAAACAGGTTGATTTCGGGCTCCAGCATGTCGCACGGCCAGGACCTCAACTTGCACGGCCGTGCGCTATGCCTGACCTGGCCGTGCGAGCTCTCGGCCAAAAGTGCACGGCCAAAAGTGCGCACTGCACGGCCGTGCGCTCAGCCTGGCTTGGCCGTGCGCCTTGCACGGGCATTGCATGGCCTTGCACGGCCGTGCGCTATGCCTGGCCTGGCCGTGCGTGCTCTCGGTAATTGTTGCACGGCCAAATATGCCTTGTGCACGGCCGTGCGCCTCGGCTCGGCCAGGCCGTGTCGGCCTGCACGGGCAGAAACCACTCTTGCACGGCCGTGGCCCCTGCCCGTGCAGCCTAGGTACGGCTATATAAATGGCCGTGCACGGCCATTGTGGTCAGAAAACCAAAATCCCTCGCCGGAATCCTCTGCCCTCGCCGAAAACCGCGCAAAACCCACCCTTTTCGATTTTTTCGGCCACTTTGGGTAATTTTTCACCAAACCAACAACAAACCCACTCCTTCTACACCCAAAGCGGCCTATCCCTCGAGTTTGAGCGAGTTTGGGCGACGTTTTTGTCACGGAGGCGATTTCCGGCGAGACTCCGGCGAGACTCCGACGAGCATTTCCGGCCAGTTTTTCGGCGTTTCGTCGATTCCTTGTCTTCCCCTCATCATCCCCTACACCTCTACTTGAGTCTCCAGGTTTGATTTTGTCCTAACTATGTTAATTGTGGAGAATTGAGTGTGTAGGGTGTATGTTAGAGAACCTTATTGAATCATGCGATTTGTGTGAAATTGATTGAGGGGAATGCATGGGATGTGATTGAATTATGTTGGGCAAAGTCCCATTTGCTTGTTTGAGCCCTTGTGTGCAAGAATTTGGCCAATTTCATGTTTAACTTAATAGTGCACACAAGGTGTTCGATGAAATGCCTGTTTTCCATGCCATGTTGTGGCCACCGGTTGGGGCCCTTAATGATGTAGTTTGAGGGTATTTGATATGGATGTGAACCTTGAGTTGCCTACTTTCTTGTGAATGTGCACCCCCACCCAGATTATGCTTGATTTATCGAGTTTTTGACCCCCGAACTATGGATGAAACCATGGTTCGGCTGCTTTCTGTTCTTAAGTGTGGGGGTGGGCTTGACCTTTTCTTTGGCTCTTTTGGTTCCACGTTGGGTTTGTTTTGCAGGGCAATGGCGCAACCTAATTTCCAGCACCCGTTCATCCGGATCTCAGGAGGGGCTCCACCGCAGAGCGCTTCAAGGCGGTCGTGGAAACCCCGTTTGGCGCCCACCATTGCTGGTCCAAACGGGAGTTTCGGCGACTGCACTGCTACGAGCAGCTTTCCGCCGCGGTCGCCAACACCGCATGGCGCCGTCTGCTCCAGATCTGCGAGACGGTCTACTACGAGCCGGTGTGGGAGTTCTACACGACTTTCAAGCACAATTCCACGACCAGATGCCATGACAGTACAGCCGTCCAATTCAGGCTGGGCGGTGTCCCCCGGTCCTTGAGCTACCACGAGCTGGCTGAGGCTCTCGACCTCGACCTCGACGACAGTGCGGACTACGTCACCGAGGTAACTGAGCCACCGGAGGTGGACTTCAGGAGGCTGTACACCAGCCTGGCTCAGCCTGGCCAGACGCGTCCTTTCAAGTCTGGGAGGACGAAGGCATCTACCCTGCAGATCGAGTACCGACTTCTCCACCACCTGCTGGCGAAGTCTTACACTCCTGCAGCTGACAGCGCCGGCGCCATCACGAAGAGGCCCCTGTACTTCCTCCATTCGATCCGCCAGCGCCGCCATCCTCTCCACCTGGGTTCGGTGGTGGCCAAGACATTCGAGAAGACGGCCACAGAGCTGAAGAGCCTCCACTGCGCCCCCCTCATCACCCGCCTGGTCACCTTCTTTGGCCTTTCACTGCAGGGGTGCACCGAGGAGGGGGACACCCTCATGTTTGGCAGCGCGACGATCGGGAAGATGCTGCTGTTGCGGGAGAGAAACGGTGTTCAGTGGGTCGAGGGATTTCCGGAGCCTCCTATCCCCGCGGAGCCCGTACCAGAGGAGGAGGCTGCCGATGAGGTGGACCCCGAGGAGGTGGATGCTGCTGCTGATTCTGCTGATGATCCCCCACAGACTGACTTCCATTTTGGGGGTAGCAGCTCCACTTTCCAGGGCCAGGACTACTTCACCCAGCAGTTCGAGCAGCTGAGGATCCAGAACCAGCTGCTCCTCGACCAGCAGATGCAATTCCAGCAGCAGTACGCGGCGGATCAGGCCGAGTACCGGCACAGGTTGGACATGATCCAGACTCAGCAGGGCGTGACTCTCGCCCACATCGAGCGGGAGAAGGCCCGGTCCCGGCGCATGCAGGAGATTCAGCAGCACCTGCTTCAGCTGATTCCGGGCGATCCACCTGTCTGGAGGACTCCCTGGGATGACTCCCCTCCCCATGACGGTGCTGCTGGCGCTGCTGATGATGATGCGTTCATGAACGACATCGATCTCGACGATCTTGGCGACGAGTAGGCTGTAGTCGTTGCCCGTCTCAGTGTGTTTGTTTTTTCTTTTTAGACTTTTGTGTGTTTGCTCCATGTGTGCGGAGCTTGAACTTAGTGTCGTTTGTGTTTGTTTTTGGTTTTTCCTTTGTGGTTTGATGTAGCCGTCTGGGCTAACACTTATCCCTAACGCACAGTGTGCTAGTGTGTCTGGTGTTCGATTTGTGCAGCTTTGTCCACTCTCCCGTTTGTTTCTCGCTGACTGGTCCACTTCCAGTCCCCCAGTAGTGTTCTTACCCGGTAACATCGTTCCCCTTATCTTTCCCTCTACTCCATTGAGGGCAATGTCGTGCTTAAGTGTGGGGGGATGCTTTGTATCGGTTGGAATGTTTATGATGGTGCTTGGAGCCTAGTCCGCTGTCCGAATCTTACGATTTGAGGGCTCCAAGTACTGCTGTTTGATCATATTGGCACTATGTTTTGATGGATGAATTGATTGGTTTTCGGATTAATGCATGACAACTTGTTTGCGACTAGGACAACCTATGATGAGGACTGAGATGTGCAGTAGAACGATGTAGGGGTTCAGTTTTTCAACTGTTTGCTTGCCAACTGTGACTTGATCTGACTTGATCTGATTACTTGTTCTTAACAGCCGTTTATGCATCTAGTTCAGGGTATCAGAATGTGAGATAGAGCATATAGGTAGCCATGTGAGATTTGAGCCTGCTCGTTTCTTTCTTGTGCGATAGATCCCTCTTCCATGATGTGTAGCATTCACGTTGTCACTAGCTAAGATGATGGGGGCATAGGATTAGCCCACGCCCAAAACTGACTGTCCTGATGTGTCATATCCCCTAGTCAGCCCCTTTGATCCGTGTGTTATCCTTTCTTTTGGTCTATAATGGAAAAAAAAATCACCCTTGTTGCATCTTTTAGAAGGTTCCACAGAGTGGTTTTTACATATTCTCTGCTGTTTCTGCTAAAGTATATGTGAGTGTTGGAGGTAGTGCTTAAAAGTTGGGCAGGTGTTTGAAATTTATGCAGAAGTGGTGGCTCTCTTAGGAAATGAAACGAAAAATGAAACAAAGAAAAAAATTGAAAGCAAAAGAGAGCCACTACCAAAAATCTGAATAATGCCCAGTAAGTAGTGTTTCTTAGCAGTCTGGCTTGGAAATGCTGATGTTTATGCCTCCTTCGCTCTTGTGCTCTTAAGATATTGAGTAATGCAGAATAGCAGAAAGAAAATACCGGTTTGTTTGACTGTGATGGTGTGTTTAGGAAATGTGGAACTTTTGCTATGAATAATTCCACCACCTAAAAGGCCTTTTCCCCATGTCCAAGACCCTAGCCAGTCATTTGAACCTGTGTCTAAGACCTCCTGATTAGTTAGTGGTGACACCCCATATGTGAACTCTAGCATTTAGAGGTTGCCATCATGGTGAAGAGATGATAGGGATTGAGAGAAATAGCATGCGCATCTTTCGCATCAAATTGTCCTGACCCCACTGGTCGAGAGTGAGTGATTCATTTTCATTTTCTATATGCTCTTGTACCCCGGTGAGGACCTAGATTGCTCGGTCTCTATTCTGATGTCTTGAGTTGGATGCATGAGTTGACTGTTTTGAGTAAGTGGTTGAATCAAGTCTAGGTTGGCCAGTGAACAGAAGGGAGACTCTTCCTTTACTCGATTTGCTGCACTCGAATGTCCTTTGTGGTGGTTGTCCAGGTTGTTATTGAGGTTGTGCATGTATTGATGTTTGAAAACCAGTGCGATTCACGTGTTCTGTGCCTTTATGACTTGTCCCCAATGTTGGTTGATAGAAATAGGTAAGCTTACCTAGTGTCTGACTTGGTTTGCTTGGGGACAAGCAAACGGTTTAAGTGTGGGATAGTTTGATAGACCGTCATTTACACATGTTTTTACCCCCATTCTTACACCGTTTGCGGTGTTTATTCTCGTGTTTTATGCCGATTTCACGCTAGGTTGTGCTTGTTTGTGATATTTCAGGTCCTAGTACGTGAATGAAGGCTTAGGAGCGAGTCTGGGGTCGATTGGACGACGAACGGACGAATGGCGAGGTTTTTGGGAGCTGCACGGGCAGACCAGGGAGGCTGCACGGCCGTGCACGGTTGCAAGTTGGCCGTGCGCCTTATGCCGAGGACGTGCACGGGCACCCCTGAAGATCTGCACGGCCGTGCACCTGGCCGTGCAAGATGGTTGAAGGTCGACTAAATGAAACGCTGCGTTTTGGAGTGCACGGCCAGAATGGTGATGTGCACGGCCGTGCACCCTGGCCGTGCGAGTCGGGAAAGCCTGGTTTTAGAGCCTATTCCGAGCCAGAAGAGGGAGAATCGTGTTTTGAGAGCAAAAACAGAGCCCTAGAGAGAGAAAGTGCGAAGAACACACCCTAGAAGCTGTCTTAGAGCTGGATTTCATCGAATCGAGCCTGGAGATCGTCATAGGAGTGGAAATCATCGTCCCGGAGCAGATTATCCTCATCGTTATGAGTATGACTAATCCGATTCTTGTTTTCTCTTCTCTCTCTATGGAGTAGAACCCTTCTCTCACTTGGGTATGAAGAACCCTAGTTCCTTGTGTTAGGGATTTGATTGTAATGACTTGGGATGATATTACTGTTTGATTTTAATCGAATGATGCATGTTTATTGAATTGATTTGAGTCTGATCAGCTTTTCTCAATTTCTGCTGCAACCTGAGATAGATAGAATCTGATTAGGTTGTTAGAGCCTCTTCATTCGATAGTAGGAGATTGGCTATACGAGAGTTAGCCAGTTTACTGCTTTGTACTGGTGTTCTTGGCGCCAGTAGTGGAGTTCTGTGTTCATAGCCTCAGCTTTCTATCCCGATGAAGACTAGTCGTCTGCCGGGTAGTTAGGCTGAGAGGGCTTGGTCAGCTTAAGAGATTCCAAGCTACTGTCGGATCTTCCGCAGTCTAATCAACAGTAAATCAACCCAGGGAATTGCAATTGAACCTAACTAAGGGGCTAGGGGGACTCAATCCCGAGTGACTCTTACCTGCTTTAGAAACCCGAACAAATTACTGCTTTCTTGTTGCTTTTACTTTTCACAACAATCACTCGAACTAGTTTGCTAGATAATAGAGAATCACGGAGTAAGCGGTAGATCTAGACCCCGGGTTGATAATTGAACTTGCCTGTTACTGCATTCTCGGACTGCGATTACACTTGGTCGCAGTTTGGTGTTGTGTTTTGGCGCGTCAATGAGCACCGACGTGATCTGGTTTGGTCCATCGTGAATGGGGAAGCGATCTGTTGCTAGAATGAGAGCCTGAGCAAGCTGAGGTGCTCGACGTCGCAGGAGAAAAACTTGAGATCAACTTGAACGAGTGATCTCGATGCCTCCAATGATGATCTTCTTCTAACGGATTCGTAGGTGAACAACTCTGAGGATCTAGCAGAAGGAGAATAGGTATCTTATCTAGCCTCTTTCTTACTGTAAGATTTTCCCTTCCGTTTGAAGCTTGAAGAAGACCAACAATGGCTCCTATCCTCTGTTGAAATTGAGGAAGCAGACAATAACTGGTTAGCCGGTAAACTGACTTTCACCGGTAATGGTAGTCGGCAGCCGCTTGGCACTAACTGGTCAATCAGTTACCGGTTGACCGATTACCACCTCCATTCTTGCCTAAACAGATCCGGACCATGATTTCAACCAAACCATTCATACCTGGATCGACCACACTCATTATCGGAACCACAGAATCCTCTGAATCCTCTTTTTTTTATTCTCTCCCCCTAAGAAAGTTTCTTATGCCTTCTCACTAGAATCCATTTCCAGGCTTCCATGTCGCCCCCTGTTTTCCTCATTTTTTCTCCACCACCTCATTTCTTTTCTATGTTCATGTTTTCCATATTTTCCTCCTTCTATGATTTTGTTGTTTCCGGCCTTTGTCGTGCTTTTCTACTTTCCTGTGTTGATCTCATTTCTCCCCCTTGGATGAGTGAGCTTTTTCCTTCTAATCTTCCATATCTGGAGATTTCCTCACTCTAAGAAGCAAATGAGGTCTAATTTGTGTTGGATTAGGCTTGTTTTCTCTTCCCCTCTCTCTTCGTCTACCTCCTTGCTTCACCCTGCAGATCTTGGTAGGGGTGGGCAACAGGACGGGACGGGATACCCGTCCCGTTTTAAACGGGTACCCAGTCCCATTTGGAGACCAAAGTCCATCCCATATCCCAAACCCATATGGGAAACAGGTACCCATTACCCGTACGGGACGGATAACGGGTACCCATACTACCCACAAATACCCAAAGTTTAAACCACTAAAATTTTAACAAAAGTTTAAACTTAACTTGTATTTGCTTAACAATCACAAGACACAAAATACATCCCAAACACAAATACTTGGTTTGCAAATTACACATTTATGAACAATCACAACACATAGAAATAAATCATTTCAAGTACCAAATTATCAAAAAAAAAAGTTTCATTCAACACATCCCAACCCTCTCTACTAATTCACCAAACATGTCAGTGAAAGAGTGAAAGGGTAAGGGCCCAAATGGAATTGAAATTGAAAGGGTAAGGGCCGAAATGGCCAATGGGTTTTGAATTGGGTTGGGCTGAATTAAATTTCTGCATTTGTATTGAATGGGTATAATGGGTACCCATATTACCCAAACGGGTATTCGCGGGTAACCCGCGGGTACCCATATTAGGAATGTACAATCCCAAGTCCCATCCGTTTATAATATTACGGGTAATATGGGTACCCGTAACCCTTAAAAAACGGGACGGGTACGGGTATACCCAAATACCCGTTTTCCGTTGCCCACCCCTAGATCTTGGTGTTAGGGAGATATGGTCATACGCTGTGGGCTCGGGGTAAAGATCCTAAAGAGAGAATTTCACCCTAAAGGTTCATCACCTACTACTCTTTCGCTTGGAAGTCCTTCTAGTTGGTTTGGATTGATAGGGAGATGACAGAGTCTGGTCCGACGAGGTTCTTTGGAGGAGTCTCGTTTTGTTTTTTTATGTAGTATTGAGCATACAAGTCATAAAATACTAGGAGGTCCTAGGGTCGTATTCCTCGAGGTCTTCTAATGCATAACTACTCACATCAACCATCCATGACATACATGTAAATCAAAAAGACATTTAGGTTCATTCAACAAACAAGCAAAGCAAAAAAGAGTAAAGTTGTTTAGGAGTTTTCGATTAGATGCATAAAAGTAAGGATACGTTATTGTAGAAGGTAGTGAACTCAAAAACTATCATGCATACTAGGGATCATTCATATCATGCATTGATGGTTCATTTATTGCAACACCCTATTCCTTACTCTAGGATCACTCGCTAACCATGCAGGCGCCTCTTGCGATAGAGATTTAAATAGCTAATGCTTGCTTTTGCTTCATGTCATTACCTAATCACTGAAGAACAAGAAATTTAGGATATCATATAGTTAATTGTGGCCTTCTATGAACCATAACCATACCCTATATCATCGATATTCTAACAATCAAGAAGTGATACTACTCGAAGCATATATGGTTGATATTCCATCCATACTCATGTATCATCGATGGGGTATCCCTAAATGGTGATTTCTTGACAACCTAGGTAATACGAATCACAATGCATATAGTAGCATACACTGTACAGTAGAATCATAAATATCAATGATACAAGATCATTCATACTATAGAAACATAATGACCATCATATAAGCATATGACTCGCTAAAACACAACTCCTAACAATGGCCAAGTGTAACCAATGAAAGGGACTGCAGTATAGTGGCTCAAGTAATAAATATCGAATCCACGGGTCTCTAGAGTTACTATTACTCAACTTCAGTTCATTATCTAGCAAAACAGATTAAGATGAAAGAACTAAAACTACTCTAGCAAACTACAGTTAAAGTTAATCTAATTACAGGTTGGGAACTCACTTAGGTATGATTCCCCCTAGCCACTAGCCAGATTAACGATCGATGATTTCTAACTTGTTTCACTTCATTCACAATGCGGAGAATCCTTGACTAGACCTTGAGTCTCGACTAAAGGAACAAGGCCCTCTTGAGTCGATTGCCTAGAGGGACGTATCCTTCTCTAGAACAATCGATCAAGGCGTTCTGAACTAGACTCCCTCTATCGAATGAGGTTCTCAATCGATACAAAGCAGTGAATCAACCCTCGACTAAAGCAATCGATCCACTACTATCAATCTATGGTGCTCTATTGACCTAATCAGGTATTCGCTCTCATAGGATCAAAGCAGAATCAATAATCTCGACTAAAGCATAATTGAATCATGAAAACATGCATAGATTGAATATGAACTCAAGATTATCAAGTCAGAGTACTCATACAATCATCCAATCAAACAAACATGGCTAGGGTTCCTCAAAACCTAAGTGAAGGGAAGTTACTCCATAGAGAAGAGAGAGACTGCAGTAAGAATCTTCAGATGATCAGTCTTCAAGTCCGGGCTTGTTCCTCGAGCTTCCAAGGCGAAGAAATCCTCCAATTCCACTCCAAGAATGCCCTCAAATCGCTCTCTCTCTCTCTCTCTTTGGTTCGTCCCTAGGGTGTTTGGGATCCAAAACCCAGCTCTCCATCTCCAAAAATCGCAAAACAGCTTTTATACCCGCTGAAACTTGCACCCCCTACTTGCACGGCCGTGCAAATTGAGGTTTTGGCCGTGCAGACCCCTTGGGAAACCCGCACGGCCGTGCAGAATTTCACACGGCCGTGCACAATTTCCAGCATGCACTCCTAAGCTTCGTTGATCTCGTTTGAGCTCGTTTGACCTCCGATTCAGTCACCGTTTGATCCCAGACGCTCGTAGTCTCGTCCTCTTTCTTTTCATGACAAGCTTGCATGATTCTTTGTCCATAAAGTGAGGTAGAAATCGATTCTTCTTCAGGTCATGCCCGAGTTTCTTCTCCCGAATCGTCAATTGATCTCTGATTGACTTGAAACTTGCGCCTATACTTCACTTTATGTGCTTGGACCTGAAATGTGAGAAAGGAACACAACCTAGCGTAAAATAGGCCAAAGACACGATAATTCAAGCTCAAACAATCAAGAAACAAAGGGGAAAACATGTGCAAATACCGAGTCATCAAATCCCCCCACACTTAACTGTTTGCTTGTCCCCAAGCAAACCTAACTCAAACCAATGCAACTCTCCAGACCTCTGTAGCAACAAACAACCTCGATCGTAGGTAGAGGACTTCCTAGATCATTTAGCAACTTACGAGGTCAACCGACGCACAAGTCATCTCATAACTTCTTCGGCGAGAGCACTAGTCTCGAGTCAGCATCATGGCAAATAGTGAACAGAGGACAAATGAATCGTGGATGAAGAGACTCTCAAAAACAAAAGATCATGGACTCACATTTTTCAAGGTGCTCGATTTTCTTCTTGAAGATGGTTGGAACCCCTTTTCTTTCTTCTTTTTGCTTGTTTTTCTGTTTTTCTCTTTTTTTTTCAAGGGTTCCAACCTGCTTTTGCAGAAAACGGGGGCTCCCACCTAGCAAAGGTTTTGCGGGAGCCTGGCTCTTACCGGCCATGCCAGGAGCAGTTGTCTCGAGCCTCGTGCGGGGAAAAGACATGTAAGGGGGCTGGAGGTAGTAGGTGGAAATTGGGAACGGATTCCCGTCTCCCCTTACACACTTTCGCCCTATTCGCACGGGAGACGTCATTTTAAAGCACATTTTCGAGCACCTGTTATTTTCAAAACATGATACAAGAGTCCATGACAGGCAGAGATTCCACAACACCACACATTTCAAGGGTCCTAAGATCACTAATTCACTCAATCAATCAACACAATTTGAAGAAGAAATGAGACGTCTTAAATGCATCAACATCCTCCATAGTGCTACACTACCTCCCTAGGTTGCAAATCACTACAGAGACTGTCAATTCAAAGCATACTGAGCAGGCAATTGCAAGGAACACGTACTTGGAGCCCTCAAATTTAAAAATTTGGACAATGGACTAGGCTCCAAGCACACAAACAGCCAAACATTCACCCGCATACATAATCGAACACCCCCCCCACACTTAAGTACGACATTGTCCTCAATGGAGGAAAGATAAGGAGGGTAGAACGAAGTTACCAGATCAAGGGTGAATGATGATGGACGGGGCAGGCGGTGCATTCCAAGAAGAGAGAGTAATCAGAACACAAACACCACACAAAATCTCACAAAGGTTGAGCTATTGACTCTAAAACCAAATAACAAAACTGACTCAACCGAGGATAAATAGAGAAAGAAATGCAAACCGACTGGTTGGGTTGCCTCCCAACAAGCGCTTCTTTCACGTCGTGAGCCGGACGATGGCTCCTAAGTTTCGGTCCATGCTAGAACCTCCTTGAAGTTGAGGTTCTCGTCGATGAGGTGGAGTCTCAAGTCACAAGCAGGTGGTGTGGCAGGTGATGAAGGCTCGTGCACTTGATGCAGATGAAGTCTCCACCCTCGAGACCTCTTCTTCTCTTCTCTCGTCTCATTGCCCCAAACCAGATAAGACAGCATCGATTGGCCACCATCGCGTCCACCAAGAGGGACCGATGTCGATGTGGCCTTGGTCTGGCAAAGAGACACTGCAAATGGGTCCTTGCCAAGCAGCTCCTCGAAGTTTGGTGGAGATATCACATGTAACTCATGGCCGGTGCAGGCCTCTTCCACCTTAACTCCGTCCTCAACCTGGACGCCAATTGCTTCCTCAACCTCCCTTTCTTCTTCATGTGGTATCACCCCTGGGAAATGATCAAGAACTCCTCCTGCTTCACTTTCGTCATCCTCCACAACTTCTTTCTGCACCCTTTCTTGCTCTTCTTCTTCTAGCACGGATTGGAGAGCAAGTTGCCAAGCAATTTCTTTCATGAGATCTTCTTGCATCTCCTCACTCATGCCCACCTCTTCAAAGCTCAGTGTGGGGTGTGGGAAGGAGTGGTCGGCTATGACAGGACATTCTTGATCATGATCTTCACGGGAGCTCTCCGTGATAACTTCTGTTTGCTCCACAATGTCCTTGTAGCCTTCTTCTTTCTCCTCCTCCTCTAGTATGGTAGCAGACGGGTGATCTTGAGCAAGTTGTGCACAAACTTGCTCAACCCGCTCTGGTTGCTTTGATGAGTGCGAACCAGTCTCCTCCGATCCACGGAGGGATGAAGAGTTAGGAGGAGCAAAGGATGAGAAAAGGAGGTCCATCTTGCGATTGCGTCTCTCGGAGTCTCGAACAAACTGCTCCAGGAGAAGCCTCAGTTTATAGTTTGGATCAGGCTGTGGAGTGTAGCATGGCTCTGCAGAATGGCCCGAGAAGGCCGCCATGGGTAACTCCAGCGCTGATGGCCCTTCTGGTTGTGGGAGAAAGTCTTCTTGGTAATGAGATTGTTCTTGATATGCCCAGGGGTCAGATTGTTCTCCGTAGTAAGGGGGTTGGTACTGGAACCCGAATCCATAGTCTTCTCCTCCTTGATTGCTCCAGGGTGTCTCGGGGTAATACCACTCGGATGGTGGTGGATACCCCCAATGGTTGGAGAAGCCATGAGGATCCATGATTCAGATCTGCACCAACAAAAACAAAAACACCCAAGTGAAAAGCAAGGGTGGAAAAGAAAAGAAAAACGCTAAAGTAACAAACTTCTGCCTTTCCTAATACTCTAGAAAGTTCCCCGGCAACGGCGCCAAAAACTTGACTCGCTAAAACACAACTCCTAACAACGGCCAAGTGTAACCAATGAAAGGGACTGCAGTATAGTGGCTCAAGCAATAAATATCGAATCCACGGGTCTCTAGAGTTACTATTACTCAGCTTCAGTTCATTATCTAGCAAAACAGATTAAGATGAAAGAACTAAAACTACTCTAGCAAACTACAGTTAAAGTTAATCTAATTACAGGTTGGGAACTCACTTAGGTATGATTCCC
This sequence comes from Linum tenue, assembly GCA_946122785.1. Classification (NCBI taxonomy): domain Eukaryota; kingdom Viridiplantae; phylum Streptophyta; class Magnoliopsida; order Malpighiales; family Linaceae; genus Linum; species Linum tenue. Next base: position 63,923,225 of record CAMGYJ010000008.1, on the reverse strand, counting down.
CCTAGCCACTAGCCAGATTAACGATCGATGATTTCTAACTTGTTTCACTTCATTCACAATGCGGAGAATCCTTGACTAGACCTTGAGTCTCGACTAAAGGAACAATGCCCTCTTGAGTCAATTGCCTAGAGGGACGTATCCTTCTCTAGAACAATCGATCAAGGCGTTCTGAACTAGACTCCCTCTATCGAATGAGGTTCTCAATCGATACAAAGCAGTGAATCAACCCTCGACTAAAGCAATCGATCCACTACTATCAATCTATGGTGCTCTATTGACCTAATCAGGTATTCGCTCTCATAGGATCAAAGCAGAATCAATAATCTCGACTAAAGCAGAATTGAATCGTGAAAACATGCATAGATTGAATATGAACTCAAGATTATCAAGTCAGAGTACTCATACAATCATCCAATCAAACAAACATGGCTAGGGTTCCTCAAAACCTAAGTGAAGGGAAGTTACTCCATAGAGAAGAGAGAGACTGCAGTAAGAATCTTCAGATGATCAGTCTTCAAGTCCGGGCTTGTTCCTCGAGCTTCCAAGGCGAAGAAATCCTCCAATTCCACTCCAAGAATGCCCTCAAATCGCTCTCTCTCTCTCTTTGGTTCGTCCCTAGGGTGTTTGGGATCCAAAACCCAGCTCTCCATCTCCAAAAATCGCAAAACAGCTTTTATACCCGCTGAAACTCGCACCCCCTACTTGCACGGCCGTGCAAATTGAGGTTTTGGCCGTGCAGACCCCTTGGGAAACCCGCACAGCCGTGCAGAATTTCACACGGCCGTGCACAATTTCCAGCATGCACTCCTAAGCTTCGTTGATCTCGTTTGAGCTCGTTTGACCTCCGATTCAGTCACCGTTTGATCCCAGACGCTCGTAGTCTCGTCCTCTTTCTTTTCATGACAAGCTTGCATGATTCTTTGTCCATAAAGTGAGGTAGAAATCCATTCTTCTTCAGGTCATGCCCGAGTTTTTTCTCCCGAATCGTCAATTGATCTCTGATTGACTTGAAACTTGCGCCTATACTTCACTTTATGTGCTTGGACCTGAAATGTGAGAAAGGAACATAACCTAGCGTAAAATAGGCCAAAGACACGATAATTCAAGCTCAAACAATCAAGAAACAAAGGGGAAAACATGTGCAAATACCGAGTCATCAGCATACAAACTAAAAGCATCCATACATAGGCAATAGGCATCTAAAATCTCATAGACAAACACAAGCATGAGATGAATTATAACATTCATTCACATAACAATAAACCACACCACATCCTAACACATCTCCTTAGCTGCAGACCTCTCTACTTCGATTAAACTAAGCACTCGAGTAGAGTGTTATAGAGAATTTGTGTTTGTGCAGCCTTACTAACTAAGCTAATGGGTAATGCCCTCTATTCATAAGGGAAAATGTTAGCCTAAAACAACCTAAACCGACTAGGAAAGAGTCTCCTAAAACTTATAGACTAAGGAAACTTCTTCAACAACGCAAGGGAGAAGCAGCGGTAGGGTGACGATTGGACCCCCTGCTCATTTTCTTCGTGGGTTGGGCTTTCTGGTCCATGGACTTCTTCTCTTGACGATTTGGTTGTAACTTATGATGGTTCACATAGCGGCTGTTGGCATGTTGTTTGGGTCGTCGTTCGTTCCTTTGTCCAAATAGGCCAAGTCTTCTTCCTATGGGATCGTCTTGTGATAATGTAGCAACTTGTAGTGGACTTACCCGTCATTGGACTTCTTCTTTCTCATGAAAGCTCCTTAATCTTCTCTTGATAGCTCATTTGGTCCTCCATAGTTCTTCAATGTTTGGTCCAATCATCCTTAGATTGCTTTGTAGATTCAAAATCATAACAAAAACATAACAAGAAGGCATCAAAGAGTATAAGAACATTGTCTGGTTTATTAAAAAATCATTGATCAAATAGTGTGATATAGATAAGAAATACCATTGTAATTATCGAAGATGTATTGAAGAAGGGGAAAATGTATTAAGAATGGGAGTGAAAAACACTATAAATAAAGTGCCATCACTTTCCTCTTTCCTCCATTCAGGTTTGTGAGTTTTGTTAATTATCGCCCCTTGGCTACCGACAGAGGGAGGAGGTGCTACTGTTTGCTGCCAGTGGCGTTGTGGAACCTTTGACAAATGTTGACATCTAGGGTTTGAGGTTTGGGTTCGGGTCAGGCCTATGTCTGGTCTCTATTGGGCCTCCAGATTGTTTTTTGGGCTTTGGTTTCAGGTTTAGTTTCTCAGGTCTGTGGTGTTTGTTTGTGTTCTCATCCTCTAAAACTTGACATGTTGCATTCTTAGTAAAAAAATCTCCGAAAGATGGAATCTAGTCCTTTATTCATTAGTGTTTTTGGGTACATAATCGACTACATTGGAAGAAGAAAATTCGTAAAACTTACATGATTCGGAAGACCCTTTCTTGTTCTCCCACCTCGAACTATTTTATATATGTTGTAACATAGCATGAAAGTGTGCGAATTAAAATGCATTTCATATATATATAGGGACTTCAACTTTATGTCAAGGCCTTTATAATTAGTAAACGATCCATCGACTCCCAACAATCTCGCGAATAACATGCAATCAACAGCAGTTGTTGCAGCAGACGCCGTGCGGGTCGGCGTGGCAACACGGGCAAAATCGGCACGCAGGTGGAACGAAGGTCAATCCTGATAGCCCACCAGATTAATTAACAATAATTCATGATTTTAATAAACTATTTCGCCTAAAATAATCAAATCAAATGGAACTTAATTAATCAACTCCTAGCTAGCTATAGTACCTGCAGGTCGTTGGGTCGGCTGCAGGCTGCGAGAAGCTTCAGAAGAATGCATGAAGTTTGGGGAGAATAGCATGGCCACGACGAGGCATATCGCCATAAGAACATGAAGCTGTTTTTTCTTAGTCAGAGAATTGGTGTTCGCCATTGTTGTATGAAAGAGTTTTAAGGTTGAAGATGATGAGTAATATTTGAGGTGGTTATGGGTTTTTGTATGTTTAGGCTTCTGAGGGAACTGGTTATTTATACTAATTTTTTTAGGGTTTAGTGTGGAGATTTGGATTTCAAACAACTTGAGTAGAGTGATTTCATTGTCATTTTAGGAATCTCTTCTTGTGCGAGGCTAGCTGTAGAGGTTTTCTTGTTCAGAGATTTGTTTGAAAATGGATTACTTAATTGATGAGTCAGACGAGGGAAAGAAAGATTGATTAGCGGATATGTGACAATATATATGTGAGATGTGAGTTATTGAAGACCTACTTATGGAATATGGTTTGACCTTATTAATAATGATTTCGCATGTATGTTGTTTACATCGGTACTATAAATATATATAACACATTAGGTCGTTTATTAAAATTCATATATTAAAATTCATATGTATAACACATTAGGTCGTTTAAGTATTGGTACTTCCAGGTATAAATTGAATTTGTACTATAGCATTGAAGGTACAAATTCAGTTTGTTCCATATATGATTTGTATGAAAAGATATAAATACAAATTGAATTTGTAGTACAATGTTAAAAGTAGAAATTCAGTTTGTACCATAAAGTACGAAAAATTATAGGTACAAACCGAATTCCGTATCACAACATAAAAGATATAGATTCAGTTTGTACGATAACATACTTTTGACGAAAATACTGATGCCAGTTTTGATTGACATTAAATATTACGGACTCTTTTTCCCGTTAGCTGTTGGCCACAAGATTTGAATTAAATCGTAGGGATGTTCTCTCCTCACATCACCACGGAAGAATCTAATAGATTGATTACTGACTCTATTAATTAGTGATAATAATATAATATAGTGTGATGATTTCTTAAATCTGTGGTTCATGGAACTAGGGATGAATTTTGACGTATACACCCATAAAACTTTGTCGTTTTGTTCTTATATTAACCCATATATCTGTCGGCAATTTGTTCTTCTTCTTATTTAGTCCCCCATAACCATAGTCATTTTGTTCTTATATGTTTGTTTTGTAATTTCCTCTTTTAATAATTTGCTAACTCTCAGAGTACTGCTCTAGAGGATTGAGATTTAGGTATCTCTAAAATAACTTACAAGTTATCGTGAATTGGATAAAATAGTTGACTATATATTAAAAATGGCCGATCCAGTAATACTGTTACAACAAGATTCAACCATTGCAAATGAAAAGAATGATTGACCGCTTATATGTTGCACTTGACGTGATAATGTGAAAGTTCATGTTCAAAATAAAATGGCCAACCGCACCATGGGGGTGTTGAGCGATTAGGGTTGATGAGATCTCCATACATCAAGCCAAAATCGTGGCCAGAGTGCTCTACAGACAATGAATATCATGATTGCACCAGAAATATTGGCCAATCAACTGGCGTGGTCGACCTGTCGATCAAAGGTATTCCATGAACTACTTAATGGGATGTTTCGATGTCTTCTCTTGTTCACCAAACTCATAAGCTACAAGAATTTGTTTGAGCAATTTTTAGAGTGTAAACTAATAACGTAGATTTTTATTTTGATAGAACCTGGATCTAGAGCGTTACCAATTAGGATATATAATTAAGAATAGAATTGTGAATTATGGATTAGAAGAGATAGAATTATAGAAATTTGGGGAAGAACATGAGAGATGGAGAGAGAGGTTCTACAGCCTAAAGTTTCTCACATTCAACCCTCCTTTTTTGTTGGTCTAGCCACATACTTCCATGCTATAAGAGCTCTAGCCTCTATGTCTCATGCTATTTTCATCAATATGCCTAAGACCATCCACATCCATGAAATATTATTTTCATTTCATATGTGGCCCCAACTATCACATTATCAACTATATTCATTCCACTAAATATCACTTTCATTTTCTCTACATCAATGAAATCTACTATCTATTCTATACGGTAGGTCCAACTGACCTTTTTAATACAACTTTATATTTTATCTAACCTACATTCTTTAAAATAAACATATTTTAATAAAAATACATGTGAATTGTTATTAAGTCACAAATACAATATTCAAATGATAAATTACACAACACAAATACACAATCACAATTTCAAATGACAAATTACATAACACAATTATAATTTTAAATAAATACATGTACAAAATACATAATTATTTCAAATAAACACAAATAATAAAAATACATAAAAACAATACTAGATTGATAATACTAGATTAAATTGTAATTAAAATTACAAATACAATCTCTTCCAATCCATACTATGCAAAAAAAAAAAAAAAAAAGATAAGGAACACAAATGTTGTATGTGGTCAACTCGGCCCCACTTCCCATTCGATTTTCTCTTCCATTAAGTGAAAGTAGTCACTATATGAAATGAGTGCTGCAACCATGACATAACATTTGTAATTGTCACGTCCTCAATGAAATGGTTGGATGAAAGGCGATGCAGAAGGTCTAAGAATTGACTGCAAAGTTTTTCTACTTCCTTCTATCCTTTTAGGACTTTGCTACGGTGACATGCACTTTTCGGTGGACCTCATATAGGATTAGATCGACCTAATCTATTGTTTCAGTTTTGTGAGGTTCAACGACGCGGTTGACCTTTTATGTGGTTTTAGATTTTAGTTATGTGTGAACAATTATGATGTGTGTTTTATTGTATTTCTTGTTAGTTTGTTTAGTTGTTATGTTATGAAGTTATGAGTCCTTGCTATCATTATTTAAGACTGATTCTGTTGGTTTGAAACGTGTACGAGCAAAAGAACCACCCACATCGACATACATAAGCAAAAAAAGACGCAGGTAATAGGTTGATTTTCCCATATTCGGTCGACCTCATACCAGATTAGGTCGAGCTCAAAACCAACACTCTTGATCATCATTTTACGTCAAATGGTGATGGATAAATGGATACAACACTTCACTTCTATCTGGTCGACCATTTTGCTAATAACCACCATCAAGTGGTCGACCTATATATCTTTAAGGTCGACCATTTTGCTTCTGACTCCAATGAAAAGGGCGACCGATGCATGTTTTATTGTGGTCGACCGACAATGACAACTTAAACTAAAAACGGTCGACCACTACATTTTAAAAATCGATCATGATAAATTATCCGGGTGCCCACATTAGTGTATTCGGTTGACCTCTGTTAGGATTAGGTCGACCGAAAAAGTTCACGTTACGGTGACATACATGTCACCATAGGTGCACCATATCCTTTATCACATACTAATGACATTATGAACATGTTCATTTTGTCTTGCATGACATTAGACGTACAATACTGAATTGACTAACTAAAGCCTCCATACCTAACGTAGAACCATTGGCGGATCCAGGGGTGGCCAACCCAGGCCCCGGCCCAGCCCTCCTCTGGATCCAAAGTTAGTATAGTCCTTATCAATTTTTCGATTTTAGATATTCGTTTCAGTGTTATTTTATAATAAGATTGTGTGTAATTAGAAAAATAATTCATATGAACATATTCAAATAACTACTCTAAATTTAGCATATAAATTCTAGCCCTAAAGATTTTTCGTTTAAACAAAAATAACGGAACCTGAAATTCTGAAAGTCTAAAGCGTAAAAGACTAATAAAAGAAATATGAGATTTATTCCATTAAAAATTTACTAGAGCAGTTGTTGGATATAGGGATGGACACACACAATGGAAATTGATTAGTCGATTGATTTTAGTGTTGACGTTGTTCGTTTCAACAACTACTACGGCGAGAACCTTATCAACAATGAAACATGAGCGATGAATTACTCGCCGGTTGCTCAAGTAATTATTTGAAACAGAGCATACTAATGGTATGGATGTAGACTCCATTATTGATGTATTCGCTAAATTAAAACACCATCGTGAACAATTGACATTGTAAAAAGATATAAAATCATTATCCTTTTTACGGTATCTAATTTATAATGAAATGCGGCCCAGTACGCTACTGTGTTCTGGATCTGCCGCTGCGTAGAACTCATGCTATCCAGATTTTAATTCGTTAGAGTGATCTTGTCAATCAAAACACTACACTTTATAGAATTACACTGCAATTTATACAACAAGTAGAATTCATGCAAAAACCTATTTATTCCCATGTACTTCCCTCATAGACCTTTTTGAGTATACAAGAAGATCATCCGCGAAGCATAAATTGGTTAACTCAAGAGACTTACGGCATGGATGGAATGGTACTTGATTGTTTATTGCATAAGTTCTTAGCAAGTAGTGAAACACCTCCATCACTACTATGAATAAACTAGATTGTACCCCGGCCCGTTGGCCGGTTGCAATACGATAGTCGTTATTAACAAAGGTTGATGTTTAAATTTCAGTAATCTCCTCTTATATTCTTGCCATACTTATATGTCAACGTCGTGTGAATGAACAAATAATGGTAACATTTGCCTTCTATGTTGATTCTTGTTGAAATTCAAAAGGTAAGACTTATGCTAGAGTATATTAGCTCATATTAAACTCAATGTCACAATATTATAGGTACTCCAATGTAATCGGTTTATTCATCAACAATTTTCATTTTTAACTCCACTATCTTCATCATCAATAAACACTTCGACCTTTTGTATTTTCTGCGAAGCAAATTCAAACACGAAGAATGATTTATACATGATATGTAATTTTCATGACAACTTACATAATTTTAGTCACAAATGTTGTTGGAGGTTAATTTTTTCCATCATTGATTATCTTCGAAATTGTTAACCGAGTTATGGGATTTGTGATGTTGTAATCACTAAACTTGAAACTTCTACCTCAGCTCATTTTTTTTTAATACTACTTTCCTTCATTTAATGAAACATTAGTGAGAGGAGGTATCATTCTTCAATTATTTTTAGTAGCTTTTCATAATTAACTCTAAAAATTTGGATTCTTGATGACCAAAAGACAACAAAATCATATTTTGTAGTATCCAAAACTCAAGTTGGAACTTAAATATGAAATGCGTTAGTAATTGCTTGGTAGTATCTATCATTCAAGTTGGGTCTTAAATATAAAAATGTTAATAATTGAAATTCATTATTTAGAAGAACATATAAGATTTAGTGAGGATGATTCTTAAATTGACTTAATTATCATCTAACAACTATAGAGTTTGATGTTGCTAGTCAATTATCACAAAACAACTCATCCAAATCTTCTTTCATTTTCTTTGACAGGTTCTATATTCTGCATAGCACCACAAAAGATTCTTAAATTTGTCGATTTAGCATTGGATAAAATAACAATTAGCCTAAAAAAACTAATTAGGATTTGTATCTTGATCAATCATTAGATTCAAACAGATATTTGGTTACTTTTGCATAAATGACCATATTTGTGAATTATTAAATTCAGTGGCATAACCAGGATTTTGTAAAGTATGACTCCATTTAGAAAAAAATACATATGATAAAATAATTTTGTTAGCTTTTTAAATCATTCATGATATAGTTTTGTAATTAGAAAGACTTGGTAAATTAAATATATATCAAAACTATCAAGAATATCACTCTATATGTATCAAACCATTAGTCATGATTTATTTAGACATTTGATTTTGAACGGAGTTCTTTGTCAAAACCATTTAGTATTAATAACTCGTATTGTTGGAAAAATTGAATAATGAAACTTATATTATTTAGTATTTACTAACACTTCCCTACTAACCAAAACCAACTTATACGTGTTTAAAGTTTTCACAAATTCGAATATTATGTGCTTAACAAATGGGTCGCCAAGATTCAAACACATGATGTGTCGGTCAACCATTCTCAATTAGAAGTGCCCTAAATTTTATTCTCAATTAACTATTATACTAATTTACTCATTTTCGTCCTTTGGAGCCACCCGTTACACTTTCACTATTTCTGATTGAAATAAAATCATTTTTACATATTAGCTATAATTTGATAGAAATTTGTTGTAGATATTAAATAAGTACGTGGTCTTTTTCATACCCGATTAATTATTATATCTAATCTACCATATTATCTCTTGAGTCAGGGTAGGTCCCGGGTTCCTCCCTCTAACTCTCTCCATCCGCCCCTGGTTAAATCGAAACATATGAAACTTTTTTCATATGATATGATTGCATGCATGTTGAATGTTGATGGACTAATCTTTATATTTATTTGTAACTCTAAATTCTAAAACTCTAGTCGACTACGGGAGAAAAATAAATGAAAAGGTGCAAGTGATATAGAATAGTAGCTCATGTAGTTAAAAAAAAAAAAATAGTAGCTCATGCACCGAAAAGTGGGATTAAAAAGTGTAAAATGGCCTTCCATGCTTTGCGGGGAGAGCAGGAAAAACAAAATTAAGGAAGAACCTACTTATACATGTGGGAGGATATAGTGACAATGGATCGCTTTGATTTTTTTTTTTTTTCACGGCGAGGTATCCATAAAGGCCCCCAATCAGGGTTATACTAATCATAGGAGTCTAACAACTTTAAGAATGAATCAGAGAATTTCATTGCTATTAAGACAGTGAAAAGAAAGTTCCAAATTACCGAATTGAGTACTTTCATGAGATCAATATGAACTGTGCAACTTAAAATCCCAAGTATATGATTAGACGAAGGAGGAAACCAAAAAAATGTGCAGTTGGCAACATAGTTAGTAAAATACGATACGGAAAAGTTACGTATAAAATATGTATGGGTATTATACTTGTTTCTTAGTTAATATTACTTTTAACAGTACGTTAATAGTTATAAATATATAAAATTATTTATTTTTATAAATAAATAAATATGTAAAAAATGGTAAAGTTAATAATTTATTTCATTAAATACGGATATTAAATGTGTTATACGGGTTTTATGTGTGTTTAGTACTGGAGCCGTCAAATGAACGAAAAATCATGAAACGACTTGACAATAATATGGATACGGAAGTTTTAAACGAATAAAGTACGTACGGATACATATATGTGTATTAAACGGAGTATTTACTAACTATGATTGGCAAACCGAATGAAAAAAAATAACGACATATGACCTCCAACCAAAAAACTTTGCTGCAAGTCAACCAGTGAGTATGTGACTCCATTTCTCTTACCGGGTCCGGATAAGTTCAGTTCAACCCGAGGGTGGACAACCTTTCTTAACAAAGGCCATAATTTTGAATATCATAGAGAAAGAGTAGAGAAAGAGTGTTAATTTTGAATATCATCGAGAAAGAGTGTTGTTGCGACACACACAATCGATGCCCATTGTCCAACGAGACAGAAGGAAAACCCCAAACTATACATCAAAATAACTAAATTGGTCTGAAATTTGACCAAAATAAATGTTGAATTTTTTTAAAAAAGCCACATAATCTCATTTTTCGATTAAGTTAAAAATAAATATGAAAAGAAAAGAAAAATAATAATAAAAGAGATAAATGGTAATAGGTGGAAAAAATTAAATTTTTAAGTGTTCTGTGCTGGTTGGGCGATGATGTGGCACGTTGACGGTTAGTCAACACGTTTGACCATCCAAGTTAACGGTCAAACATAGAGTTCGGCCAATTTAGTTATTTTGATGTATAGTTTGCGCCAGGATGTTATAGATCAAAAAGATTGGTCATGATGTTTATTTTGGTCAAAGTTCATACCATACAAATATATTAACCTTTTGTTTATTGAAAATTTCCTCTTTCAGGAAACTATTGTCGCCTGGTGCTAGTTTAGCACTTTAGCTAGTGCATTTTTTTTTTCTCCAAGTAATGACATGAGAAAAAATAGTTAGAAGTCTCTACCCAAAATCTCACCCAAAGCAACACTTTAGTGAAGCCACCCTACAAAATCAAAGGACGCTACCTCTAAAGAGGACAACAACAGAGCTTTAGGTGCCACTCTATGGGCAGCTCAGTTGACAGTCCGCAGACCCACACTAAAATCTATACAAAGAGAGCATGAAACTAGGAGCCGATAACACTCTTGAAGCAGTGAGTCGTCTATCGAATCTTCTACTGCTCTACAGTCCAGTTGCCGAATCACCACTTCAGGATCACCTGACAGCAAGGTGCTCTGCTAGATAGGGATCGAAAACTCCTTGGTGCTGGGATCCCAGGCAAGTAGAAATTGCCTGTCTGTCCCATGTACGACGAGGCCAGACGAGCAACCGGAACGACAAACAGCAGCATTATGTTTGGCATCTGAGAAAATATTTTCCCATTTCCCCTTTCTTTCCTTCTTTAATTTCTAGTCGTCGTTTCTGGGTGAAAACACAGTCGTCGAGCGATAAACTTCCACAAGACATGGCTCCCCGAATCTGCTCGCAACATCGGAAGCAAGATGAATAAGCACTGAACAGTGAACACGATCCTTTCGCTCTCCCTCTCTATATCCATCTCATTTTTGGGAGTACTGAGAGCTAGACGAAAGGGTTTGAACCCCCGCTCGCAATGGCGATTCGCAGAGAGAAACCCCAGTCGTTTCGCGGATCTCCCGTCCTCGTAGCCATTGTCGTCGGAATTCTTCTCGGTTGCGTTTTCGCTTTCTTGTATCCTCGCGGATTCTTCAGCTCCGATCCGGCCAATGCGACAACTCGTCGAATTGCCAAATCAGATCTCCAGGTTCGCAAATCCTCTGCCCTAATCCAGCTCCATTTCAAGTCTCCCCTTCACTGCGACTCTGTTTTCCCCTCGGTGGCGCTCTGAAATTCGAGGGCTTTCTGCTCTAATTAGGCTCTTCTGCGGTGGAATTGCCTTTTGCTTCTTCTTTTACATTTGAGTCCATCGACCTGGAATTTGTCTGGTGAATGAGTTTATGCAGGACAATCAGTTTCTTTCAAATTTTAGTAACGAAGAGGACAGGTTTCTAAAGAATTAACGGAATCTTTGTTCTTTGATTTCCTTTTCCATTGTTTCGTGCTGTGCTGATAACTTACTTAGGATAGCCAAGTTGGGGGGGAAAACTGAGAATATTTCTATTTTCAGGCTGCCAGTTCCTGCGAATCACCCGAAAGAGTTAGAATGTTGAAATCAGACATAGTATCCCTAACAGAGAGCAATGCACTGTTGAAGAAACAAGCCAGGGAGCTCAACGAGAAGCTGCAGATGGCTGAACAAGAAAAAGATCATGCACAGAAGCAAGTTCTGCTTCTAGGCAAACAGCAGAAAGCCGGGCCTTTTGGCACCGTCAAGAGCTTAAGAACTAATCTCGCAGTGCTCCCAGACGAATCAGTCAATCCTCGGCTGTCAAAACTCTTGAAAGAAATCGCTGTCCAGAATGAGGTCATCGTTGCTCTAGCAAATTCAAATGTGAAAGAAATGTTAGAGGTTTGGTTCACCAACATCAAAAGGGTTGGCATACCGAACTACCTTGTTGTGGCACTCGATGATCACATCGTCGATTTCTGCAAATCGAACGGTGTTCCAGTCTATAAAAGGGATCCAGATGAAGGTGTTGACTCGATAGCAATGACTGGTGGAAACCATGCAGTCTCCGGGTTGAAATTCCGCGTATTAAGGGAGTTTCTCCAGCTGGGGTACAGCGTCCTGCTCTCTGATATTGACATTGTGTTTCTCCAGAATCCATTTCATCACCTGTACCGAGACTCCGACGTGGAGTCCATGACTGATGGCCATGACAACAGGACAGCGTACGGTTTCAATGATGTGTTTGATGAGCCTGCAATGGGGTGGGCTCGGTATGCTCATACGATGAGGATATGGGTTTACAACTCTGGGTTTTTTTACATGAGACCTACTTTACCAGCAATCGAGCTGTTGGATCGAGTTGCTGGGAGGTTATCTCGTGAGCCAAACTCGTGGGACCAAGCAGTTTTTAACGAGGAGCTCCACTTCCCGTCCCACCCAGGTTATGACGGGCTTCATGCTGCGAGGAGAACTATGGATTATTATCTGTTTATGAATAGTAAGGTGCTTTTCAAGACTGTGCGGAAAGATGCTAAGTTGAAACAGCTGAAGCCGGTAATTGTTCACCTGAATTACCATCCAGATAAGTTTCCTAGGATGAAAGCTGTTGTAGAATACTACGTTAATGGTAAGCAAGACGCTTTGGAACCCTTCCCCGATGGTTCTGACTGGTAGGCAGAATGTTAGAAAGCAACAGAGAAGTTTCTTCCACAATAGCTTTCACCTTGTACTAATTCCACAAAATAGGGTGTAGATTAAGTTTGATCCTTTCTTATGCTTTTCAATGATGAATGCACCACTCTTTCAAATGATCAGCTTTGTGCGGTTTTACATAAGGTGTCTATTCTCTTTCTTTAATGTCCCCAAACACTCGGTTTTATGGCGCCAATTAAAGAAGAACCCGCCAAATTCGTGTGACTGGCATTAACTGCACAGCAAAGTTGGATTGGGTTTTGCCTATTCTATGTCTTGTAGTAGGGATGACAATGGGTAGGGTCGGGTGCGGGTTTACACTATACAAACTTCTAACCCGTCGGGTAGAGCCTTCTAAAATACCCGATCAAATAACCATCGGGTATGAAAATTATATAATCATACCCTACCCACCGGGTAACCACGGGCATTCGGGTAACCATGGGTACGAATCCTAAACTATGAACTTATACACATATATGCACGTACATACGGTTGAGTGTTGTCCATTAAAAATTTTCAATACTTGTAACTGTTCTAGTTTCAACAATCCACACAAATAAAAATAGCAAACACATAATAATTGTTCTTGCTTCTACAATCCACACAAACATAATAATCGTCTACATCTTCATCATCAATAATGGTAGCTAAACTCAATTTCTCAATCTAATCTAAATTTCCCAATGGAAATTGACCCTTTGGTTAGCGGGCGGGTATCACGGGGCGGGTATTATCGATTACCATACCCGTACCCTACCCTTTATTTTGAAACCGGGTATTACCCTTACCCGCCCCTTAACCCGTCAAAGCGGGTAATTACCCTCGTTGACCGGTTACGGTCGGGTAGGGTACCCATGATTACGGGTTGGATTGACATCCCTATCTTGTAGACGTAGTGATGATTTCCGGGAAAAAAATCCCAGAATACTCAAGTTATTAAAAAAAATTCCCTAAATACAGTACTTATAAAATTAATTCCCAAAGTACAGCAGTTTCAACATCACTGTCTTAGACAAAGACAGTGATAATAATCACCGCTTTTGTTTAAAAAAGTGAAGCAGCGGGGAACGCATCACCGCTTTTGACATCAACAGGGATGGCATCACCGCTTCTCTCAAAAACAGTGATTGCCTCACCGCTGTTGTGCAAAACGGTGATATTTACCACGTTTTAGAGCCCTGGTAGGTGGGAAATTAGGTAACAGCTACCTAGCTATCACCGCTGTTGACTAAAGCGATGATCATGATGCTATCACAGCTGTTGACTAAGGCGATGATGTGTTCACCGCTGTTGTCTGAAGCGGTGATTAGCTTTCATTTTTTCCTATAAAAACCAACGTCCACTTCCCTCCTGCTGCCTTACAGCAAATTAGTACAAAAATTATCGTTTTTTTAGTCGTTTTCTCAGCTGGTTCCTCGGTAGTTTACTGCTCAAGAAACTCGTCGGGATTCGGTATGTTAAAATTATGTATTGTTTACATTTTGATGTGTAAGTAATTATATGTCTGTATTTAGTGAATTGCGGTTATTGGAAAATATGTTATGATATATTTAGATTAATTATGATATGATAGATGTTAGTTAGTTAGTACTGAATTTATATTAATTTGTTTAGTTTTCTCATGATAGATCGGGATTGAGTATGTTATAAGTATGTATTTTTTACATGTTGATGTGTTAGTAATTATATGTCTGTATTTAGTGAATTGCGGTTATTGGAAAATATGTTATGATATATTTAGATTAATTATGATATGATAGATGTTAGTTAGTTAGTTATGAATTTAGATTAATTTGTTTAGTTTTCTCATAATAGATCAATTAGTTGCATTTTATTATGGGTTTGGATGATATTGTTTTTGTATCACAATGTACTAATTATATACTATATTTAATTATTATAAATTGCAGACATGGGTAAATTTAAGAAGTTTAGGCTTCTTATTTGGTGGAATGGTCGGGTGACAAACTCGAACATTGGGATCGACTATGAAAATGGCGAATCCAGTATGCTTAAAATTGAATCGAGATTCTCGTGGCAAGAACTCCATGACAGGTGTGCAGAAAGGACTTGTACGGGCGGGCAAATGAGAGTTCGTCAAATTACTTACCGGTATCCCAACATGAGTGCTGACGGAGTCATGTACGAAAAAGTTGACATAAATGATGATGACGACGCGAACATGATGATACAGTTCATATCTGAGAACGGGGTGCGGCTTGCAGAGGTGTATGTCGAGACCGAGCCTGTCGGTGAAACTCATTCTCACCAGTATTCTTATGATGATGGTTTTGCAGGAGGGTATGGCTGGGGTGGTAGTTCAAGTAACTACGGAGGAGGTACTTCTGCAGGAGGGTATGGTTGGGGAGGTACTTCAAGCAACTACGGAGGAGGTAGTTCTGAAGGAGATGTTGGGTGGGAAGAATACCCGCAACATGGTGAGACTGCCGTCAATATCGTTCAGCTCGATGGTGATCAATGGCCTGCTTGGGGTCCAAAGTGGGCTGACATTGAAAACACCCTTCGATCTGGGCGTACTTCGCATGACCAAGAAGACGATGCTGGTTATGCTGGTAACGATGACCATCCTGAGCCGAGCTATCCATTCGCCTCCAGTGACGATGAAAGTGAGGAAGATTTGAGATCAGTCAGTGAGGAGGAAGATACGGACGATATCGACGATATCGATGACAGAGAGGTGGCGTTCCATCAGGCACCAACGCCTTACTACACAGAGGTTCCTGATCAATTTTATATGGTCAGAACGATGCCCCTGACTTTCGGCCCATGCCTGTGTATAATCCGACTGCTAATTTGGAAGTGGGTATGGCGTTCACTTCGAAAGCCGATGTGCAAGATGCTTTTAGCGAAGAAGTCATGCGGCGTAACTTCGAATGGAAGGTAAAATATTCTGACAAGGGACAATTGCATGTCATTTGTAAGAATGCTGAAGAGGGTTGTATGTGGCAACTTCGTGCTGCATATATGAAGAGAAAGGGTGTCTGGGTCATGCGGACAGTAGAGAACAACCACATCTGCTCCTCAACCATACTTTCACAGGATCACCGGCAACTGAAAGCAAAAAAAGTGGCAAGAACCATTAAGCACCTAATCGAGGCACAACCAGATATCAAGATAAAAGCTGTCATGGCGGAGGTGAAGGATCGACACTCCTACACCATAAGGTATAAGAAGGCGTGGCATGGGAAGCAGAAGGCCATGGCTGAGGTCTACGGTGATTGGGAAGACTCGTATGCTTTACTCCCCAGACTAATGTCCGCAATGGAGGAGTCCAACCCTGGGACGGTTTTCGTGCCGTGGTACAACAACGTAGAAACTGAAGATCAAGTTCGAGTATAGAACGAGTTGATGTTTCATCGTCTGTTCTGGATATTCAAGCCATGCATTGACGGATTTCCCTTTTGCATGCCAGTGATTCAGGTATATTACGGACTCAAAATATTGTACTATTTCATTACTTTACTAATTTCAATTTTTACTAACTCATTATTCATTTTAACAGGTTGATGGAACTTTCCTTACTGGGAAGTATAAAGGAACTCTTCTTATTGCCACTAGGGTTGATGGAAATTTAAGTATTTTTCCCTTAGCATTTGCATTAGTTGAAGGGGAGAACAACCTAAGTTGGGCATGGTTCTTTGACCAGCTACACGCCCACGTCACACAAAGAATGGGTATTACAATTATATCGGATCGACATGCCGGGATTAAACACGCCGTCTGTGGTTTCCCCGACGAATGGGGATGGACATGGCGCTGGTGTATTCGTCACTTCCTAGCCAATTTCCAACACAAATTTGGCAAGAAGAAAGACATAAGAGATCAATTGTGGAGTGCAGGTAGTAATGTAATTTAGTGCTTGTTCATGGTTTATTGTTCAAATGAAATTTCTTATGGCTTAATTATTAATTCTCCGGTCTTGTAGCGGTTGCACATCAACCAAAAAAGTACGAGCAGAAGATGAAGACGATCCGTCAAATACACCGGGCGGGAGCAGTATGGGCAGAAGGTCAAGATCTGCACATGTGGACATTTCACATGGACAACGGGGCTAGATTCGGAATTGCAACTACCAACCATGGCGAGAGCATAAATGGAGTCTACAAGGGCATTAGGGCAATGTCTGTATCTGTCCTAGTGGAGATGACATACTGGAAGGTAAACGAGTGGTTTGTGAAGAGACGGGATGCTGCTATAGGGAGGGAGCGTGCTGGTCATTCAATAGCTAAGCATATATTTGATGGCATGCAGAAGATAGAAGAGAAATCAAGTAAGCACAGAGTTGTTCTGTTCAACCGCAATGAAGGTATTCTTGCTGTGCAAACAGGTATTTGGGGTGGAGGAAGACGTGGGCATAATCGTCAATCCGTTACTCTACACGTAGAAACGCGCACCGGAGAGTGTACATGCCAAAAGTATCAAAACAGAAGAGTACCTTGTTCACATTCAATGGCAGTAGCTAAGTCGATAACCCTCAGCGCAGGGACGGAGCTAGCGTGTAAGTAGGGGGGGCCATGGCCCCCCCTAAAATATAAAAATATGACTTTGCACCAACAATACATAACACAAGATGTGGTCTAGCGGTGTGTAACATATAATTTTAATGGAGAGGTCATAGGTTCGATGGTTGCTATCTGCACCATTTAATTTTGTAAAATTTTGATTCCTAACCTCAAATTTTGCATGTTTTACGATTTGGTACCTAATTTTTCATTTTGGTACATTTTCGCCCATTGTCTTACAATTTGGTACCTAAAATTTGCATGAATCGTTTAAATTCATGAAATTTTGCTTCTAAATCCCAAGTTATGCATGTGTGATCTGGTACCAAATGTTTTCATTTTAGTACACCTTTTGTCCCAAATTTCGCATACCTTACGATTTGGTACCTAAGTTTTCCAGTTTAGTAGTATTTTTGACTTTTTGCCCATTTAATTTTGTAAAATTTTGATTCCTAACCTCAAATTTTGCATGTTTTACGATTTGGTACCTAATTTTTTATTTTGGTACATTTTCCGCCCATTGTCTTACAATTTGGTACCTAAAATTTGCATGAATCGTTTAAATTCATGAAATTTTGCTTCTAAATCCCAAGTTATGCATGTGTGATTTGGTACCAAATGTTTTCATTTTAGTACACCTTTTGTCCCAAATTTCGCATACCTTACGATTTGGTACCTAAGTTTTCCAGTTTAGTAGTATTTTTGACTTTTTGCCCATTGTCTTACTTTGAATCGGACTTTCTCATCCCCAAACTTTCTATACAAAGCTCTTCTACTAGTTAAAAGTAGACTTCTATGTGTCAAAATTTTGGTAATTTGTGTTGAACGATAAATAACATAATAAACTTTACTTCAAAATTTTTAACGGCCCCCCCTTACCTATATTCCTGGCTCCGTCCCTGCCTCAGCGCTTACAGTTTGGTTAGTCCTTACTACACGGAACAGGTGATCAGGAACTCCTACTCGTCAAGTTTCAGCCCCCTGCCGGATGAAGCTTATTGGCCTGTAGACAATGGGAAGTTGATTATCCCACCGTTGCACTTAAAGCGCACCAGAGGTCGTCCTAGGACCGAAAGGATTCACAATGAAATGGACCAATCACAACGTGCCCGACGGGGTCCAAAGTGTTGCTCAAAGTGCAGACAACCGGGTCATGACAAGAGGCAAGCCCAGGTCCACCTCTAGAGCAAGATTCGGAGCCAATTCGGAACTAACCTTGATGCTGTTGTTGTTCACTTACTTGTTTTAATCTTGTTGAGCAATTTTCGTTGTTGTGATGTTTAAGTTGGACTTCTTGTTTTAATCTTGTTGAGTAATTTTCGTTCTTGTGATGTTTAATTTGGACTTCTTGTTTTAATCTTGTTGAGTGATTGTAATAAAGGGCGTTTGTTGTTCATTTTGGTACAACATGGGGGGTAAAACTAAACAAACCCAAACCAAATTTAGACGACATAGATAGTTCATGGAAAAC
Source organism: Linum tenue (assembly GCA_946122785.1). Classification (NCBI taxonomy): domain Eukaryota; kingdom Viridiplantae; phylum Streptophyta; class Magnoliopsida; order Malpighiales; family Linaceae; genus Linum; species Linum tenue. Next base: position 63,904,188 of record CAMGYJ010000008.1, on the reverse strand, counting down.
AACACAATCCGAAACCAAATTTAGAAACATAGGTAGTTCATGGAAAACAACACAAACCCAAACCAAATTTAGACGACATGGATAGTTCATGGAAAACAACACAAGACCAAACTAAATTAGAACGACATAGATAGTTCACTGGTTGTCTTCATTTCCCTCCACTTCCCCTTCTCTTCCTCTTCCTCTTCCTCCACGACCTCCTCGGCCCCTTCTTCCGCCCTCTCTACCTCCTCCTTCTTCATGAGCCCGCTGGACAACTGCGCGCGGATTCCTCTTAACCCGACCACCCACCGGAGTGTAGACAGGTGGTGGGGGTGGAGGTTGCTGAGATGGACCAGAAGCGTGGTAGAAAGTCGATGATGTATGTTGTTGTTGCGGGGTTTGATACTGAGTATTTTGTTGCTGATGGTGGAAGTGAGGGGTGCCTTGGGTGAACATGTCATGTTCCTGAGTCGGGGCATAGCTTGACGACCCTCCGGTGCCCTCAGTACTAGTAGCCCACTCACAATGTGGCCATGGTTCAGGAAGTTGAGTTTGTTGAGACGGACGAAGCTCTTCAATGTTTTCTCTCACCCTTCTTCTGCTCCTCCGTGGGGGCTCTTGTGGGGGCACGATCCTCTCATTAGCACGGAATGAAGGTTGGGCCGGAGCAGGCATTGGAGGGTATAATATGACATCCCTCCTTTGCTCTCTGGTACAAGAGAGCAGGTTGTTGAAAAGCCTGCGCAAAAAAGATGTCTTCCGCTCATCCATGATGGGTGCACTCTCGACAGTGTGCTTCGCATGTTCCAAACCGTCAACCTAATAAATTGTTGTACAAAATTAACTAACATTAAATCTAATAATGATCGTCATTTCACCCTCGGGAAAGTGGAAGGTATGCAGCTCAGGGCGCCATCGCTCTGCCATTGCCGTCAGCAGATCGTTGTCAATATCAAGCCTCATAAAGTGCCTCAGATTGTGCAATCATGTCCTCTCTAGATAGGGCTGCAGTCGAGGATGCCAACGGGGCAATCGACATGTCCCTCGATGACTGATGGGAATAAGTGATTCCTACAAAACAAAAAACACAATATTGTCAGTCAATAGAAAGCAAAATAAAAACTTAGAAAGCAAAATAAAAACTTTAAAACTATTGAAATAATTTTAGTGTGTCTACCGGATTATTGTTCCAAATTGAACGAGAGCGATGTTGATCTTGCCCGGTTAAATACCTTCGATCCCTTGGGCCAGGATCGATATACAATCTAGGGTCGTATATCTCAGCACCCATCTATAAAAAAATATGAAATCAAATCAATTTAAATTTTAGCACCCATGTAAAAAAAATCACAAAAGAATTAAATAAATTTACGTACTCTCAAAGCCTCTTCGTCCATTTTTTGCCGAAAAGCTAGCGAGAGTATCGACAAAACAAAAACTCTAGTAATTCTTTCTTATGCGGAAGATCGGACTTAGCCGCAACCACAGAGCATACTTAGAACGAAACTAGAGTGAAGTAATGGAGGGAGAAAGAAGTATAAAATGGTGGTGTGGTTTGGAATGAGGGGGGATGGGTATTTATAGTGTTTGGGCGCTGGAAAAGTCTTGGGCATTGATCACCGCGCCCAAGAAACACAGTGCAATCACTGCGTCCAACAAAGGCGGTGATGGCCCGGATAGGTGACGTGGCGGCGTGTGAGGCGTCGGATTGTGGAGAAAAACCACAATCCGCACCTCACTGCAACGAACGGCAGCGGTGATAGCGTGGGTGGGGGCGGATCGCTGACGTGGAAAGCGGGGCTATCACCGCTTTGGTCTTCAGCAGTGAAGTGCCCGCGCGCGTCCGCGTCAGCGATCCGCGCCACTTCACCGCTTTTGAATTCAACGGTGAATACTCTCACTGCGTCCCTTATCAACGGTCAATCCATCACTGTTGATGTTGAAAGCGGTGATAGCATCACTGCTTTTGTCAAAGGCGGTGATGTATCATCGTTTTGGACCAAAACGGCGATGCTAATCACTGTCTTAGACAAAGACAGTGATGTTGAAACTGGTGTACTTTGGGAATTAATTTTATAATTACTGTATTTAGGGAATTTTTTTTAATAATTAGAGTATTTTGGGATTTTTTCCTGATTTCCGTGGCAATTAGCAGGCTGCCCGTACTAATTTTCCAGTTCAAAACCGGTACAGATTTCTTTGGCTTGTTCTGTTCTGTCCTTCCCTTTATCCCAACTTACCCACCTTCTCTCTCTCTCTGCATTCTCCGTTTCAAAATATTCCACCTCCATTATTCTCCACCTCAAAACTGTGCTCAGAAAGACATTCCTGCTAACATTCGAAGTTGGGTCCTTGTTTTCGATCTGCGCTTTGTCAGATAAAACTAAAAAGTCATGCAGAGGAATACCCAGAGAGACAGCGTTCTAGTGAGCTACAATCCTCCTCCGAGGAGCCCCTGGAGGAACCCGAATTCGGACCTCGATTTCAACGACGTCTTCGGTGGGCCGCCGTGGCAGAATGTCCGGCACAGTTTCGGCGAGGAGCCGTTTGGGAACGACCCGGAAACCGCGGCGCTGCGGACGAGGTGTTCCGGGCTGTAGGAGAAGCCGGTTTTTGGAGAGCAAGAAGGAGCCAAGAACAGCCGAACAGGGGAGGAAGGATTCAAAACGGAGATTTCTTTGATGACATATTTGGCGGGAGCGAGTCGTTGAGTTCTTCTCCCAGGAGGCAGATCATTGGATCCGCTTGGAAGTTCCTCACTTCCTGCCCCGTTCAGTTATCTTATATTTCCTTCCTAGTTTACAGTTTAGAGAGTATAGAATGATGTCTTTGGATTGCCCTTCACAGTCTACCTTCGATGCTAACGAAACCAACGAGGGACCAAGGAAGTTGCTTCAAATGGCGATATGATCAACAACTACTCATTCTCTCCACTATCAAGATCCTCAAGCAAACCAGACTTGGTGGTAATCAAGGAGTCCAAAGACAATGTCCATCGCCAGGGTTCTCTCTCCCGTCAATTCTCCCTTAACAATGGTGCGACTTGTCGAACATGCCCAAACAACAAGGTGTAGATCGATACAAAGGTAGCTTAGGAGACAAAAACAAAGGAGGCAGTCACTGCCATGATCATTTTCACTTCTCAATCTACAAATGGGCCAGCCAAGGAGCTCCTCCCATGTCCATGCCTCTCAGATCAGAAAACGGTTCGAATGACAAGTTGTTATTCACTTCATCAACAAGTGAAGCTTCTGCTGAGCTCGAGACCGAGTAAACACAACTTAAACCAGAGTTGAAACCCTTACGGTCTATGCTCTTGGACAGTGATTCTGAACAAGGTAAGAAGCACTGATTTATTTATCTTTTTTGTCTCGTGGGATTCAAACCGTTCAGCCTTTTGTAGCGAAAAGATTCGCTCTTCATAATAATGTTCTCGTGGTGGTTGTTGTGGTTCAGGAATTCGGGAGGTAGGTAGTGAGGAGTTGTTGAGAGAGAGCAAAGTGAAGAGTAGTAGTAGCAAGAATGCATCTTCTGAAGCAGTTGATGTCAGCCAGGGGAAAGTGGAAGTGCAAAAGGGTGATAGTAGGTTGGAGGTAATACGTGGAAGGAGCAGTAAAGCAAAGGGGAAGAAGGTGAAGGATTTTGTGAAGATTTTTAACCAGGAGGTGAAGAAACCTGATGCGATGAAGGGTAAACCCCAGAAGAAGCCTGAGAAAAAAAAAAGAGAGGATAGATTCCAGGACAGTGGATAATGGTGGAAGCTTTACAACAACTAGGAGTAACGAAGAGGAACTCAACTTGGCTCCTGAAAACTACAGGGGAATTCATTTGGAGGAAGCATCATACAATGTCCAGGTGAGGGTGGTATTACAACTGGTTTTCAGGATTTTTGGTTGAGCACTTATTGATCTTAATTGTGCTTTCCAAATTTACCATGTTCTGATTCATCCACACTTATGTGACAGGTCAGAGAATTACCTGACCAGATGGAGGAATATGAACCCCTACCAACTACTGGCACTCTGGCAGTAGCTCTGAAGAACTCCAGGTAAAAGTTAAACCCTCTATTTACCGCAAGTGCATGAAGTTTCTTCGCCAGGACCAAATAAGTGATCTGAACAGTACATTTCTTCAGGTGAACGATGCCAAGATAAGAAAATGGTGCCAGGGGAAGGAAGGAAACATACGATCACTGCTCTCAACTCTGCAATGTGTAAGTCTTTTCGGACAAATCTTTCTCCCCTCTATTCAAAACTGGAATCGGGAATCAGTCTGAAACGCCTATGAGGCGGGGTTTGGAGACCATGATTGCTCGAATGTGTGTGTTCTGCGAATTCAGGCATTATAAGTGGATGGCGTAAATCAGTCGATTGCTAAAATGCAGGTTCTTTGGCCAGGAAGTGGGTGGAAGCCGGTGCCTTTGATGGACAATATAGAGGGGAATGCAGTGAAACGATCATACCAGAGAGCCTTACTCTGTCTCCACCCAGATAAGCTTCAACAGAAAGGTGCCACTCCAGAACAGAAGTACATTGCTGAGAAGGTTTTCGATGTTTTGCAGGTAAAATTTCTTCTCATTTGGTTCCCGTTTTTCTTCTTAAGTTGATGAAGATTTTGGGTTCAGCAGTTTCAGTAAAATTGTTGGCTTGATCATATTTGCAGGAAGCTGATACGGGATAGATTTGGATAGCTCCCTTTTCTTGGCGGGAGTAGACCAGTTTCTCCTTTCTTGGCGAGAATGACCAGGGTTTTCTTAATTCTGAAATTGCTTACTCATTATCCATTACGTTCTCGACTTAAATACACAAAACCCACTAAGTGGAGCTAATCCCACGTCTATCTACGCTAACCAACTAACCATAAGATGCTAAACCCACTAAACCCACTCCACCTATTATGCAAAACACTCCTAAATACTCTAACAAACACATGACTCTCTAACTACCTACCGGCTTGCTCAACACTACTAACTAATTCTAATGGAAACTCTAATATATCTATACGTATCATTCCTCCCCCCTTCGAAAGAACCTTGTCCTCAAGGTTCGAGTTAATTAGCGAACTAATTCAACCCATACTCAGGCTGCTGAACCTGTTTCTACCCTGCCTTGCTCGAGGTCTCAGCTTTCCTTTTGGAAGAGGATTCTCATCCCATGTCTTTACGGTCGTAGCTGCGTGGACTCGACTCTTCCACTGCAGATTTCTGTTGTTTGTGAACAACCGTGTTGAGTCATAGGACCACATCTGCTTCACTTCCTTGAAAACTTTCACTCCTAGCTCCTTTGCAGTTCGAAGCCATGTATGATACCCATGTATTATGCTTTTGTAAACAGCCAACAATGACAATAGACTGAGCTTCACAATGGTCGAATCATGGTCTTTGCAGGGTTGAATAATTTCTTTCAAATAACTTATATTAGCCTCCGGATCAGCCTGCAATTCAAACCCCAGCTCAATAAGTTTCAGCTTCTTACTTTTGAAGATTTGAGTCTCTGGTAGAACAACAGCTTGTGGAGCTTCATCTCCTTTCTCCAGTCCAACTCCATTAGCAAGCTTCTTGGACTCTGTCTTACTCTTCTTTGGTTGAGCCCTCCCATGAACCCTGCTCAACCTCCCCAAACCCATTTTTCTCTGATCATCGGTTGCGGCATCCTCGAGCTCCTCGCCGAAAGCCTTCTTCAATAGAGTTCCATAATAGAACTTTTTGTGCAAAAACTTGGCTGGAAGCGCTTCTACACACTCAACTTCTACCCTCTTGTCTTCCTCCCCAATATCCTTCTTCCTTTTCTTCTTCCTTTTCTTCCACCAATACAGAAAGTAGCCATCAACACCAAACATACATGCTTCCACCTTGTATTTCATTGTAAATCCCCAAAACTTTAATTGGCCCAAGGTTAGTCCCTGTTTGAGTAGCGGATGGCAGGTAACCCATAGAGATTGGGGTTTCCCCTCATGATGATCCTTTGCAGCAAGGCTTGATGAAAAAGGAGCGGTTATGACTGCTGATCCAAGTGGTGACTCCAGCTCAACGACAATCGATGACAGTTTTGCTGCGCTCCCAGGGGGTGCGATCGGTGAACTCAAAAAGCTCTCAATCTGCGGCGGCGGTGGACCAACGAAAACAGCAACGGCAGCAGTCTGCATCGGCAGCATCAGCGCGACGCCCAGGGGTGCAATGGAACTTGGTTGCGGAGCGATCTTCGCATCTTCCATGGCGGTGAGGGTATCGAGCGACGGCGGCGGTGCACTGGCAGTCGACGATGTTGTTCTTGTTTGCGACATGGACGACATCCAACGTGCACGTGGTGGGACACCGTCTTCTTCCTCGTCCTTTATAGACTCTGCCAGAGCTTCAGCTTGCGACGCTGATTGTGCAGTTGATACAGGTGGAACGGTGATCTCCGACTCTTCCATGGCGGCCAGGGTCTCGACTTGCAGCCTCGGTGGTGTTGTTGCTGGCCTGTGTTTGTCATACGTCGCAATGAGCATGTTGCAGGTAGCCATGACACGTTCTATCTGCTCGAGTGCCCGATTGATGAGTTCCTCCTCCCTTGATGGTCGCTTTGAGCTCATCGTGATCGGAATCCGGATCAACGGCTCTGATACCAAATGATACGGGATAGATTTGGATAGCTCCCTTTTCTTGGCGGGAGTAGACCAGTTTCTCCTTTCTTGGCGAGAATGGCCAGGGTTTTCTTAATTCTGAAATTGCTTACTCATTATCCATTACGTTCTCGACTTAAATACACAAAACCCACTAAGTGGAGCTAATCCCACGTCTATCTACGCTAACCAACTAACAATAAGATGCTAAACCCACTAAACCCACTCCACCTATTATGCAAAACACTCCTAAATACTCTAACAAACACATGACTCTCTAACTACCTACCGGCTTGCTCAACACTACTAACTAATTCAAATAATGGAAACTCTAATATATCTATACGTATCAGAAGCGTGGACACATTTCAGTTCACTTGGTTCTGTTGTGTGACCGACTGATCGAACCGGGGTATTAATCCATCCGGCAGTGTCTTTTCTGTGTAATGGTGTAGTTGTTTCCGGCATAGTGGCATAACATTTTTCATTGGTGCATACCTCAACTGTATAGCTATTGAAGTTACATTGAAACTTCAAAAGTGGAACATAAGGTTTTTCGATGGCTTTGAAAATTGGCAATATCAACCACAAGTGGCCAATGTTGTACGTGTACCCATACACTCGAAATCTAATCACTTCACATTGCTTAAACGTTCACCTCATTGAAATTTCATGGTATTATTCCCTTAATTTCAATGATTGGCCGATCGTAAAATTGTATCGAATTTTGTAGTGGAAAAATCAATAATATGGTATTTTATGCTAAAACTTTGATTCAATCATTTCAAAATTCAAACTGCTAAAAAACGCCTATCAATTTAGTTTAAGATATGAGATTTTTTCCGATTGGACTAGTACAATTTCATAAATACGGCTTAATTTTGAACTTCTTTATCTTCATACACTTGGTTTACCTTGTTCTTTTTTTTATTTTGAACACAACTTGTTTACAATACATTGTTGAGCTAAAGATTTCAAGAGCTCTATTGCTTTTGGGAAAGAATAGGGTTGCAGTGCCTGTATGGATGCAAATGAGTTGGGACAAGAATATTTCAGAGGAAAGTGAGATTGGGGCAGAGCATGGCCATGGCTTAAGAATAGAATAAGATGGGAGGTCGGGTCCCCATCCCATGCTTTGGTCCGAGTACTACTAACTGTCCCCATTCCCCATTTGCGATTTCTTCTTCTTCTGATGTTCCCTCCCGTCGGTCTTCGAAGACTCTGCCTTCTTTCCCTCCTTTTGCTTTTACTCCATTTGTGAAATTTCCGAGTAAAAAGATGTTGACAGTGGAGAGAGAGAGAGAGAGAGAGAGAGAGAGAGAGAGAGAGAGAGAGAGAGAGAGAGAGAGAGAGAGAGAGAGAGAGAGAGCAGAGTACCCCCTGTTTCAGAAAGACAGTGAGGGTAAAATAAATGCACAGTAAACTGACAAAGAAACAAGGAATTGAATTTATAATTTTCTATTTTGAATATATATTCTTTATTATTAGGGTGCTACTTGCTAGCTTGAGCTTCACATTCCCCCTTCGACTTTGAGGTTTTCACTTCCATTATTTCTTTCTTTTGTAGAGAGAGAGAGAGAGAGAGAGGGACAGAGAAGGGGAGGTGAGATGAGAGCTATAATGGCAATTTTGGATTCAGCATAGTGGGGAGGGAATTGCTTCTTTTGTTTTATTCAGGTGAGGAAGGAGGATGATGGTAATGCTGTGAGACCAAGCAGTTGGTGGGTTCTCTCTACTATCCACCATGGCCATGGGAGACAATGGCTGCAGCTGCCGCTGCTCTTCTTCTTCCTGCTCCTGCTCCCTCTTCTATTAACCCTGTAGTGAGTTCAGTTCTGATCTTTCTTCCGCTTTGTCTTGTTGCAGTGATTTCAATTCTGCTCGCTTTTACTCTCTGTTTTATGTGCATTGCTGTTCTTTCCACCTCTGTTTGTTTCCTGGGAAATTTTTGGTGGGTGAGTAGGAAACTGATGGGAATTCTATGGTGGGTTTTTCTTGCAATTCTGGGAATTCAATCACCCAGCAGAATGGATCTGTTTTTCCTCTTTTGGGGGTGAGATTTTGTTTGTTTCCATTTGCTGCATTGTTTGATTTCTGGCCAAGGAAAGCCTCAAGCTTTTAGATCTGGGTTTTCCTTTTTCACTCCATTTGAATTGAAGATCTAAATCTGCCTTCTTGCTGTCCTGTCTTTTGCTCCTTTTGACCTCCAAATACAAGCTGGATTCACATACGGCTATGAGAGGCAACTTACATGAACTTGTTAACAATAAATTGTTTCATTTTAGTTTTCTTCCCAACATATTGGCATTCTAATTACGTCAACTCCTAGAGGGTAGGAAGAAGAATCGACATTTGTTTTATTTGGAGTGCCTTAGTTGACTCTATCTGTAACCTTCTCCTTCACTTCCAGGGACATGTCAACTGTCCTTTGATTAGAATATATAGCCTTTCCCTTCACACCATGAACTGTCCGGCGCTGGCCAGCTACTTTTTAAATCCCTAACGTGCTGACAAATGATCAATTTGTGGAATTGATAGGCGAGTCCTAGAATTCAAGTCATCTTTGCTTCAAAGGCTAATTGTATGTTCTTGCTGTATGTTTATGCAGATTGTAATCCAGCTATTAGTTTCGATGTTCGAATTATCTTTAAAGAAGATGAAACTCGGGTCAAAGAAAGGAGTGTGGAAAGCAATGATGCCCATCCGGCTGAGAAGTAAATCAGCCACACGTTTCTGCTTGTTTCCTAAGCCTAGAACAACGCCTAGCTATGGTCAAGGCAAATCACCGGTCTATCTCAATGTATACGACTTGACGCCGATGAATGGTTACGTCTATTGGGCTGGTCTTGGCATCTTCCATTCCGGTGTTGAAGGTAAGGCCAAGCCTAAGGAGCCACTTATAGACTTGCGTGTCTTGATCCTTGTTGGCGTGGAGTGTTTATGCCCCCGAAATGTATGTCTGTTTCTGCAGTGCACGGGGTGGAGTATGCGTTCGGAGCTCATGACTACCCCACGAGTGGCGTGTTCGAGGTTGAGCCTAGGCAGTGTCCAGGGTTCAAGTTCAGGAGGTCGATATTGGTTGGTACCACGTCTTTAGACCCAATGCAGGTTCGAGAGTTCATGGAGCAGCACGCAGCGAGCTACCATGGGGATACCTATCACTTGATTGTCAAGAACTGCAATCATTTCTGCAAGGATGTTTGTTACAAGCTCACGGGCAGGCCTATCCCCAAATGGGTCAACCGGCTGGCACAAATAGGTAAGAAGAGTTGAAAATAAAAATAAAAACACCCTGATGTTTCCATCTTCAGTAAACAACAATCAGTGGTGGAATGTTGTGTTGATTTGCTTCTCTTTGGGGCTCCTCCATTTCCAGGTTCGGTCTGCAACTGCGTGCTTCCCGAGTCGCTGAAGATAAACGCTGTGACCCATGACCCGAATGGTGAGCTACCATATGATAGCGAGAAGAGAAGGCTGAGAAGTGCATTCAGTTGCTTGTCTTCCATCTCTATGCGGCAGAGGCAGCTGTCGACTTCATCGTTGATTCTCCAGTCACCGTTGAGAGGCTGCCTGCCATGGGAGTTCAAGAGGTCCGTCAGCACTTCACTGAAGGAGAGATGATATGAGAACGATCTTTAACCGATGGGATGATGATGAAATGGTGGGTTTCTTTCCTGTGGTACTGCTTGGTTGCTTAACCCCCCATTGAAGGTGGTAATGGTGGAGAATTAGGGCAGTATAAATTGATGTACTTTGGGTTGAGCCATCAGATTGATTTCATTGTCTCGAGCAAAGACATCAATTTTTGTTTGACTAGGAAGGTGATAGGGAACCCAGTAGTGGTCTACATTCTTCCAGAGTTGAAATTGTATTTGTCAAGGCTGGCTGGCTGGCTGTAATATATATGAATGATTCAGCTTGTACATAGAACTCGGTAGAGAATAACTCTGGCTGCCTGGAGGCCGGGTTTGACATTGGGAGCTTATTTCCTTCTCCAATGTTTCTTTCCCAATGATGGATGGCTCTTGATATTCTTATAATTATGTTGATTGAAGAGCATCGTGTGACGAAAACTGAGGTGGGGAGACAAGGTTCTGACGGCGAAACTCTGGACAGAGAGGAGACGTAGACCCTCCGACGGTGCTCTGATCAAAGCTTGCAAAACCAGTTCTGTGTGACAATTGCTTGATGTGAAACGAGATTAATGCTCGCCCGAAGCAATTGCTTGATGCGAAATGAGATAAATGCTCGTCTAAAAATCGTTATTTCATGCTGGTGAAAATTGGTCAATCTAGTCAATAACAACTGCTAGTTCAAGTATAAATTTCTAGTCATTTAATAGAATTGTACTATAAATTTCTAGATTCTAAACCATTCAATGATTTTAAATCTCATTCTTGAATTTTTTTTGAATGTATATTGTTTAGGGGTCAGACTAGTGTACTCCTGGAGTATACTATACTCGAGGTACTCTTAGCGAGATATCTCTATCTAAACTATGAATTAAATCGAGTTTGTGGTATGATACTATACCCTAAGCTCTAATGGATAAACCCCAGCCCCCAATTCTCTAAACTCAAACCAGAAGTTCAATTTAATAAAAAAAATACTAATTGACCGTTGAGATTGGTCGGAGCTCAAAAAAAGAGATATAACGGCCAAATCACTTGGAGTATACTATACTCCTTGAATATACCAGTCATTACCATTGTTTAGTAACTGATATTGTTAACTATAAATAAAAATAGAACTTTGTATTTTTTTAATTAAATGTCATATTTTCCTTAACCAAAAGAATCAGAGTACCTTGCAAAATCTTGAAAATTTAGTAATTCACTGATAAATATATTTAGTGGGATAAATATAAATTGAAACGATGAAGTAGGAGGAATAAATCTTAAAAATCAAAATGTAGAATCTTTCTAATTATTATAAGATATTTGATATCTCTAGATTTTATAAATTTGAAATTTGTGAAGCTAAAATCTACTATAAAAAAAATATAACTTCATGCGTGAATTCAATGAATCTTTTTTTTTTTTTTTTGACAATGGATGTGCTTATATTGCAATCTGGAAATCACGGTTACAAGAGGCGGATTACATCAATGGAACAAAAGCAAAATGGACACTCTAATAAAAAGGCAGAATAATCAAAGACAAAAGCAAAGCTAGAGAACCAGCCACAAGAAAGAGCAGGCAAGATTGAACTACACCAATATCAGAGAGCCATCACCAGGACCAGAGCCAAGGAAGTGAACCCAAGAACCTCACGCTTCCACAACCAACAGATCAGCAACAAAGCAGGGTTTCAACTCTCCCAAAACAGACAAGACCATGGCGCTTGAAAACACAACGCCATAAGCCGCCTCCTGGGGATCGTTCGAAGACGATCCATCACAGTGAATCACAAGATTGCAATTACATAGCGGTGGGCAGGGCTGAAACCGGGATGCTCATAGCTGAAAAAAGGTCGAGGATGCCGAAGGCAAGATGGACCGAGAAATGGAGAGACAAAGAACTCCAGCCTAGTCTCAACCGAAACCCAGAACAACTGCCAATGACAAACGGAAATGACACCGAAACCCACAACAGTCGAGAAGAGACGAGGCTGAGATGCTCACCAATAGTCGACGGCAGGGGAAAACGGCGAATGAGTTCTTCGAACAGAAGAAACCACCAACAAGGAGGAGCCACTCAAGCACGAGATCTTCAAAAGAGACTCTCCCAGCTGCAAAATCCGAAACCCAAGCAGAGCAAAGCAAGACCAGAGAGGAAAATCCTAGATCCGAGAAGAAGAGCAGCCGCTCTGAAATCTGAAACGCCACATCGGCAGAGAAACACTAAACTAGAAGATCCGAGTGAAAAACGTCAAAGACAAAGGCAAGAAACACAAGAACAAGAAGAGCAAAGGAAAGTACAAAAAAGAGAGACTGAGCTGCCGCCGGTCACCAAAAGGAGCCGGCGGCAGCCATGGGAAATGTGAAAAAGGAGCCTGCTCCTAGAGAGAGGGGAGAGCGAATTTTGAAAAGGAAAGTAAGAGAGAGAGAGTTGAATTCAATGAATCTATGGCTCAAATTCTTTTCTTCAAACCACACGAAACGCAAACTGCGAGGAAGTTAGGAGAATTCATAGAAAGCTTTGCACCCAAAACGCAAAACTGCAAGGGGAAACATGAAATCGCTACCGAAGCCCCGGATCCACTCGAAGAATCGAAAAATACGTGTAAAATTACAAAACGTTTCGGATGCTCAAATTGAAAGCAAACTGCGATACATTTTCTATATTTGAGAATATATCATGTCAATTTCATAACACTTCAACTATTTATGATTCAAACGACAAGCCATAAATGATTAAGAAATTGCAACTACCAAAAAATACAGAAAATGGATCTAACAAATAGATTAACTTTTTCCATTACTTGCATAGAGCTTCAAGGGGCCATTGAGAGTCTTTAGTATACTGCCTGGCAATGTGGATGATAGAGCCATAGAAGGTTGCTCTTCAAATTAGACTCCTCAGTAGCAATGCGAGTCGCTGACATTGACAGAGAGGAGCCATAAAACCAACATTCTAGTTTTGCACTTCAGTTTTGTAGCCTCCATCAAATGGACTGTTGTGTTCAGATTTCCCATACTCGTAGAGAAGGGAATGCATCTTTTGGTTCGCAGGGACTTTTATCGATACCCTTCTAGATGGCGTCAGTGGATCAGAACTTCAGCCAGATATAGCTGGTGAGTCGCGATTCGGAATGGGGAATTGTCATGCAACGGCGAGAAGAGAAGGATGCAGACTGCACCGACTTGTGCTCGACTATCTAGATGCGGCAGAAGCAGCTGTTGTAGTCATTGATTCTGCTGTGCCTGTGGAGAGGCTGCCCATGATGGGAGTTCAAGAAGTCCGCCAGCCTTCCATTACCAGAATTCACACCTCTTGGAAATGCTATTCTCAAAGAAGCTGCTCACATAGGATAACTGCATGATCTGGACCTCTGCGTTCAGGTTGGAGTCTTCACAAAATGTAACTTTAGTTGATATAGTTCGCCAGATGAAGACCTTTATTGGCTTGCCGAAGAACAGTCGTTAGTGTCGAGAAATCAAGTTTTGACCGAAAGAGTCTCGAGGATACAACAACGCGCGCTGTAACTCAATATAGGCAAAAACTGCTGTTGTTAAGCTCCAGATAACTGACATGGTGTGTGTGTGTGTGCCACTGCAAAAAGCAGTTCAAAAGGGTTGAGCTAAAGAATTACATCTTTGTTTAGTTCTGCACATCCATTTATCGCTATTTGCTACTTTCCTGATATATCATTTCTTCTCCCCTTTTCGCTTTCTTCCTTTTAAGGGGTTTCTTTCCTCTGTTTCCTTCTTTATAAATGAATGGTACATATGGGCCAAGCAAGAACAAAACACTATACACAGACAAGACGGCAAACCCCAGAGTTAGCATTGTGATAACAAACCTGCAAAGGAACATGAAACAGAGGAAATTGCTTCAGTTTTTCTTTTACTACAACAGAACAACAGACCAAACTGTGTCTCTACTCTATAACGGGGTTACAGGAACATATGAAGTGTTTTCGACCGATACAACGTAAAGTTCCCTCTTTTTAACCGTTTTCAAGGGGGAACTGAACTACCAACAATGTTAATCATAAGAAGAAGCTCAATAGAGAGAAGTGACATTATCATTCGGGAATCCAGGCCAGGATGAAATTTATCAATCGTCTTTGTGATGCAAAACACTAGGCAGGCTATTATTACCATTGAGTGCGGCAATGTATATTCTCTTCTCGGCTAGTCCAATATCTGACATTACTAGATCACCCTGCACCCACAACCAACACACCAAGAATAGTTGGAGCAGTAAACAGACTATTGTTTGTGTAAGTACGGATTAAGACACATGATTACTATGTACACAGCACCATAGCTAAAACGTAAGCATGTACCTCGCGTGCCATCAACCGCCGGATATTATTAGCATATAGTTTAGGGTCAGTCTTCTCTTCTTGGGAAGGGTAGTAAACAGGTAGCCTTATCACTTCCAAGTGATTTACAAATTGGCACAACAGAAGAATAACATGACGGAACTGCAGTGGAAGACATGTCAAATCTATTATGACGAGTAAACAAGAGAATTTTCTAGCCAGAGACACTTTCCAGACAACCATATACCGATATGGAAGACAAAGTTCATCTACATGTATATTTAAACAGGAATGGAAAGCTCACCCCCGATATCGAATCCCAGGCAGCACTAAACCTCTGGTATGGATACCGCAGAATCACTGGAATAACAGGTGCCCCAGCTAAGAATCCACCCGTCTTAAAAGGAAGGAGGAAGTCCCCATTAGTAGTGGTTCCTTCTGTTAAAATGTTGCAGATAAAAAACAAGTGTTAGTGAGCCCGCTGAACTGAATGGTATTATCATTCTTACAGCATTTCTATGCGAGAAGGATACAAAATGTATACTGACAGATAGAAAGAGGAAAAGTTCATTATAATGTCGATAAGGTCGTCTTTATGCTACAAAGACAAGAATAGAGAAGTCACAATGGAGCTTCCAGAATGACGTGTTTAACCAGTAAAAAGAGACAAGATTAGTTATTCTGGGAGTTGAAATTACTCGGAAGAACTCTGCAGCCTTGTAATAAGGCGCCCTTTTGCTAGGTGGTTCAGACCCATAGAAGGTTTGACATACTTGGGGTTGCTTCCAAAAGAGCTTAATCTAGAAAGATTTATGACAACAGGATCTCCGAGAAACTGATTTATGCCTACTTCCATGGGTAGTAACAGATTTCCCACTTGGAACATCATGACCAGATAATATGGGACACAAGGAGAGTAATATCCTGCGACTAAACTACCAATACCATAAGCTGCTATATCCAAATTAGGAAGTAAAACCATAAACAAACTTCAAGCCATTAGAACCAAAACTGTTTGTATATGTTTTTCCTATTATCATTTGTAAAACAAATATATATTATATCATAAAACCAACTGATAACAACTTGAGTGAACAAACATAACAGTTTTAGATGTCACTAACCAGGAAATAACATCATCATGGGAGCAGATTCATCCTCATGAGATTCTTTAACTCTCTCAATCACAATACCTGCAAGATTTTTTGGATTTAAAATCTATAAATAAATAAAAAAGTGATATATGGTTCTTCCCAAAGCTACAATATCACCATAACTATCTACTCCTTCATATATTGCAGCACAAATATGTAGCTTTGGTGAATTGGTACTGAACGTATGGATGCTTTGACATCCAACAAACCATTGCACGATTATATTAGCCTTATTTTAGACCCAGTGTAAAAGAGGTCCCTTGCAATAAGTATCCCCTTTAAGGACTACGTTCAAGTTTCATGAGTCGCATAGTATAAGAATAGCAGGTCCTGCACAGTGCATACCTGCAACACCTTTAAAGTCAGATGACTTCGACTCCCGTTGGACAAAGACGCATCCAAGGCACTTGCTGTCAGATAACAGAACACGAAAGCAAAAATTACCTTTCATATTCAGACAATATCATTTCTTGTAGACCTCTTACAACACTTGAACACAAAAGAGAATAGTTATGATGATGAAGTGAACTAACCTGATGAGACCGACCAAAGGAAGTTTACCCACTGATCTCTTGGGCACCAGAAGATTCGGTCAATAGACCACATAAAACGAAAAGAAGCAATCAGTAATAGCAGCAAAAAGTTTCAGAGTACCACCATCATAAGAATAAAAAAAAATATATGGCAGGCTTGAGCATACCTTGGCAACAAAGCTGGAAAAAGACGACGACATGTGGTACAGAATATCAACATACGAGACATGGTTGCATACTATCGCCCCTGGTCTTTCAGGTCGTTGTGATTGGATTTTGCCATCGTTCTGATCCAAAATTCAAGAGCAGGGGAATACAAATGTAAAGTAAGATATAGCTCTCTTTGAAACTAAAAATTCCAGGTAGACAACACATTTCAGAGGGCCAGACTGAATGCAGTATAGCAACAAGCTGAAGCATAAAGCAAGTATCAATGACTTCAGAAGCTGGGTGATTGACACAATCCCAAGTCCCATTTCAGAAAGCTGGCTAGAGAGAGACAGTTTCTGTAACTCATTATGAGCCTCGAAAGTCAGCAGAACACCATACATAATTTCAGCTTGGAATAAATAGTCATTCATCTCCTACTTCCTCTATTCCTCCTTTTGGCCAATTTTGTACTCAGTGGAGTGGCAGCATTCTTGTAACCAATAAGCAGCAGTAAGCCACAAAATCCCAAGACACCAATTACCAAAAAAAAAGCATGCAACCAGAGTACGGATAGAGCATTCCCAGCTATTCAATAATGGCAGGACACGAATACCAACACAAATCAGAATTTGCAGATACCAAGTATGCATCATATACGGAAGAACTGGTAAAATACCTGAGAGGATGACTTGCCTTGAGGCGGAGATTGCTCTTGCTCTAAATCCCTAAAACTCTCGCTTATCCAATAGAACCCAAACACAAACAGCATGACCCTGGAGAGGAACCTGCCACAGGAGACGACGACGGTCCTCCGCCACCCTCTCATGTGAGCGAAGTCCTCCTGCTCCTCCGCCGCCTCGTCCCGATTGGGCGAGGAGAAGAGCGTGCAAATCCTACACACCAAGTAGTAGAAGAACAAGATGAGGGTGGCCAGCACGACGCGCAACGGGAGGAGCGTGACGCAGGCGACGCCGAGCAGGAGCTTCTCCACGAGCGGCAGCTCCCCGCGGCCGAGCGGACCGTAGACGTCGTGGCGGGCGAACGCGGCGAACTTCTTGTTCAGCTCTTCGAGGCTCTCGGCGGAGATTCGGCCGGAGGAGGACGAGCAGGAGTCGGATTTGAGGAGCGGCCGGTCGTCCTTCTGTGAGGCGTCGTCGACGGGGGACGCCGATGAGGGAGAATCGGGGGAGATGACGTGGCCCTTGGGAGGCACTGGTTTAACATCGTGGAGCTCAGTCTCCATCATTTTTTTTTTCTGATGGAGAAGGCGGCCAGCGAGTGATGATCGGCGGAATCGGAAGAAGTTAGAAAGGTTGACGGTGGAGAGAGAGGAGCGGATCTTGTCGTCGGCGCCGGCGTAGATCTATCGGTGGAAGAAGGAGCGACATGGCGATGAATGATGATTAGGCGCTGAGACGACTCTCTGTCTCTATCCCTCTCCCTTCTCGTGAAGATTGCGGACGCGGAGATAATTCCGTACGGGAAGTCCCAACGCAGTCAGTCAGGCTGTCACGTCGCCGTTAAGTGACGGGTCGGGATACAGATGGCTCGCTGCTGACACTTGGATTGGTCTGATCCGACGGATGATTATTGAGTACGCTTGGAAGCTAACGGACCACCCAACGCAGCCGCGATCAAGCAGCCACGATCTCTGTGTAATACAATAATATATATACTATTAAAATGAAAAAGCATGATCCGTGAATGATTAACTGGGTTAATTATCTGTCGTAAGTCTTGACTATTAAGACAGCCAAGATGAAGTTCCGTATTAATTAAGAAAATTGAGGTTGGATTCGTGATCCAATTAGAGAGATACTCTTGTAGACGATGTACAAATGCTATTGGGACGTGTAAAAGGAAAACAAGTCTAAATAATAGAGAAGGATTGTTGATAACTTGATCGTGATAAATAAAAATAAATAGTTTTGAGATTTCGGGTAAAAACATCTTTAATCTTTTACAATTGTCACTCAGATAGTCAAACATCATTAATTTGACTACAATTGATTGTGTGGCCCACGTTGCCTCTTCTGTCGCATTCAAGCCCATGGCCGCTGCAGCTACTATCGGCCCAGTACTGCCACATGCAGTAGCAAAGCCCAAGGCCGACTTTAACGGTCTATCTAAGATCTATAGACTATAATGCTGTAGGAAACTAGGAATGCAACTAGCCAACTACACATTGTAGAAAGACTTGGCCGTTCTTGTACTAGTTCTTCCTCGTTTCCAAACGAACTGGATCGACGTCAAAACCATAGAGACAGTGTATCCTAAAAGGCTAACACCAGATCCCAAAGAAGAGTAAAATTGGTAGCAATACTTCCCAAGAAAATCAGGAACTAGCCATACCCATCATTGCTTCGTGGCTGAAAGCGGTGTTATAGCAAGGAGCAAAACAGCTCCTCCAACAGCTCATCTGCAGAAACTGATTGAAGCTTTCTCAAGTCGGAGCTCTCAAGAAGAGAAACATGCTGCTAGCAAACCAAACACCAATTCTGCAGATTCAAACTACAAGAAGAGAAGAACTCCATAGCATACAGCTCATGTGCTAATCCAAGTTTCAACTAATCAAATGCCGCAAATCGCCAACGAGCTTTGCTCTGCAATATTTCAAAACACATGGAGTTCTCAATTTCTCACTCGAACAGTGACCTCACTAATCCCAGAAATCTGCCTAGAATTCATAGTTAGTAACAATGCCAATCCGGCGGAGAACCCGATTCAGGATTCATCCCCATTACAGTAACATCAAGCAAAAGATGGCCACACTCAGAGGCCAGAGCTAATCACTCACCCGACTGCAATTCTGTAACTTTATTATTCAAATCAAGTGGAGTATCGTTTAAGAATAAAACCCAGAGATCTCTTTTTTCAGTTCTTCATAATCCATTATTGGGCAAAGCAAATGTGTTGGAAGGTGTATTGAACTAACTAACATTTCCTCAGAATACAAATGTTGTTTGTTTTACCTGTGATTTCCCAAGCTCAGCAGGCGGCCCAGTTCTTCTGGGTACTAATTATGGCTGACAAAAGCCCCGCGCAGGACAAAAACAACGGCGACGACAGCTTCCCTTTCCCGTCCCTAATATCAGCCAACGCCATAAACCCATCGGCGAAATCCTGAACGATCGACAGCTTCTTCAACACCATCTTCGCCTTCAACTTCTCCATCCTCTCTTCTTCCTCGCCGCACCGAACCCCTCTCGAGTGCGCTATCTCGATCGTAGACGACAGCGCGGCCATATCTCCGTTCAATTCGTTCAGATCCCTAAATTTCAACGAGATGCTCCCGACGTATCCGGCGAATTCCGCCCAGGCGCTGATTTTCCCCAACCTCTTGGCGTGCCTCCCGTCGATTAACCCCGATTTGGACAGCCACACGAACTGCTCGACGAAGTAGTAGATTCCCTCGCCGCCGTAGGCGAGGATGGAGAGGATCAATTCCTTTCGGGAGTGGAAGTGGGAGGAGCTGCCGCCGCCGCGGCGGAGGGAATTGACGTCCTGGACGAATTTTCCGAGGCGGAATGCCTTCCGGCTGAGGCCGACGCTGGACTCGAAGCTCTTGAGGCGGGTGGTTAGAATTAGGGTTTCGGGGAGGATCGAGGAGGAGAGGATGATCTTGGCGGCGTACCGCGAGATCTTGAGGAGCTTGTCGACGCCGTCTCGTTTGGAGAGGTAGGCTTCGAGGTGGGTCAGGAAATCTCGGTCACTGACTTTCGGGTTGGCTAAGGCGACTGGTTTGGGGGGAATCAGAGGGGTGGTGGTGGTTATTTTAGCTTCCGCTGCCGGAAGGTTTGCGGTGGCGGTGGTGGAATCCATGGAAGGGAATTGGACGGGGATATTTTCCGGGTTGTTGTCAGTAAAGAAACCGGCGGGTGGAGGATGGCTGGCTGATTCAGACAGGGGAAGATTGCTTTGGTTGTCGCGAGTTTATGGGGAAGAGGAAGCAAACGGCGTCGTTTACGGTCAACACGTTGCGGCCGTCTCTTGTTTTATAGATTCGCGTGCCAATAAGTATTATCTCCATTTGAATTCAATTTAGATGTCAGGAGGTAGGGGTGGGCATTCGGTCGGTTCGGTTCAAACCGAATCGAAATTATGCATACCGGGTCCCCGAATTCTAGCAAACCTCAAACTGAATTCGAACTGAATTATAATTCGATTCGGTCGGTTCAAATCGAATTATAATTTGGTTCGGTTCGATTGTTCATACAAAACCGAAATAGTGAGGTTAGCTTGTATCTTCTCTTTTTTAAATTATTTTTCACCCATAATGTGAACAATAAATATGCATCGTCAATGATAAAATCAAACATTTCAACACATAAGTCATAAAACACTAACATGATTCAAATATTTAAGTCTCATAATAAGTAGAAACATAAAAATCCACCATTTAAAGCTTGCAATTATAATAATTCGGTTTTTCGGTTCGGAATTCGGAAATTCGGTTCGGTCGAAAGGACCCTGATTTCCGAAATATGCCCTTTTCTCTTCCGAATTCCGAACCAAATAACATTAATTCGGTTTCGGTTCGGTTTATATTCGGTTCGGTTCGGTTTTACCGAACCGTATGCCCACCCCTATCAGGAGGGTAAAATGGAAAGAAATGAAGGGATTTGAGGGTAAAATACCTCGGGTACCACTTAAATTTGAGAATTGGGGTAGCCATACCACTTAAGTTTGAATAGGGCGTCGGGTACCATTGAACTCTATTATATGTGCAATCGGTACCACTTAAGTTTACTGCTATGTGCATTGCGTTAAAGTTGACAGAATATTTCTGGAATATTCCGTTTTCTAAATTTCATAATTGGTCCTTCTACTTATCTTATTGTAAAAAAATCATTTGGACTTATGAAAAACATAATATTTTTTTATTTAATTGGAATTCTCTTTTGAATACTTGATAGCAAATTAATTTTTCAATAGAAAATTTAGAATCAATTATCATTATAAGTATTTTCAATTATGATTACGTGTTCTTATAATTGAATAATTTTCTGAAGCAAATATCTCTTATGAAATTCTATCTCGATATAAATAATATGAGAATGTTATATTTAGTTCTCTTACACTATGGTGATGTTATCCAATTTTCTATGTTAAATCTCATTTTAATTCTCTAATATTATATTGTAGATGTTTCATATTAGTTAAATTTAGTAATTCTAATTCTCTTCCTATAATCATATTTTATTTTCTGCATTTTTTACTAAATGTTGTAGCTTTTATAGTTCATTTATTACTTGATTACTTTCCATCTCTTTTCGTTCTAAATGTTTTTTCAATTACTGGAATATGTTTTATTTCTTATGATTGTGTTCCATTTATCATTCTTTGATTTTGATGTATTGATGATCGATTAGGTTCTATTTTAAATATTTCTAATGATGCTTCTAATTGAATTAGGGTGATTAAATAGATATTATAATATTAATTTTAAATATTTATTATGCTATTCTAGTGTATATATTATTTTTCTTAATATTCGTTTAATATTTTTACTAATTTATCTATTTTATGAAAATTATTGATTAGCCATTTTAGTAATAATATACTTAGAAGGTTTTCTAATTTTTATATTAGATAAAACTTGTGGAAATATAGTTTTGAATGTTTTAAAAAATTTTGGGTACCGAAAAGTAATTAAAAGTTTGGATTGGATGGAAAAGTAGACGGGTGCACATTTTGTCGACTTTAATGGTGACCCGACGCCCTATTCAAACTTAAGTGGTATGTCTACGCCCTATTAAATTACCCAGGGATTTGATGAGGGTTAATTGCATTTGCGTGGTTGTCACTAAAATTAAAAAAAAAAATTCAAGTTTGGTCACTAGAAATATTTAAATTTATTGGTGGTACTACATTTTATTGAAATTATTCACGTTTGGCCACTCTTCGTCCAACTCCGTTAATTTTTGCTTACGTGACGGTCAACTCTAAAAATTGACCGTTAAATGTGTGACGTGGCAATTTAAAATTAATAAAATTAAATTTTATTTTAATTTTGGATTAATATTTTTTATTTTATTATTATTTTGGATTAATATATTTGTATGGACAAAAGTTTGCACATAATAAACATCCTGGACAATCTTTTCGATTTATAACATCCTGACCCAAACTATACATCAGAGTAACGAAATTTACCAAACTCGATGTTAGACCGTTATCTTGGATAGTCAAACGCGTTGACTAATGGTCAACACGCCACGTCACTGCCTAGTCAGCAACTTTCACTTAATTTTTTTTATATTTTTAACTTATTACCATTTTTCTTTTTCTTTGTTTGAAATGAAATTACTTTTTTTCTTCTTTTGGTTCAAAATGAAAATAAAAATGGTAATAGTCAGCAACTTTTTTTCTTAACATTTTACTTAAAGTATTTTACTTTTTATTATTTTCTTTGTACCACGTGGCCTCCATGTCATCGATATTGGGTGTCTGGATAGTGACGTGGCAGGTTGACCGTTATTCAACGGTTTTGACCGTCCATCATAACGATGAACTCTCATGTTTGGCAAATTTAGTAAATTTGATGATTAGTTGAGGTCATGATGTTATAAATCGAAAAGATTGGCCAGGAGTATGGAAGGTAGCAAACCATAGCTCAATGGCAAATGCATTCAACTATTGTCTGATATGGTTTTTCACCCAATAGAAGAAGTTGCTGGAAAGAACATTGCATGGCTAGGAAGAAGAGCCAATCGCGATTCCAGTAATCGATCAGATGTAGCCAACAAAGAAAACAAATGACAATCATCTATACACCGTTTCTCCAGCTCAGCCCTATTTACATTCTTCTCAGTCCCAACTTCCAACATATCCCCAGACTACTTTCGAGTTCTCTTCAGTTCTTGGTGGTGAGGCAAATTACCCTGAAGTTCGTAGTAACCCTCTATGTTTACTTCACAATCAGGAGGAAGTGCATCCCCTGCTTAAAGCACAACCAGCTCCACTCCGTTGATGTCAGCGAAAAAATGGAATTCCTAGAGACGAGGAACAGCAACCATGCGCAGCCTTGCCACACAGGAGGCATACGAGAAGCTAAAGCTCAGCATGCGGAGGCTGTGGCAATTAACCTGAATGACTGCTCTTCCGTCAACGCCACAAAAAACTCAATCTTCGCAAGAAAAGTGTCGCACTGACGAGGAAGTTGCGAAAATGTAGTCAAGCGTTGTTGGCATCAATCCACGCACACCCTAGTGTCAAGAAACTGAATGAGATTCAAATAGCTCAAATTGAACACTAAAATTCTATTCCATGTGAGGAAGATAGACAGATAGATCAAGCGACACTCATTCTACTTAGCTCAAATTGAACACGAATTTTATGCAATGCTAGCAAGATAGATAGATGGATCACTTACCATTAACGCCAAATTTTGAAGCTGGGTCAGGCCTTGGCTTAGGAAAAATTCTGGGGTGAGGTGATCGATCCTCACCCCGGGACATCATGGTGGTAATTGGACACACTCAAGACTTCAACTCGCTGCTCTAAACCGAACGTAATCCACCTCAATAGCTGGTCTTCTAGTTCCCGGAGATCAGAACTAATTTGCAATTTTCCACGGGGATCCTCGGTTCGGCTTTGACTATTGCATCCAATGCGCGATCGACTTTGCCGGCAAAAAGCCTCTGTTCTTCCAAGTTACGCAATGTGCCCGCATACCCATATTCGAAGTTCAGAAATCCACTACTGCCAATGGCTTTCCACGCCCCGTTCCACACTCTGTTGACAAGAGAGCATTTTTCTGCCGCGTTCAAGGCAGGCATCTTCAAAGCAATTACCCCCTAGAATTTTGAAATTACATACAAAATATTTTACGAGTTATGGAAATTACGTATAAATTAAAGCTTATAAAGAAATACCTATAGTGTGCAACACAGTAACAGGCAGTCAGCATACAGTCTAGCGGGTAGGAGTTTCTTTTCCTCCCCATATACTCGCGTTCAAACGGGCTAAGATCAGGTGACTAAGGGGGGTTCCCTTAGTCACATGACTAAGTCAATCCTAGCCTTTCAAGTTCATTAAAATCTAATGGCTCTAATTAATTCAATTTAATGAAGGGTAGTGTAGTAATTACATGATTCATGATTATTTTATTATAAGAAATTAATAATTATAAAATCCAACAGCAGCGATCCCGGCCGTCCAGCCCGTCTCCTCGCCGATGGAAATTTCACGGCGGGCCGTCAGTCTTTCCGGTGCGTTCCAAGAGACAGCCATTCTTGGTTTGTCCCAGAGAGAGCAGGGACGGAGCTAGCTCATGGATAGGGGGGGCCATGGCCCCCCCTAAGATTAGAAAATAAGTTGAATATGACTTGCATGACCAGATGATGGCTGTAGTGTAATTGGTAGAAATGTTAACTTGCAACTGTTAGGTACATGGTTCAATCCATGGGTAGGTTTATGGTTTTTTATATATATTCAATTTTTTGTAATTTCTTGTGTAGTGTTCAATCTATTGTTGGTTTTGTATATATATTCAATTTTTTGCAATTTATTGTGTAGTGTTCAATCTATTGTTGTCTCAACAAATAATAATGGGTTTTGTTTCATTTGTAATTTATTATATTTTTGTTCCTATGTCTCCTTTTTCTTTATTTCTTATTAAATTACATAGTTATTTGATTTCACTATTATTTAATAATGATAGTTATTTGCTCATAAAATTCTTGTTTGACAACTTAATAATAATACCTTTCTAACTTATTGTGTTATGTTATAATTCAGATGTGTTAATTATTAGCTCATACAATAAGTAGTTTTCTTGAGTTTGTGATTTTTCTTTTTTGTTTGTTTAGTGTTTTCTTTAGACAACAAAGAATTTCTTTGCAAAATTTTTCTCATGGAATATTTTTTTAATTTTTAGAATCACTTCATAATCACGGTTATCATTTAGCTCTTACAATAAAGATCGAATGATTTGTTTGAAAAAATGAGTGATAAAAGTCTTTATGTGGTTTTTTTTTAAGTCGAGACTAGTCCATCAACATAAAATTCGATAAGTTTATCTCAACACTTATCGTCAATATTGCTATTGAATATCAAAAAATTCCTTTCACCATTCCGCGCCACGCCGCACCTCTTAATTATCGGCCCCCCCTAAATGAAATTCCTGGCTCCGTCCCTGAGAGAGAGAGAGTTGCCATTTATATTTTTGTGCGTCCCAAGAGAGAGACAGCCATGCCATTTATTTCTTGGTTCGTTCCAGAGAGAATTTTTTTTGGTCGGAAAATTTTCTGATCGGAAAATTTTTTCCGGCGAACATCGTCGCCGGAGAAGAATTTCCCGGCGACAGTGCTACTTTTGTGATGTTTGTTGACATATTTTGTAATGTTTGTATGCTTTGTTATTTTGTAATGTTTGTCGGTTTTTTTTTTGTAATGTTTGTAAACTTTGTTATTTTTGTTAACCATGTTTGTAAACTTTGTCATTTTTGTGCACCATGTTCGTAATGTTTTTTATGTCTAAAAAACACCCGGGTTGACTTTGGGAAGGAGCCCCTCTATATAGGGATGGAGCCTCCAAAGTCAACCCGGGTGTTTTTTCCCATTCGTATAGATTGTCGGTCTAGTTTGTCATTTTTGTCCACCATGTTCGTACTGTTTGTATGTCTAAAAAAACACCCGGGTTGACTTTGGGAAGGAGCCCCTCTATATAGGGATTGAGCCTCAAAAGTCAACCCGGTTGTTTTTTTCTTTTTGTATGGTTTGTATTGTTTGTCGGTCTAGTTTGTATTGTTTGTACAGTTCATATGTTTGTAATTTTTGTATGTTTTGTCGCTCTAGTTTGTACTGTTCGTATGTTTGTATGGTTTGTACTGATTGTAAATCCGGTTTGTATACTTCGTAATTTTCCATAATACCCAAACTACCCCTGTCATTAATTAAATAGCCCTTCCCACTTTTTAACCATTAGATTGAAGTGTCCAGATCTAAGGGCTGGGAGGGGCTTAGTCAAGTGACTAAGCACCCCCCCTTAGTCACCAGATCCGCTCTCCGTTCAAACCTTCCCATACGCAAAAAATCTTTTCATACCTTCTAAATTTTTACAGATTTATATTTTTATTTAACCAAATAGTTAATTTAATCCGTCATTATTTTCTTCTATAAGTCATATCATTTTAAACTAACAATAGATCAATTAACTATTTCAACTTATAAATTTGTATGTTTAAAGATTCTATAATCTCATTTAACTTTCACATTTTCTTTTATAAGTCATGTATTTTTAAACTATGTCAATCAAGTTTGTTGACTTTTAAAATCCTTATGTTTAACGAACTCAAATTTCACCTAATATATATGACTATTAAATTTGTTCATACCTTTCTCACTTATATTTATATGTAGAACTCTATCAGATTTGACTATTTAGTTGTCACATATAGAGTTATCATTTACATTTATTTGTATGAACTCATGTGGAAATTAAGAACAATATAGTCACCACTACTTTTATATGATATCACAACTAACTAATTGGGTCTATAGTCAATTCCATGTCCCAAATTAGCAAGCACAGTAAACAACCTAACTATACCCAAGTTTTGATAGAAAGTTCTTTAATAATCATTCACAATCAACAACAATGTACATTTTAAAGATATATATAAGTTATTACAAACACTCACAAATAATTTTTCAAAAACTGTATTTGTGTCATGGATTTTGTTGTCAACAACGGGTATGATACTTAATGTTAGAGATTATGTGAATATTTTAACAGAAATAAAATGTTAAATTTTTTTTTTTTTGACAAAAGATAATCTTCATTGATCAAACCAAAAGATAGTTACACCCTGGACAAGAGCCAGGCCTGAAAATCAAAAAAACGACTCGCAGTCGGGTACAAAGAGAGGGCCTTACGAGCCACCAAATGGGCTACCCTATTGCTACGCCGACCTACAAATCTAACACTAAACCCTGAGCGACCCGCCAAGTGATGAATAATTTCAGCAAGAATAGCACCAATCCGACTATCACTAGCATCCGCCTGGTTGATTTTATCAATAAGAACCTTAGCATCCCCTTCCAAACGCACCTCCATGATACCACGGTCCAGGCACCCGGGAACTGAACCCCACCAGCCGTCAGGACCTCTCTAGCCGGGGTCATAAGAACAATCCCCCCCGCAGCGTGGGACCCCCTTCTCGTAGCCCCATCCCACATACAAATCAGCTTATCCGCCTCGGCCAACACCGATTGAGGCGGAAGAGGAGGAAAGGAACGAGGCTGCCTATCCACAGGCAGCCCTACCCACTCCTCAACCTGCTGGTTGTATTGACGCATTAGAGCAGGTATCCCAAACTGCTTGCCCTCAAATACTACCCAGTTCCGAGAACGCCATATCCGCCAAAGGACCGCAACAACTGCCATGAGAACGGATGGCTGGCCTATCAGAGACATTAACCGCTTCAGGAACAGGGGAAATGTTTGCCGAGGCAACCCTTCGCCCAGGGAAGAAAGCCCCGAGTAGTCCCAGAGTGCTCGAGCCACCGGGCAGTAGAAGAACATATGTTCTAACGTCTCTGGCGCATCCCAGCAGACCGGACACCTAGGCAGAACCTGGACCCCTCTTTCAATGAGAGCCTCCGTCGTGGGGAAGAATGCGATTAAGGATTTGCCAAACAAACACCTTCAACTTAGGCGGCAGATTCGCCTCCCACAACCTGATCCAACTCGCCTTATCCATCCAGCTAACCTCCGTCCTCCACCGACCCTTCCTTCTATCAAGGGTTACCTCCAAATGATAGGCCGACTTTACTGTGAAAACTCCATCCTGAGTATTATGCCAAATCAGCTTATCCTCGACCGGCAACCGCGGAAGGGGGATGGCTTTAATGGCCTCACAAGTAGGTGGATCAAACCACTCACCCAACTTTCGGTCACACCACCGGCCCCCTTCCGGACAGATCACTTCCGCCACCACCGGATCCCCACCAACAGGCAAGACCTGGGGGTTATACCGAGGAGGATCGAACTGCAACTGAGGAATCCAGTTAGAGTGTAACAGGGAGGCGGATTGCCCATCACCAATTTGCCAACGCAGCCCGGCCTCCAATAATTGTCGGCCGTACAAAATGCTCTGCCACCCCCATGATGGACGAGACCGTGCCGTGGCCGAAAGAAAAGACCCATTGGGAAATACTTCCCTTTATAGACTTGAGCCAGGATGGACTGGGGCTCCTGAAGGAGGCGCCAACCAATTTTTGCCAAAAGCGCTTGATTGAAATGCTCGAAATGGCGAAACCCCATTCCTCCTTCATGCTTACTCATGCACATATTCCTCCAAGACATCCACCGAATTTTCGATTGTTCCGCCTCATCTCCCCACCAGAACCGGGCCACATGCCTATCCAGCAGCCGGCATAGTGATTGAGGCAACCTAAAACAGGACATCACATGCAAAGGTAATGCCAGGGCAATGGACTTGATTAGGGTTTCCTTAGCCGCCCTGGAAAGCGTCCTACGTTTCCAACCTTGGAGCCGGTCAAGCAATTTCTCCTCCAAGTACCGAAAAGTTTCCATTTTAGACCGCGCAATTAGCGTAGGCAAACCGAGGTATTTATCCTGCACCCCTACCGCCCCTACTCCCAGAACCGCAGCCAGGAATTCTTGGTCAGGCAAGACAATGTTCCTACTAAAGCACACTGCCGATTTATCCAAATTGACCCTCTGACCACTGAGTTCTTCATACTCATTCAAAACCTCGATTAAATTTTCGCATTCCCGGAGAGACCCACGCAGGAACAAATACGAATCATCAGCAAAGAATAAATGCGAGATCCGCGGGCCCCGGGGAGCTACCTTTATCCCACCAAGTTTGTCCTCAGAAATCGCCTTGCGAAGAAGCGCAGCAAACCCCTCCGTACAAAGCACAAACAAAAGCGGTGATAGAGGATCCCCCTGCCAGAGGCCTCTGGAGGGGGTGAAATAACCCGCAGGAGTACCATTCATTAACACAGAGAAGGAGGAGGACCGAAGGCATTCTTGAATCCATCCCCTCCAGGTAGAGTTAAATCCCATTTTTTCCAAGACAGCTAGTAAAAAGGGCCATTCCACTCTATCATAGGCCTTTTCCATGTCAACCTTCAGAGCCATGTACCCTTTCTTACCACGCGTCTTAATTTTCAAATAGTGCATTAACTCATGCCCGAGCAGGATGTTCTCAATTATTTGTCTGTCTCGAATAAAAGCATTTTGACCCTCAGAGACAATCTGAGGCAAAAACTCCGCCAATCTCTCTGCCATGATCTTAGAAATAGTCTTGTACACAAACTGACAAAGACTGATTGGCCGCAGCTGTCGCATATTCTCCACAGAGTCGACTTTGGGGATCAGAGTGAGCCAGGTATGATTAAAACTTCGGAGCATCCTGCTAGTCTCAAAGAAAGAACAAACTGCCTCCACCACCGAAGGGCCCACAATATCCCAGAATGATTTGAAGAACTTCCCTGTGAATCCATCCGATCCGGGGGCCTGTTTCGATCCCATGGCAAAAACTGTTTTTCGGATTTCAGCAGGGAGAACAGGCGCCGTAAGGCTAGTATTCATTTATGGGGTGACCGTTCGATCAATAGGCAAGCCTGCCACCCGCTCAGATATGTTAACGACTTGGTTTTCTGATGTAAAGAGCTGCTGATAAAAACTGGTCGCAATACCCGCTTTACCAGGCTCATCAGTAACCCACTCGCCCTCCTCATTACGGAGCCCATTCACAAAATTCTTCCTACGGCGCGTCCGGGTTACTGTATGAAAATAAGAGGAATTCTTATCAACCTTTTTTAACCAGTGAACCCTTGACTTCTGTTGCCAATAAAGCTCCTCCGCTTCCCATTGACGATTCAACTCCCTCTCCAGGATCCGGATTGTATCCCAGTCAACAGGCTGGGACCGCTTGATAGATTCAATTTCATTCTGAAGAGTCTTTATGTTGCGGAGGGAGTTAGTGGTGCCCGCCCTACTCCAATCATATAAAAGATGACGGAGTTTTTTAAGGCGTTCCCATAAACGAAACATAGGCGTCCCTTGGACGTCCTCTTTCCAGACATAATGGACCATAGCCCGCACTTCAGGATTGTCCGCCCAACGAGCATCAAAGCGGAAGAGAGGGCGACAATTCCGGGCATATGGCTTATCAGAAAGGAAGAGTGCCCGATGATCAGACCCTTGATCAGTGAAATGTTTAACCATAGTATCAGGGAATCTATCAATCCAGGACTGCGAGCACAGCGCTCTATCGAGACGTTCACGAATGCAGGCTGTACCCATCCTCTTATTCGTCCACGTAAACTGATCGCCTTGAAAACCAGGGTCATGCATGCCCAGATTAAGAATGAATTCACGCAGACTTGCAGACTGAGCCGCATTCCAAGGGTTACCACCCTCTTTCTCATTTTCATGAAGGATAGTGTTATAATCGCCAATAACAATGTACGGATATTGAATGGTCGCACAAACATCATTAAGATGGGCCAATTGGGAAGCCCTGGTGGCAGCATTACAACTAATGTAAACACACACCACAACATAAACGAAATCTCCTTCATTAACTTGAACACAAATACAAAAGTTGGAATAATAAAAAACCGAAGCAACCACTTCGGGGGCCCAAGCAACAACTAAACCTCCGGAAGCGTCAATCGCATCCACAAAGAAACAATTCGAAAGATCAAAACATAAACCCCGCATACGGCGAGAGACAACACGCCGGCTCGATCGCGTTTCCGAAAAAAACACGAGATCCGATTTATTCGACCGAACTAAACCTACTGCAGTTTGGAATGTGAGGGATGGCCCAATTCCTCTCACATTCCAGGCCAGAAGTCTCATTTATCTGATTGGGGCCACTCTAGGCTGGCTTCCTCCACCTTTTCCATGTCGTTTTTATCCTCCTCTTTCTCTTCAACAAATTGCTTTTTGGGGGTCGGATTATCCGCCATCTCATCATCCAGCTCGTCAAAATGACGTTTCTTCACACCAACCCCTGGCTCAAGTAGATTGCTTCCATACTCATTCAGGGGGGTATTAGTAGCCACATTGATCACTGAATCCAGCAAGACCGTGCGATCCTGAGCTTGTGATTGACTTGAATTGCCATCATCATCATTATCCTTCATAGCCAACCCAAGTTCAAAGGCTCTCACCACCTGACTAACCTTGGAGGTCTTGACCAGCCGTTTCAGCACCCCTGACGCCGAAGGAATACGACTCCGAACCTCATAGAAATCCGCCTCGTCATCAGAGCGAGTGTCATCAGATTCCACATCATGCTGCCTGGTAGAGTGAGGAGAAGGCTTGGGCGACGGTGGCAGGCCCACCTCAGCCCCCTTAACCCGTCCCACTCCGCTGGCCCGCTTCTGTTCAGTAGGGATCAGCCCTGTCAATTTCCTAGGCTTATTGGATCCGCCCATCACAGCCTGATTTTCCCCCAATTTTTGTTTGGCACTTGGGTCTTTTTGAAGAGCCTGCTGCGACTGGGCCAGCGGCCCATTATTTGATTTGAGGCCCGGACGAAGACGCTCAGCTTTCGCCTTGCCCTTCGGTTTGGAAGCAGGAGCAGTCTGACGTTGGGGGTCTTGCGCCGCCGTCAGAGAACTCGGGCCGGACTGATGACTCGGCGGCCGCACCTCCTCTTCTCCGCTAGGCGAGATGGGCTGAACCACGAACTCATCTTCTGACTCGTCCTCGAGGATTAGGCGTCGGCGATAGGACGTATCATTGGTGCCCAACAAGGTCGAACAACCAGAGGATGGCGGCAGCTTACGCCGGGTCGCGTCATTTGCACGATGCTCCATAGCAGGAGCAGCATCCGCAATCTGGTCAGCTCTTGATGATCTCCCATGCCTGCCACGGCGGCGCGGCGCCAGAATCGGGTCATGCCTCTCATCGATCTCCATCGGGCTGCCTACAGTAGCCGCCTTCCCTTTACCACGACGAATCTGCCTTCCCAAGGGGAATTTAGGGGCCTTCGGAATTGGGAAATGAAGGGGGCTTCTCCCCAATTTGGGTCGGTGTTCAGCCTGCTTTGTGGTGGCGAACGGATTATCAGAGGATCCCATCCACAGTGGGACATCATCCACAGTTCGATTCTTACTTGGCTGACTGTCTTGCCGCGCCATGGTACCCGTGCGATGCATCCCTCGGTCCTCCTGGCCATTTTTCTGTCGAGCATTAGTTATAATCCAGACAGAGTTGGGGTGACCAGAGAAACGCTGAATATGGTCTTCTTCTTCAAAGATTTTCCTTCCCATTTTTTGGTCGTCATATGAGGACCAAAACGTTCTTTTCGTGTTGGCGGATCAAACAAACAGTTTTGACGGAAGTGACCCACACGCCCGCAATTATAGCAAAAGCTGGGAAGGTGCTCATATTTGAACCGGATCCAGAAAGACCCCGTCTCATCATTGGTGGCCCATATTTGAGATCTCAGCGGTTTTGAAAAATCTATGAGGGTCTTGACCTTGATGAAGGTACTGGCAGAATCCGTGCAGGAAAAAATTCCCGCTTCGAGAACCCGGCCAAGTGTGGAGCTTGCCACCTTTCGTCCAAATTGTTGAGTGCAGCATTCTTCTTGCACATCCCACATTTGGACTCGGAATGGCGCAATTGCCATCTCATCAAAAGTTCGAGCCGTGATATTCGGTGTCCAGGCCCGCAGGTGCAGGATTTTGTCATTGATAACCCATGGGGTGCGCTGGAGCACCCAGTTTTTCGCCGCTTCAGATGGGAGTACGAACTCATACAATCCATGAGCCGCCTCCCTAACCTTCATTCGCCCCTGGCCTTGCCATGGGTTATTCATTGCTTCACGTAGTTCAGTCGTAGTCAGCCGATCTTCAGCGAACAGGCGGCCAAGCAGCATCCTCGATTGGCGAACCCTGACGGATTGTATCTCCGTTAGCTAAAATTCCACGACCTGGTCACTAGCAATACGAGCCATGGTAGCCGACTGCAACAGAGAATCGAGGTTCAGCTCACAGGAACTAGTAATAGCCAAAGCCTCGCTAACAGACACCCAAGGGTAGCTCGAGAACGTGAAGTTACAAGAATTGTTAGGACTATCATATACCCATAAACAGAGAATGACTTCTGAGGTAAGAATTTCCCACTTACCAGAGTATGCCTCCTGCTTAGGGTTGTAACAGCAGCAACTATGCACCCAGTCCTCCTCTCGAAGCTTGTGATGGTGAGAGGTAAGGTTGGAGGGCGGCGTTAAATAAGCAAGACAAGTTGGAGACCTCTCCTGGTGCAGGAATTCTATTTGAACTGGGGAACTAAAATAATTCGAATTATAGATTCGGTTGGTGGATAATTCAAACCGCATATAGAAACGGCGGACCAGAAAATCCCCCCGACTGTTATACGTCCCCGAGAATAACGCGATCCTACTGACCGTCCGCGATCCCGCAACTTTACCTAGCCGCGCACGTTTCGGGCATGGGATCGGCCGGAGGAAAGGTGATGTCCACATCTCCGGCGACGGTCTGCGATGGGTTTTACTGCATACCCCCTGCGTATCAATTTTAATCGAACTCGCCCCATTGCGGGATCTGAATTCGGAGCTCGCCCCATTTCGGGATCTAAACTCAAGACTGGGTGTTTCAGACCCTGGAGCCAGGGTCCTGGTCGGAGCTATTTGCCCCTGTTGCTGATTCACTGAAATTGGATCATCATGTGTCTCCAAATCTGCCTCCTCCGACGATGGTAAGTAAAATCGCCACATCACTTGTCTAGAGCGACGCATTCGCTTGGGATGAATGGATTATAACTAATGATCTTGTCAATGTTAAATTCGGAACGGTTGGCCCCAAGAAAGCAGTTGGAAAGCATGTGGTGCGAGTGGGTAGAGATGGAAATCAGGCACAAGAATTTCAAACCTCCTTTGGAGCTTCTGACTCTGAGGCGGGCAACAGCAAAGCTATCAGTTGAGGTCAAGCGAAGAGTGGCTGCTGATGGGAATGAAGAACTTGTTCAGATGAAACTGCACAAGTCCTTGAGACTATGGACTCTCTATGTTGATCTAGAGGAGGGCCTAGGTACATTAGACTCCGACTCGTGCAGTTTATGAGCGAATGTTGGACCTAAAAATAGCTACTCCACAAATAATAATCGATTATGCATCCCTTTGAGGTCCTCCATGGAAATGAAGATACCTTCAGAGAAATGCTGCGAATCAAACGAACTGTTTGTGCTAGTCATAGCCAGGTATGCTCGCCTAGTCCTGTGCATTTTCTACAATGTTCCATCCATACTTTACTGCAAATGTTCTATACCTTACAAAACAGGAATCAAATATATTTCCCCGAGTTCAGGTTGAATAGTTGAGTGAATGATTGCCATTCTAGCTCAACAATTTGGTTGATAGAAGCCATACAAAGAAAAATTGCCACGTACATTAGAGGTATAATTCCCTTCAGGATATGACATTTGATGATAATGGAAATGGGAATCAAACATTCATCTCGTGTTCTATATGTGATTGAGATTGGTTGGGGATAAATATGAATGTGCAGTTTTGGTTCCAGTTTCATTGTATGTACTTTCATACAGTGTTTCTGTCTGTTGTAGAATTAACCCCTCACTGGAGATCTGGGGGTTATTATGCTGAGGGCTCCGAGTGTAGTGATACTGAACACCACATGTAATTTAATCTCATTGTATGGTTTTATTATAGATTTGTCTGGATGACTTTTTGATTCTGAACTTTGCTCTTAAATCTGTACTGTTGCAGACACACTTCATTCTACCAGAGTATGTGCTGCAGAAAGATCAGAGGATGAGCATACATGAGGCAAAAGACAAGTTGAAACAGGCCGGGCTCCCCGTGGACGAAATGGCTACTCTTGAAAAACAGTTAGCACCAGTTGGTACCATTATTGACAACAGTGCTGCTGCAAAAGATGGCAACAACAGAAAAACGGTAGGGTTCGTACGGGCTGGAGTGCAGACGCAGACTGATGGCGGGGTAAAAGTTACGAAAAATCGAGAAGACATTGAGCTGCCTGAAGAAAGTGACTCCGATGGTGGTGATGAGAAAGTGGAAGTTGCACAGAAGGATGTTCCATCTGAGGTCTTTGGAGGACTGGTTAGAAAGAGGGATGATTCTGAGAAAGATGGCTGCGAGGAAAATGCTCTTGCAAATAGTGAAAACCGGCGGCTTGGTGCTCTTGATAGGATAAAACGACATAAAAGGGCCGAGTGGCGCGAGATGGATAGAAAGCCAACGGGTTTGATAGATTTTGGTGTTGTTTTTCAATGGCCTTCGAGAAGAACTTGTGTGGTGGCTGGTAAAGTTTTGCCATATACAGTTGCATTCTTCTTTCACATATTATCATTAGATCAATACTGAGATTGAAGCTTGAAAGGGTAATTTGATTTGGTTACTTATTGGGAGCACAAAAAGCCAATATCGTTCTACAACTCTACGCTTTCACACCCAAACATTTCTTCTAGGAAGCTTCACGTGAAGAAAAAAAATGGGGATGGAAACTAGTCCGTTCATTCTTCAGCAGTGTGCCAACGTAGCTAGAATCAACTAAGAGTACAACATGAAGAGAAAGAGAGCTGAGGAGTATTTACAAGGCATCAAGTTTTGACAGGGGAACAATCTCAAATTACTAACAAGAGATAGTTGACTAACCCACCAAGAAGACAAAAATGCGTCCATCGATCTCGAAGCAAAAGGGAGAATTGATTCCTAAGAAGCCTGCTTGCGCTCCTGCATTAAGATTACACAAGAAACAAGAAACGATCCGTTACAATTTTCAAAAGGTACCCAATAATGTGAGTGATTCATCAAAGCATCAAGCAAACAACGACAAAGACTTTTCGTTACCTCGTCGGCGTTGGTAATATAAGAGACGACGACAGTGATGTCGTCGAGCTTGCCCCCATAGTAACGGAATCCAGCATCCTGTGCAGCAGTTGAGAAAGGGGTCTGCCTGTCTTTGTCTTGTGCTCGTTGTCGTGCTAATGCGGCTATTTTCTGAGCCGTCACCTGTGGCCCAAATCCGGCTCTCACGGCGTGCACAACTACTGCTGTGATCTCGTTGTTGTAAAGGTTGTCGAACAAACCGTCTGTCCCTGCAACAATTACATCTCCAGGAGCGATGGGGACAGTGAATACCTGAAATGAATGCATATAATTTTAGGTAGTTCTAACACTCAAAACAACACGATTGAAACAAATTAA
Source organism: Linum tenue (assembly GCA_946122785.1). Classification (NCBI taxonomy): domain Eukaryota; kingdom Viridiplantae; phylum Streptophyta; class Magnoliopsida; order Malpighiales; family Linaceae; genus Linum; species Linum tenue. The sequence goes on along the minus strand of CAMGYJ010000008.1, from coordinate 63,867,626 downwards.
ATTATAACTGAATGTTTTCAATTCATCAAGACTATGGCCATAGAAAGATTGTATGGAAACATGGAGATATAGTCAAATATCAATCTGTATCCCGCTATAGACAAGTATCACTAATCTAAGAAAGTAGAACATGATATACAAAAAGTTTTAACAGATGAACATTGATAGCCAAGAAGAGTGGTCTTTGAATATTAACGAATGAACAATAAACTTCCAGATGATAAACAACACAGATTGCACCGTGTGGAAAAGTACAAAATAAATACCTGGCCGGAGCTAGGTAGATCGCCATTATTTCCACTCTCGAGCTGAAATGTAAAATTGAAGTCATGCTGCTGCACAGGAGAGCGGAAAATGGTGCAGCCATCTCGAATCACCATAAAGCCACTGTCCCCTAAATTGATAGCACGTAGGCCCTGCACAGCAAATGAACATCATCAACGAACCAATCCATGGCTATTGTTCTCTTCAGTTTCTGATCATATATGACATGGTTTTCTCAATAAGCCGAGCAATGAGCTTTTAAATGCTGGAATGCAACTTTTTAGTAAACATGACAAAAATAGTGGCAGAGAAATAAGGACCTCTTCTGTGAGAGCTATGATGCAAGCTGTGGAGGAACCTTTAGCTTTTGTACTAGAGTGAGCTTTCTCCAAGACTCTAGCTGGGTCAACAGATCCCTTGGGCTCCTCCAGGATTGCATCAACCGAATGAGACATGAGTTCCCTCGAAAACAATCCTGCATCAACACCAAGATCGGCCCAACCACCAACGCCATCAGCCACCCCTACAGCTTGCTTGTCTGAACAGATGAAGTGAGCATCCTCTCCACCGGTTTCTTCCTTGTCAGGATGAGGCAGGCAGCATGATCCAGAGAGTAGTTTCAGTGACCTTCCTGAGAGCTTTCTGTAGTCCATTTCAAGAAAAGAAGATAATTTAGTTCCAGTGATTACTTGCACAAAGACATCATTCATTGCTGTAACAAAAAAATTGGAAACTTGGGAATGAAACATACGATTGTGATGAATCTGAAGCACCAACATCAAGCCTTTCCTCACGGTTCGAGCTTTCATAATTCACATTAGAAGCAGATCCAGCGGAAAAGCATGATGAAGAGGAGCTATGGAAATGCCTGACTGCCATCTCTATGTTCGAAGAAACACCTAACCACTTGTTTGCCGCGTGATATGCCAAGTACCCATAAACTGGAGAGTTAGAAGAACACTGTTCAGAACTTCTTGAGCTCATGCTGGCCATTTTGAAACTTCTATTTCCAAAAGCGATGTTCTCACTCCTGGTTGAGCAAGGTAAACGAGAACCCTTTTTTGAAGTAAGGCTCTCCAAGAGGCTCTCACCAAGAAAAGATCTTTGCACAGAAGCAGCCATGTTGCTGTTCTTTAGCTTCTTCCCTGCTGAGATTGCACCAGTGTCACAAACAGCACGATCGATGTGATAACCAGCAACTTGATATGATGGACCTGAAACAGACGGTACAGAGAAGGTGCGCGAGAGCGCTCCAACGACAGAGATATTCCTCTCCCTGTTAACTACCAATGAATCAGCTCCAGCTGTAGAAACAATACCGGGTCTCCAAAGCAGCTGGAGGTCTGTCAGGGAAGCAATCCGAACGGTATGCAGCAGCTTATAGTTACAGAAATGAAACTTGCTCTGCCCAATCAGAATATCAATGGACTCCTGAACCCTGTTCTCTGGCCCTACGAATGACCTCTGAATCCCATTCTGAACAGCAGCTCTCAGCTTGGAGAAATTGGCAGACGGCATCTTTTACCTCCTTCCCAAGCAAACCAGTGTCCCTCCTCTACCCCCAAATTCAAGATACAATCTCATAACTAATCAGTTCATCTATTGTCCCAAAACAAACATCGCCCAAAAGATCCACCAGAATCCCCCTGTATCAATCAACAATAGAAAGGGGACGAGAAGTAAGACGGATCCAATCCAATCTATAAAATTTCCCAAATTGTTCGACTCCTACGATTAATTCTTCAACGGGGAGACTTAGTGATCGGCGAGAAATGGAAAAAGCGGTAAAAGAAAGCATGAACGCACCTTCGTCGGAGGAGAAACCAGAACCAAGAAATCGAAAATGACAACCGCTATTATCCGAGAAAAGAGGAAGCTAAAAGTGGCAAGGCGGCTGGACACGTTGCTGCCTAACGAGTAACGACCCCCCTCTCCCCCTTTTCCCCGTCCAACTTTCTTTCTTCTCGGAGCTTCTTCGCTCTCCGTCCGGCGATCGGCCGGCCGGTGAGAAGGAGGCGGCGGAGTCCGGAGAGTACGGGGGAGGCGAGCGATCTTCCACGAAACGCAGAGTTTACGGAAACCCTAAATTCTGAAGACAGTGACAAGTAAACGCACGGAGGCTTCACGAAGACTGTAAGTTTACGGCATCTCAGACAGAAAATCATTTTCTTTTCTTTTTCCAAGTTAATGGACAGTTTTGGGCAAGCAAGAAGTGGCTGATTAAGGTGAGGTTGGTGAGTTTAGCGAGGGCATTTTCGTAATAGGAGACCTTGAACTGGGGAAGCACGAGGCATCGAGCGTCCAAGTGGGCCATGTTGATATTCCGAGCTTTTGTTTTGTTGGGTATGGTCCAAACAGATTGGAAGAAAAGCCCAATTATATGGATCTTGTTGGCAGGCTGGCGACAAATCTTCCTTCTTGGATTTTATTTCTTACCTTTCCTTTCTTTAGACGGAGCAGGGATATGTAAATACTATCGGGGAAAGTTAATATGCTAACTTGAAGATTCGTTAGCAGATACTAACTGTCTGCTAACTGATATTCAAATTACATGAACTAATATCCAAGTACTAAAATATCTAGAGAGCACAGACTAGTATTCAAAATTTGCTAACTGATATCCACCATGAATCAACTATTATCCCAAATTTACAAACTAATATATAGACAACATAGAATAGTATTCAAACAGCACATAATTAGTATCCAGATAACACATTAGAGTATCCAGATAACTCATAAGAGTATCTATATTGAATACTCTCGCATATCCCGGTGGCTGAGATTCGGGGCCTAGGAGAGCTAAGGGCGCTGGAGACTTTGAGAATCGATTCCTTGATCCTGAACTGCCTCAACGGGCTTGTGAATCTGCTCCTTCTCACGACCCTGATCCTGAGGTACGCCCGCTGGAGAGACTGCCTAGTCTAGCGAATTTGGGCAAGTTGAAGGATATGGAGGTTCGTGGCTGTTCGAATCTTGTTAAAATCCATGGCCTCTTCTGGGAGCATTGGAGAAATTGGTTTGGTGACGGGAAAGGGAAGGAAGAAATGATTTGGGTAACGACAAATTTGGTTGGGGAAGGGAAGGAAAAAGGAAGAGAGATGGAGAGAGAGTAAATAATTAATTATTTCTATTATTATTTTCCATCTCATTTTTATATTGTTTATTTTTTTAATTAAATCCACGTAGGAAACACGTACGGGACAAAAATCGCCAGATCAGACGATCTGTTAGTCTAGTCAGCACGTTAATTCACACCGTCAAAGAATTGGACGAAAGTGGCTATTTTTGGTATTTCACCAAAAATGGCTATATTTGGCCAAACCGTCAAAGTTTTGGCTATACAAGTGTATTTTGCCTACTATCGGGGAAAGTTAATATGCTAACTTGAAGATTCGTTAGCAGATACTAACTGTCTGCTAACTGATATTCAAATTACATGAACTAATATCCAAGTACTAAAATATCTAGAGAGCACAGACTAGTATTCAAAATTTGCTAACTGATATCCACCATGAATCAACTATTATCCCAAATTTACAAACTAATATATAGACAACATAGAATAGTATTCAAACAGCACATAATTAGTATCCAGATAACACATTAGAGTATCCAGATAACTCATAAGAGTATCTATATTGAATACTAGTTGGTTGATTGTGGATATTAGTTGGTATCTGCTATCTGGATACTAGTTTGTGATATTTTGAATTCTAGTTTGTGATATCTAGATACTTAACAGATTTGGATATTAGTTCATACATTTTGGATATTAGTTAGTATATGCTAACGAATCTTCAAGTTAGCATATTAACTAGGTTGAATACTATCGGTTTGGGATTGATTTTTTTTTGGTCCAAGATAAGTCAAGAAGGTCCACACAAAGAGAACCATAAGATCAACACAAACAACACGTGGTAGCCTCTATACAATTGAACTATCAATGAAAGAGCCTTTTTCCACTACATGGGTACCTCTAAGAAAAAGATACGATACAATAAAAATATGTAAAAAAAAAATAAAAAAAAAACCTCCCTGATAGCCTCCGCCAATGAGTGAGATCTCGAAAAATGTTGGATGTTTAGTTAGAAGTTGCCACCACGTGCCACAATCAAAAAATAAATCATTAGACATTATCTCATATTAATTTGAAGGGCAAGCATTTTATCAATAAAGTTGTTCGAGACACCATCCTAAAATTTACCAAAACAACTGAGATCGAAACATCACCTCATGTGTCTAGTGTCTACTAAGCTGGTTGCACTTCCTTGATTTAGATTCATTGCATCATCAAAATTGAATATGATTTCCCATCTGATGATAGGCTCTCTCCCATCCATATCGCGAGTGCTTCGAGTCGCAGATGAGTTGGTTGATAACCGGTGTTAGTATACCTTCTTTTTTCCTAGCCTTCTATTCCTCCGCCGACCTCCATTCTTCCACCTAAACTGGTAGTTGACGGAACAACATTGAGATTTGGAATAAATAAATTCATACTACAACAATTGAATCATGTAGCCACGGTTCGCCGCCGTGCGACCTGCCGATAACGGCAAAACCGCCATCGTGGCCCGCCGGATTAGGGGCGTGGCACTGATGGAGGCTTTAAAACCCCCCTGGTGGGTTATGCGAGTTCATTCGCCAAGCAGATTTCTCCCATCTTCGTTCTTCTGCTTACTTCCAAAATCAGCGAACCCTAATCAATCCCTACCCGGAATGGCGGTTATCAACCCAGTGGTGTTTGGCGATGACGATGTTGCGGCGGGGATTGAGCGCACCGATCTCTCACTGCTGGGAAGGGTCATTGGTCCCTCTCCCCCGATTCGCCACCTCCAGACCACGCTGGGTCGGCTTTGGAAATGTCTTGGGGCGATCTCTATTCTCCCGGCTCAGGAAGGGCTGCTCCAGTTTGTCTTTCCGACTGAAACGGTTATGAACGGAGTCCTGAAGGATGCGCCTTGGTTCTTGCCCAAATTCCTTGTGAATTTGGCTCCATGGGTGGCGGTTACTCCTGAAGTGGCGGAGCAATTGTGGCGAGTTCCCCTCCAACTCCAGTTCTGGGACATTCCCCCCCCTTGCTGTACTCGGCGCGTTGGCACCCTGCTTGGTCTTGGCATGGGCAAGTGTGACGCAGCGGCGGTGCACAGAGAGGCTGTTACAGGGGAGCTTTACATCCATGCCAGAGTCTGGCTTGATGCGCGATCACCACTCCCGGTCTCTGTCCCCGCCTCTCATGAGAAAGCCGATAAAGGGAGCTTCACGGCGACGGTGAAATACATAAGACTCTCCCAGTTCTGTTATCTGTGCGGCATCCTTGGTCATGTTGGTCAGCGTTGCCCGCGACGGGAGGAACTTTCTGGTTTGGTGACACCGTACAGTAAAGAGCTGGTGTCGAAGAGGTCGGGGCCTAAGGTGAATGAGCGTTCTTTGCTTAGCCGCAAGCAATTTACCTGGGTCCGCCAAGTTCGTGAGGGGGGTATGCAAGGCATTGGCCAGACCAGTCGAGCACTCCCCCAGCCACTGCCAGAAGATTCAGTTCAAATTCTGCCTGTGTTGGGGTCTGTCCAACTGCTCAATCAGGCTGGAGCTTCTTCACTTGAGGCAGCAGTGAATCCTCAAAGGGGTGGACTTGATCTCCCAAATCAGGCTGCCGAGGTTCATCCCAGGCCTCTCCTGGATGGTACAGCGGACACGGTCGTGGCTCCTAAGAAAGCTCGTGTGGTTCCTATGGATATCTCTGGTGGTATGATGACAGATTCTGAGGTGGAGGCAACCAGCCCTAACTGGTCCCAGCATCCGCGATGAGCATGGTGGTGTGGAATTGTCGGGGCTTGGGGTCCCCCCTGACAATTCCCTCGCTGTTTGGGGCTGTCTGTCGTTTTTCTCCGTCCATTGTCTTTCTTAGTGAGACCAAGAATGAAGATGACTTTGTACATAAGAAGCTTAGGCGTCTAGGGTATAATTTTACGCATTGTGTCTCTCCCATTGGTAGAGCAGGAGGGTTAGCCATTGCGTGCTCTTCTGCTGTCAATTGTCGAGTCTTAGGGGAGGCTGGTTTTTTCTTGTTTGTGGAATGCCAGCATATAGTTTGGGGAACCCTGGGTATCCTATTTGTGCATCTCCACTGTGATGTAAATATTCGTTTGTCTCAATTTAATGAATTACTTCACTTGTGTTCGTCTTATTCTTTACCTAAGATTGTTATAGGTGATTTCAATTGTTTGCTTCAATCATCAGAGAAGCTTGGAGGGCGACCTCCTAACCTGCAATCCATGGAGCACTTCCGCGACTTCATCGACACGGCTGGCCTGCTAGATGTGGGGTTTAAGGGAGCACCTTATACTTGGTCCAATCGACAGGGGGTAGACACCCATATTTTGGAACGATTAGATAGGGGCCTTGTTTCTTCTAACCTGTTGACTATGTGGCCAAATTTGCAGGTTACTCACTTATCCGATTTAGGGTCGGATCATCGAATCTTATTGTTCCAGCTAATCCCAGCAGCAGGGAAGGGCAAACCTCGCTTCCATTTTGATATCCGGTGGGTTGCAAACGGGGAGGCTCGGGATATTATCGCGAATGCTTGGCAGCTCAATGTTACAGGGACTTTACAGTTTCAGCTGTTCTCTCTCTGCAAAGAAGTTCGCCATCAACTTGTTCAATGGGCACGACTTGGAACTACAAATTCAGCTCGACAAATCAGAGAATTGAGGGAAGCAATCCTTGCTGAACGTGATCATCTACCTACGGATTGGGAAGTTATCAAAGGGCTGGAATCTCAGCTCTCAACTGCCTATCTTCAGGAAGAGGCCTATTGGAAGCAAAAATCTCGTACAACATGGTTGCAAAAAGGTGACTCCAACACTAACTATTTCCACATCACCACTACACAGAGACGCCGTCACAACTTGATCGAGGTTCTGTGGGATGACTCTGGTACTCCTCATTATGATGAACCTGCCAAAGGAAATGTTGCTGTGGGGTTCTTCCAGAACCTATTCCTCTCCAATGGGTCATCGCCAAGCTTTCTTGTGAATGCTCTGGGGCTGCAGCATCAAGTCACGGCCAGCCAAAATCTATTCCTCTCGGCTACTGTGACTAGGGAGGAAATCAAAGAGGCTGCTTTCAGTATAGGTAAGGGGCAAGCGCCGGGTTCGGATGGACTGACCGGGGCCTTCTTCCAGTCTTATTGGGACATTGTTGGCGAAGCGGTGTGCAGGGCAGCGCTTTCATTCTTCAGAACGGGGCGTCTGCTGCAAAATTTCAACCACACTATCATTACCTTAATCCCCAAGGTGGCGAATGCTGATCTTATGCGACAAATGCGTCCCATTAGCCTGTGTCAGGTGTTCTACAAGATCATTTCCAAGGTTCTGACTTCCCGGCTTGCTGTGGTTCTTCCTACGGTGGTCTCGGATACTCAGAATGGCTTCATCAAAGGGAGAGATATATCTGACAATATTCTTATAGCTCAGGAAGTGATGCAATTTTTGAAAACTAAATCGCAGGGTCGTGAGAGGTGGATGGCCTTAAAGATCGACATGGAAAAAGCGTACGACAGGGTCGAGTGGGGATTCCTCTTTGCAGTCATGGAAGCTCTTGGGTTTAATGATCATTGGATGAAATGGATTAAAACATGTGTCACATCAGTTTCTTTTACCGTTCTCCTCAACGGGAATGAGCATGGATATTTTCGCCCCCAACGTGGTCTGCGGCAAGGCGATCCACTATCGCCCTTACTGTTTGCTATCTATACTGAGGCGTTCTCGGCCATTCTTCATAATGCTATGAATTCCCAGCAACTGCATGGTCTCAAGATCCACAGGTCGGCTCCAACGCTGTCTCATCTCTTCTTCGCCGATGACACCTACCTCTTCCTGCGAGCTACGTCCTCGGAATGTCATAATCTGCTGCATTTGCTACATTTATATGAAGAGGCTAGCGGGCAGCGGGTGAATCTCCAGAAATCCTCCGTGTGCTTCAGTTCAAATACATCCGCCCAAGAAGCTGAGGCTATGGCAGCATTACTTGGAGTCTCCTCCATCGGTTCCTTAGAGAAATATTTGGGTCTTCCTGCACAAATCCAGAGATCGAAGGTTCTCACTTTCCATGTTGATATGACTTGAATCGGACTATCAGCCGCTACGACTGGTAATCGGGGGTCTCGCTGCCCGGGCAGCGAGTGGGGTCCAGGGGCAACGCCCCGGTGGGGGTGCGGGGGCAACGCCCCCGGCCCACGGTGTATGGGCTCAATGTTATTTGGGTTCGGGTTCTGGGCCTGGTCTGTAACCGTTTCCTTTGCTAGATTGGATTAGGTTTAGACCCACATGGAGAAGTACTATAAATACTTCTCATACTCCTCTGTAATCAGTAATCTCCTCAGATATAGTGAAACTGGCTCTCTCTCGCCCGTGGACTAGCTAACACACATCGTGTTAGTGAACCACGTAAATCGTGTGTCTGTGTCTTTCGATTCTCGCTCTCGTATTCTTGCTTTGTCGATTCCGGCGATTTCCCGATCCGTAGCAGCGCGTTTATAACATTCCAGTTTGTTGAAGACAACTTGGCTGCTCGTATTCAAAGCTGGCGTTCAAAATCCCTTTCGCTAGCAGCTAAGGAAGTTGTAATTAAAGCCGTGGGGTCAGCTTCTCCAGTTTATGCTATGTTTTCTTTCCGCATCCCGGCTACGACTTGTCGCCGTTTGAACAGCCAGTTGAGTCGCTACTGGTGGGCAGGTCAGGACAAAGAAAGGGGAACGCATTGGGTTTCATGGCCAGCGGTTTGTGTGAGCAAGTTCCATGGCGGGTTGGGGTTTAGAGATTTCGACCTCTTTAATGTAGCCATGCTAGCAAAGCAGGCCTGGAAAATCTTGCAGGACCCGACTTCGCTCCTAGCTCGGCTTTATAAAGCTCGATACCACCCCTACTCAGACTTCCTCAATGCTACAGCAGGATCGCGGCCGTCGTGGGCTTGGCAGGGAGTATTAGAAGGTCGGGGACTTCTCAAGCGTGGGTTGCGTTGGCAGGTAGGATGTGGGACTGCTATCCGCATTCTTGAGGATCCGTGGCTGCCTACTTCTCCGCCGTCGGCGCCTCTTTTACTGCCGGGGATTACTTTGGAGAATCAGTTTGTCTCCTCGCTTATTCACCCTCTCACTCGGACTTGGAATATCGAGTTGCTCCGTGCTTCTTTTTCTGCAGAAAGTGTCCAATGGATACTTTCTATTCCGCTGCCTTCTTCGCCTCGACCAGACAAGATCATATGGCACTATTCGGCATCCGGAAAATACACTGTCAAAACTGGTTACCATCTTCTCTCTTCCGGTCGTCATCTTGAGTTCAACTCATTTCCCCCATTCCTAAATCAGAAATTCTGGAAAACTTTGTGGAACTTGCCTATTCCTCCCAAACTAAAGGTCTTCTTGTGGCGGGTAGTGCGAGGTTTCCTCCCAATGCGTCAAATTCTACAAGGGAAGTCATTAAGTGATACTAGTTCTTGTCCTGCTTGTGCAGCGGCTGTGGAAACAATCTCTCACTGCTTCTTTGATTGCAGGATTGCTCGGGAAATATGGATGTTAGCGGGAAAGGAACATATCCGGGCAGCCATGGCCAGTGTTACTAATGAATTGGCTTGGGCCAATCTTTTCTTCTCTATGCAGATTTCCAAAGTGGAGATGGCAGAGGTGGTATTCCTTGTCTGGAGAGTTTGGAAAGGAAGGTGCTGGACCACGTACGACAGCATCCAGTACTTACCGGGACCACTGTTCCGACAGTTTAATAACCAGGTTGATGAATGGAAAGGGGCCACAGTGGAGCCGACCCCCTCCTCCTCGTCCAGAGTTCCCCGCTGCCCCACTCCTCCTCCTACTTGTCCACCGGGCGGGTTACTCATTCGCTTTGATGGGGCAACAAAGAAGGGGGTTGGCGGTAGTATTGGGTTTGTAGGATTCAATGGAGACAGAGCTCTCATATGTGCCTACGGTAAGTACTATGTAGGTATCTCAGACCCTTTCCTACTTGAATTATTAGCATTAAGGGATGCAATGGTTTGGTCCTTACATCGTGGTTTCGCTTCTGTTTGCTTTTGTGGGGACTCACAATTGGTAATACGACGAGCGATGGCGGACGATGTTGACCATGATCTCGGAGGTGCTGTGCTTGAAGAAGTTCGCGTCCTGAAGGCTTCTTTTGCTTTTGTTCAATTTGTTTTTGCTCCTCGTAGTACTAACAGGGCTGCCCATCGCGTGGCACAAACGGCCCTTGCATCGGTAGCGACCCAGTTGGTTGACTACCGCATCTATATTTCCAATGCATTGTAAAGAACTATCTATTACAAACTATCTATGACAAAAAAAAAAAAAATCATGTAGCCACAAATTATCTTGTTGCTATATACAATTACGAGATATTTCAGTTACAAAACTTAATATTCATATATCAAGTAGTGGCAAAGCTAAAAGATTGCTACACATTTCATTTGTGTATCTAATTGTCATACATCTAGCTCAATACTCAATAGTGTTGATTAGTGACCAAAACTTCAAATTGTGCTCGAATTAAGGTTGGAGAATATGAGTTTAAATCTATAGATTGTCAACAATCTAAAAATTATAATGCTTCGGATTGTTGAAAATAGATTTAAAAATATTTATTATTTGGTAACTGTGATTGTTAACATTCAATAAAATATTAAAAATTGTAATTTTTATTTAATTTTATATTAAATAACATGTTTATCCTTAATAAAAATATTAGAGTATTTCGAGAAATATTAAAAACTTTGTTGATAAATATATTTAATATGATAAATAAATAAAAAAAAGAAGAGAAAAAGTAGGAGGAAAAAAGTCTCACGAATCAAGATTTAGAATTTCTCTGATTATAAGATATTTGATATCTGTAGATTTTAGATATTTGAAATCTCTAAAGATAAAATCCACAATACAAAAAGCAACAAAAAGCATAACTTTTTACAAATCTACGAATTCAATGAATCCACATCAGTATCGATTTCCATCATAATTACTAACTTGAATCCTAAATTACGTATGATTATTGATAGGTTGAGTCCTAAATTAGTGTATTATATGCATTTTATGTGATAGCTCATGGAAATTTCTATCTATGAGTAATCAATGATTCTATAACGGTTAAATGTTGAACTCTACATCAGTAAACGAGCTACTGGATGCGAATACCAGACAATAGAAACACAATATCATTCAGGCTCATTTCAACCCACAAGATAGACAAAGAATACTACAGATCCCGATCCCTAGACCACCATGTGAAGATCGTTTGGTTTGGAGATTCGAAAACCGAGGTTTCTACTCTGTAAAGTCTGCATACCATTTCTGGAGGGACATGGAGGAAGCAATTTAGGGTGCGCTATATACCCCTATAAAATGGGACCGATTCTGGGGGCTCAAAACCCCTCCTAAAGTCAAGATCTTTGGTTGGAAATGGATAAGGAATGTCTTGCCTACTGGGGCAAACATTGTGGATCAGATCCTAAGGGGTTGCGACGAATTCCCCTTCTGTGGGCAGCGAGAAACTCAATACCACATCTTTCTAGACTGTGGTTGTGTACGCAGAGTTTGGAAACCCAGTTCTCTAAGCGATCTATTCAAGAAAGGAGAAGACCTTGCCCGTGAGGAGTGGATGGTGAAGCTGCAAGAGGAGGAGGATGACTCAAGAGTGAGGATGTTCCTCGTAGCATTGTGGTTCATATGGGAAGATAGAAACAGTTAGCTTTGGAACAAGAAGAAACTAGAGGAATTTGAGATTCTGGGGAAAGCTAGCAGATGGTTGGAAGAATACCTGGAAAACCAAGAGGAACGATTGGAGAAGGTTGAGAAGAGAGTCTATCGATGGAAGCCCCCGGAGTTTGCCGAATTCAAGATCAATGTTGATGCTGCATGCTTGGAGGGTGGGGGGACTAGATTGGGGGATCGTGGTTCGTAACCGGCAAGGGCATTTTTGCTTTGCCACCGTCAAACGAGTGCGTGATCATTGGACGCCGGAGATAGCAGAGCTGCAGGCGATTCGGTTTGGTTTGGAAATGGCGGAGCTGCATCAAATTTTGTCAGGGGAGGTGGAATCGGACTGTCTCTCCGCCGTCTCGTTGATTTTGCGGGAGGAGAGGTCGATAATGGAGGAAGGTGATCTGAGCGGAGAAATCAAAGAGATAATGGATAGGATCAGACCAATTTTGGTTCACTTTTCGGGCAGAACCAACAACCAGGCGGCCTACATTATGGCTCACACCCTTTGTGATTGGGCCCAGATTAAATGTTGGACTCATAGGCCCCCTGTTTTCCTTATTTCATAGCTTCAACCTGATTCTGTACTGTTTCACCATAAATGAAATAATACAGGCGTTTCTATAAAAAAAATGTTGAAACATAAGCCACTAACTTTTATGATTGAGTGATTGTAAAAACAAAACTTTTATGATTCAGTATCTGGTTCAGTTACGAAAACAGAGGTAAGATTTCAAATATTATCTCAGTTCCCTATCCTAATAAAATCTTCAAACTTTCACTCTTATCTGTAGGTAATTCATTCAAATATTATTCATTATCATAATGCGGCAACCTCAATCTTTCACCATCCTAATTTTACCAGTTGTTCCACACGTAGTATTCGTTTTATCAACTAAAATGGTAAGACAGCATAAATAAATCAAACTAGTGAAGTTAGACGGGGCCACGAGGAGTGGGTCTTATTCGGCGGGAGGGATTGTTATTATGACCCCGACTAGGGAGATCCTAATGGCTGCCGGTTTTCAGTTCCCTGGCATCGAGGACCTTATGATTGTGGAGTTGATGGTCCTCCGAGATGTTGTTAGGTGATGCTTGGATCGGAGTATCACGGAGGTTAGTTTTGAGGGCGATGCTAAGGTCATCATTGATAAAATCAACCAGACGGATACTAGAGATAGTCGGATGGGTGCTATCCTTGCTGAAGTTGTGCATCATTTTGCTAGTCGCCCAAGGTTTAGTGTTCGATTTGTAGGTCGGCGTAGTAATAGGGTAGCCCATTTGGTGGCTCGAAAAGCCCTCTCTTTGAACCCGACCATGAGTCGTTCTTTTGATTTCCGAACCTGGCTTTCGTCCAGGGTGTAACTATCTATTTTTTCAATCAATGAAGATTATCTTTTGTCAAAAAAAAAAAAAAAGAGGTGCAATGCAAATTCGGTATGATACGATAAAAAGAATCATACTAACTCATTCAAAAATACATAATGTAACCATACATACATTGTACGAGATCACGAATACTAATTTATAGTAACAATTAATAACTTTAGGAATCAATAAATACATTTATTCCATTTTGACTTACTACAACACCACAAATTACGAATCTTTCTTCGTCAGATTTTTCAATATCCGATCTTAGTAAAGATAACCTGAGCACCATATTGCGGATGCACCGTCATAAACTGCACCGGAGAATGAACATAAGAACTCGACAGCTCAAAACGATATCGCCTCAGAATCATAGCGAGAGCTACTTTCATCTCAACCATGGCGAAACTCTGGCCAGCACAAATTCTCGGCCCCAGCCCCCAAGGCAAGAAGGCTGCCAAATGCTTTCGCGGCTGGCTGAATCTCTCAGGATTAAACCTGTCAGCATCTTCTCCCCAAATCTCAGGATCGTGATGCGCCGCAATCACGTACAATGAGACCTGAGTATTGGTCGGAACTTGGAAGCCTCCCACCTCGGCATCTCTGCAAGTTCGCCTCTGAATTACACTGATTGGAGCGTACAACCGAAGGGTCTCGTTCAAGATCATGCTTATCTGCAGTTAAAAACTCCAAATTTTTTATGCATAATTGAAGGTGATATCCGAAAATGAAATGGTTGTTCAGTATTGAGATTTTCCTTACTAGTTTGAGTTCCCCAAGGCTTTCTGCAGAGAGGAGAATGTTGTTGGTCCTGTCATCCAACACCTGAAGAACTTCCTGACGAGCTTTGGTTTGCCAATCTTGATTAATTGCGAGCAACACAATCGCCCAAGTCAGGGTATTGGCGCTTGTTTCTTTCCCTGCGAAATAGAAGGTCTTGCATTCTTCTACGATTTCTTCCACCTCCAATTTGTCCTCTGTACCATCCGGGTTCCTGTTTGGAGACATCAACAAGCTCAGCAGGTTCCTGGATTTCTCTGATTTCGCGTTCTCGGCCTCGATCAGCTTCCTGATCGAACCTCGGATTCCCTCGTTCACTCTCCACCTCTTCCTGTTCTTCTTGGTGGGCAAGAACCTGTGGAATTCGGTGGCGATGTTAGTTAAATTCCCTATTTTATTGTATGAAACAGGGCAAAAATTCTATCTATCAGACTCTTACCTGAATCCTGGGATGTAGACGCTGAAAACAGAAGCAAAGTGGAGGTAAGTCTGTTGTTCTTGCAACTCGAAGATGCGTTTCCCTTCTTCGAAGCTGCTTCCGAAAATGGTTCTGGAGATTATATCCGCTGAAAGGGTATGGAGTTCCTTGTGAACATCCATCTCGAATTCAACTTCCCCTGCTTTGCCCTCTTCCCAATCCTGAAACATCTTCAGCGTACTTTCCACCATTTTCGGCACCCAACCCTTCGGTGGAGTTTTGATATAACAAAGTCAAATTGTGATGAGAAATTAAGTATATTTCATTTTAATTTCACAATCCAACAGGTTAAATTACCTTAACTTGCTCCATGTTGAAGGCAAGTGCAGCGATCCTCCGATGAACAGCCCATTTCGGGCCCTTAAGCTCAGAGAGTCCATCTCCCAGGAGCAGTTTCGACAACGGGTCGGAATCCAATCTCTCAAAGGTTCCATCTTTACACAAGAGAACTTCTCTGATCACCGCCGGATCCGAGAAAGTCAACCTCGGGGTCAATCCAAACCAGTACAGGAATGTCCTGCCGTGGATTCTAGACCAGTCGCAGTAAGCCGGAACTAGGCTCTGGAGGACCTGATGACGGCCGTTGTTGTCGGACGGCGTGGGAAGATTCCTGGACCTGGCTTCCGCCATCTTCTGACGAAACTCGGATGAGTTCCCGGTGATCGGGCGGTAGCCGGGGCCGGAAATCCCCTGTTTCTGGAAGTGGCGCTGGGTCCTGTACGGGCGCCATAAGACTGAGTGGAGAAGTGAGAGGAGGTAGATTAGGGTCGTAGAGATTATTAAGATCGTGATGATAGTGATGAGGGGCATGATTGGAGAATTCGTTTAAGGAAATGGAGTGGAGATTCGATGAACTAATTTTGCTGGGTATTGCAAACTTTGTTTGTGTAATAAACTTGGAGAGGGCAGTTGAGTAGTACTAGAAGATCTTTCGTCATTCCAGTACAATTAGGGAGTAGAGGGTACACAAATAATCTATAAAACGAATCCTAGGGTTAATTTAAATGTTACCTGTCGCATACACAGATCTGGATAGATTGTTTATATGAAGTTATATTATTTTTTAATTTCTTTTAATTTGAAAAATCAAAAATTATATTTATAGGAAAAAATTTGAAAAATATAAATATAGTTTTCACATTTTAAAGCAACTCGGTACTTCTGTTTTAATTTTATAAAAACATTTTCAGCTTTTTTAGATGCTTGTGTTTATAAAGGTGTTTTACCCAACTTAACCACCGGAGCAAACCAAAACTTTAAGAAGTACAAAATTATCATTTTTTAAAGGTCTATATAAGGAGTCTTCAGAGGCTCCTCCATTTCACAGCGCCTCTCTTTGACAGAAAAATAGCTAACTGGTTCGAACTGATGGGCTAAGATAAGGTAACTAGGAGATTTATTAATCACATGAATAAGTCAATTTCAGCCATTGAGCTTTATTAAAATCTAATGGTTCAAATAAATCTAGTTTAATGAAAGATAAAGTAATAATTATATAATTTATTTATTTAACAATTAAAATAAAAAAAAATTGGACCACTGGCGGAACCACTGTCCCTCCCCTCCCGTCTGCCGCTTATTTTTCCTCGACAGGGTGGGGATATTTGGCACACCATTTTTTTGCCCTCCGGCCGTTCGCTTCTGGGGAAATCTCCTCTGCAGCTTGGACACATAATATACCCATAATTTTTGCTTGGGAATTCTACGAGAGAGAGATTTCTGCTTTTCAACAATTGGCAGCGGCTGAGGTGGATTTTTCGACGACGGAGTATTTTGTAATGTTTGTAAGTCTGGTTCACAATGTTTATATCGATTCGGTTTGTATCGTTTATCATTCTAGTTTATCATTTTTATCTATTATGTTTGTAATGTTTATATGACTAATTTGTATATATTAAAATTTGTAATGTTTGTTTGTCTAGTTTGTATACTTTATGTTAAGATTTGTATACTTTGTATTCATTGTTTTGTAATACAAGTTTACTAATTTTTATTGTAAGTATTGGCATTTTGTGTTGTTAGTATGTTTTGTAATGTTTGTCGATTTGTTTTGTAATGTTTGTAAGCTTTGTTATATTCGTAATGTTTGTCGATTTTTTTTTGTAATGTTTATAAACTTTGTTATTTTTGTCCACCATGTTTTTCATTTTTCTCAACCATGTTTGTAACGTTTTTTATGTCTAAGAAACAACCTGGTTTCTTATGGACGAAACTCATCTATATAGAGATGGAGTCTTCAAAGTCAACCCGATTGTTTTCCCATTTTGTATGGTTTGTCGGTCTATATGTAATTTTTTTCTGCCATGTTTGTAATGTTATATGTCTAAAAAACAATCGGGTTGACTTTGGGACGGTGCCCCTCTATATAGGGATGGAACTTCCATAGTCAACCTGGTTGTTTTCCATTTTTCATGGTTTGTATTGTTTGTCGGTCTACTTTGTATTGTTTGTATAGTTCGTATGTTTTGTATTGTTTGTATGTTTTGTCATTCTAGTTTGTACTGTTTGTATGATTTGTATTGTTTGTAAGTCCGGTTAGTATATTTCATAATTTTTCATAATATCAAAATACCCCTATCATTAATTAAAAAGCTCTTCTCACTTTTTAACCTTCAGATTGGTGTGTCCAGATCTAGGGAGGGGCTTAGCCAAGTAACTAAGCCCACCCTTTTAGTCACCTGATCCTCCCGAACTAATAACCGGTGCTAACGACTGTTGCAAATGATTAACTGCAACTCTTGATTGCTAACTTGTGTTTTTGTTTGCTAAATAGAGAGCATTACACATTTTATAGGGGCTGCTATCAATTTCTAATAGGCATAACTCAACAGAATGAGTCAACCATGAAGAGAGCATTAATATAAACAATGTTTAACGACAATCATACTGTTCCACAAAGTTTTTTTTTATATTACATATCAATCGTCATATGCATCTCAGTACAATTTACAAAAAAATGGTTGCCTTTCGTTTGCAAAGACTATCATTGAATGTACTTTGCAATGACAAATGGATAAAAAAGATAAACATTTCTTTGAAAACTGGATAACACCTTAATTCTAATCATACTAAGCTATATTACTGGAGTTCACTTCTCGAGCATATCAAGCACAATGGTGAGTTTGTCCTCACCATCCTCCATATCATAGAAATACTTAAATTCTCCTGAATGCTTGCAAAGCCTCCTACACTCAAGAATCCTTTGTTTCCTTGTTCAACCCTTCAACTTCTTCAAGGTATTCATCAAATTTGTCTTCATAGTGATATGTAGCTCACTCTTCCCCATAGGTTTAGCAATTGTATCAACGGATTCTTGTATGAGTGACCCCATCTCTCTCAATTCAGTTGAAACATTGCATATGTGCTCATCCAAATGCTTTTTCTTCCTCTTTTAAGTTAGACCTCCTACGAAACTAGTTTGAACTAGTGTTGCTTGCTTCCTCATTGCACGTGATGTTGCTTCCACGCTTTCATTAATTATCTCAAACATGTCCCCCTCCACCACAAGGGTATTTGTTTGGTTCAAAAGGATGGTGGGTTCACCTTCATCTCCAGAACCGTTGGTTAAGTTCTTATTAGCTCCTTGGAACCCCATCTCACATATTGCTCGTCACCAAATCCCATAATTGACGAAATGGGATGTCTCTATAGTTTTTGAAAAAAGAACGAGCCTGAAAATAGGTAAAGCAATTCCCATGTTAAAGAATAAACAACTTCATTTTTTGCTATTACAATGCTAATAATTCACACTACTGTAATTCACATAAGTGATCATTAATGAGGGCATAAGCTCTAATAATTGTACTATCCATGGAATGGAAGTACTGTTCATGGAAAGGCATTATAAAAGCAAAAAATCCAACAACATTAAAATGTCATTTTAGCTACATACACAAAATTTATTATCCATTATAATTCTTTTCAACCACATAACATCTTCGTATTCATTTATGAGACACTTGAAACTTGAAAGTCATTGATCAAACATATTCATTTATGATAAGAGTTTAGGGTTTAGCGTTACGGAATGAATTATCAAATTTGTAATGTGGGTTTTTGTAACACCCTAACCCGGCCGGGTACTACTTTTACCAAAATACCCTTGTTAAACTGATAATACTCAAGAACCAAAGTCGCTAAAAAGAGCGGGAAAATTTTTCATAAACAAAAATACTGAAATCACTTTCTTGTAGTTCAAAGCAACGCCCTAACACATGGGCAAACTCAAACCTTAATCTCCAAATGATCTCCAGTCTCTACTCATAATCATAAATGTAAATAACTAATAATCTCTAATGTTGTTGCTACTGAAAACCTTGACTAAGCATCCTCCATGACACTTATACTGCCCTCCTCTAGCTGGCTGCCCTCGAACTCGTTGCTCACTAACTGCTCCTCTAGCTCTTCAAACTGGTGAGTGCAATGGGGTCAGTCTATGCCCCTACGTTTTAAAATCTAGTACTTGATTACTTTACTTCAGACACTTAAACTTAAACTTGTGGAAGTTGTTTGTACTTCCACTCTAAAAATCTTATCTCTTGAAACTGTGCGGGAGCTAAACTTACTCTCCCTTCTTGAAGCTCAAATCTTGACTTAAATGTTTGACTGACACGGGGATCCCTCACTAGCTAGTCCGGTTGCCCTACTCATATGTATGAGAAGCCATCCAGGCTTTCCTTAAACTTAAACTTATCGTGGAAGGCTCTTCTTCAACGATTCTCAAGAGCATAACTGCTGCTCATCTTAAAATATCTCAAGAGCATAACTGCTGCTCATCTTAAAAGTCCCAAGAGCATAACTGCTGCTCTATCTCAAAAACTCAAATGGCAACGGACTGGCGCTAGTGACTAAAACTCTTAAAATGGTTTCACCTTCTTGAAGGTGAAGTACTTCTTAAGAAGAACTTGTTTCTTAACCCTCAATAACAACTCATAAATATAAAGTTTTAAAGTAAATAATAACTCATACATAATCGTTTCAAGCAAAGCTCAAACCACACACATATCACCAATCATAAACACAATCAAGCATTAACAATCACTTCATCAAAATACTTAAAGCTCGTAAAGCTTGAAAGAACACGTAAGGCGTAGAATTTACCCCTTTACACTCACCTTAGATTTAATTTGCAGTGAATCTTCAACCCTCCATCCTTTGGAAAAACCATCCAACTGTACCTCCAATTAGTCTCTACAGACATTGTGAACATATACACCTCTTAACCTCATCCCCGTAAAACTAATTAATTAAATAGAAATCCTAGGATGGGGATATATGTACCACTTAAATCATTCTTCCTCATACTGTCTTTTGCCCACAAGACCTACGAGTTTGTGTCTAGGTATTATTGTGCCAACCATTCTTAAGCCCAACCAACACTAACCCATGGTTGGTTCTGCCTGTGGCTTTGTAAAGCTAGCAAAACAACCCTCTTCATTGGAGCAACCCGCATATTCTAATTATTGTATACTAGTTAATTTGCCCGCGCTTTGCTGCGGAATTTTTTTTGGAATAACTTTATAGTAAAATATCAAAATCTCATTAATTAATGACGTAAGCATACTTTTTTTTAGCTAACTTGGAAAGGAGGTACAAAGTTCTATGACATCCACACTAACTAAATTCATTCATCATTTCATCCAACATGCTCAAATCCAAGTATTAATGTCAGGAGTTACTGGAAGTTAAATGCTAAAACCTTTTGCCTATGAAAACTCTAATGGCATATAAAAACCCAATTTGTGTAAGGCTGATTGGAGCATTAGAGACACACAAAATAAATCTCATATATATGGTTGGCGAATTGAAACTAATATATATGATTATGTCAACGGAAAAGCTAAGAAAGTATCATTATAAGTAGTGTTCATAATATTATATTGTATAGTATTATTGTGCTGGTTAATCTTACAGTATAGTCATATCACTTCAATTATATATCGATGAACTTTGAACCGTCTGAATTGACTATAGTTAATACAAAATTTAAGTTGAAACTTTAAATCTCATAAATCAACCTAGTCTGCCCTCTTCTATACTAAATTAGTAATCCCCATTGTTTTGACCAATCTTACTCCGAACCCAAGATCGACTTGCAATGACCAATTATATCAATATTTCCTACCTGAGACTAATATTGGAAGTAGGGCTGGCAATTCGGTTTCCGGTTAGCGGCTAACCGGCGGTTATGACCGAAAACCGCGGTTAACGGCTAACCGAAAACCGACGGAAGAAGAGCTGCGGTCGGTGGTCGGCGCATGCATAGGGGTGGCGGTTGACCGCAAAACCGAAGACTGCTAACCGCGGTTAACCGTGTAACCGACCACCACCGAAAATCCATCGATCTGACTTTCCCTCCCCATTTCAAAACGAGAAAAAATCCCCCCACCCATCATTCTCAAACCCTAAAAATTCGACCTCTTTCTTAGCCTCCCGTCGCGCCGCGCCTCCGGCCGCGATTCTTCCATCTTCGAAGCTCCGCCTCCGGCCTTGCTCTTCACCGCCGACCACCACCGCTCCTCCTCCTTCGCGCTGCGCAGCGGTGACTTCATCGATCTATCTCTTTCTCCGCCGGCTTTGTGGAGGAGATTTAGTTGGCAGCAGAGGCGTCGAGAAAGAGAGAAGAAGAAGAAGTGAAGAACAGATTTTTCTCGTAAAAGGTGGGAGAAGAGAGGAGAGAAGGAGGATAAGGAAACGTGTGGAGAGGAGAGGAGAGAAGAAGAAGAAGATAAGGAGAGAGTGAGAGATGTGTGTGCTTTTTTTATTTTATTTTTATTTTTCTTGTTTTTTTATTCTTTCTTTTTCTCTCTCTCTTTCTTTCCTTTTTAAAAAAGAGCCATTACTGAAAAAAAAAACCATTAAAATTCGGTTTTACGGCTAGCCGAGCCCAAAACCGAAAACCGACCCATCGGTGGTCGGCTAACCGTGGCTGCCTCACGGTCGGTGGCCGGCGACAGTCAGGGGTGGTTCGGTTTAACCGATAACCGAAATTTCGGTTTTCGGTTAAACCGAAACCGACCGACTGACAGCCCTAATTGGAAGGAAGAGTCACAAATATTCATCAAGTAATGGATGATGAGAGCAAATCACGGAAGCAAGATGGTGAATTGTGAGGCAACTTATAACTTCATGAAGGTCAAATTAACTAATTAAGAAGAGAAGAATGCAGGAGTGGGTAACAGAACCAAGTCACCAAGTGCACTTAGTTAGTAGTATGCACAATTTTTTTTTGTTATACACGTGGCATCTTAGTTACATGCAACAAATACACCTCAACCTCTTGACTTCCCTTGTGTTTCTTGACTCCAGCTCATTTGCCTGCTCTCTCTCAGTCTAATAACCCCACCTACCCGCTCTTGCATTACATACCCTGAAGAAGAATAAGGTGAAGCCTCTCGCCACTTTCAGCCAAAATTCCGAGTATTCCCCTTTCACTTAGCTATTAGTCTCGGTCAAATGATCAACGGAAGGTATTTCAAAAATCGATATTCACAAAGATCAGTTCTAATTTTTTATTCTTTGCATGTGTAATTTTGGGGCATTAGAGGAGGGTTTCAAGCGCAATTGCAGAGCTAAGTGAATATCGATTTTCTGTCATCTCTGTTTTTTAAAACTTCTCAATCTTATTCTCAGCAAGAAGAAGAGTATGCATGTTGCCACCAATCTGAAGGGATGGGGAACCAAACTCGCCTCCTAGCCACCGATCGGATCCCAACAGAAGAACAGAGAAAACATCAGGGAAGAGAGAACTCGATCGGCGAGATCAGAGAGAAGGAAGATCTCAAATCAGCCAGACTCCATCCAATCAACAGGGGGGAAGAAAAGGAAAGGAAAGGAAAGGAATTGGATCGTCAAGGGAGGATGTGATAATCAATCGACCTGAAGGGAGAGAAGAATCAATGGCGGCCTTCGGGCCAAACTCGACCAGCCGCCAAGTAAATCGACCAAGGCTGAGAGACCAGAGCTTCAAGATTTTTTATAGAACCGATAAGAGACCAGAGCTTCGTCAATCATCAAGGAAACGACGAAGCTACAAACCCACCTTCATCATCGTCCAAAGAGAGCGCTTCCAATGAAACGGCGGAGCTCCGACTTGCCTAGCCGCCATTCCGTCGTCGTAGGGAAGCCGAGGAATTGGGAATGAGGTAAACGGGGATAAGGGGGAGAGGATCGGGGAAGGGGAAACTGAATGGTGGATATCGATACTTAGACCCAATCCAACGGTTCTCCGCATGTACTGCAGGGAATTTACCGTGCACCATAGCACAGCTCATTGGACCCCTTAAGTACAACTCACGCTTTAATATATGGGATAAGATACGGTAACAACACCCCTATTGTTGTTATAATAACAACAGATGACATTAAGGGTAAAAAGGTAAAATACAACAAAATCATAAATTAAATGAAAATCCAAAATAATCCTCCAGACTCGAGCGAGCCCCAATCCCTGCACTGCCCTGTCCCCATCCTCATCCCTTGGTCTCTTCTTAATCCATTCCCGTGCGCCACCGCCGGCGATTTCTTCTCCTTTCAACCAGTAACCATCATCTATTTACTCTTGAATCCGCTTCCGTTCATTGCCGTCGGCGATTTTTTGTCTTCAACCTGTCATTTTCACCATCTACCGAAAGGGTCAGAAGACCTATAATTAACATCCAGACCCCAGCGGAAATTAGAGGAATCACCGCCTTCCCGATATTTACTGATAATAGGATCTGAAAGTCGCCGCCACGAAAGTCGAGTTCCTCCACGAAGCCCTCACGGAGGCCCTTAGGGACGGTCACAGTCGTCAATTTGGGTTGACGCATTTACCTGCTAGACGCAATGCGACAATTTGGGTTGTGATCCGCTGCAATTACAGCGGCGAGGGTAGGGAAATCAGCTGTCGGTTGTGGGCGGTGTTTCCGTTAATTGTCATCTGAAGGTAATTTGGTGATAAAGGAAGGATTGCATGCAAATCAGTTATAGCTAACCCTATCTAGCTTCGTTTCAAAGGAAAGCATGATGAATCCCATCTCCAGAACGATCCAGTTCCATAAGACCCCAATCAGAACCCAAGGCACATAAGTCCCACACTTCATCTACTTCCTCATAATTCTCTTGTCATTCTCATCAACACGAGCTCAAATGGCCACATATGCTAGTCTAGATATCCTAATTAGAAACTACAGTACTCTCAGTGGCAGCTTGAACATGACCAGAACATGGGAAAGTCAAAGTCTTCACCTATTGTCGTATTTCTCATATAATACTCGACAAATATCTTTAAAAAAATTTATAAAACAAACAAAAATAAAACTCTTAGACGTGAGCCACAAATTTCAAAGCATACTATTATTACTAGAAAGCATACCACAAATGTCTTAAAACAAACCAGAAACTGGAGAAAACATACCACAAACATCATGAATCATACTAGAAACACCACAGAGTATACAACAAAATTTACTAACGCACACCAAAAACCTCCTAATGCACTCCACAAATATCTTGAAGCAAACCAAAAATACCACAAAACATACCACAAAAATTTCTAAAGCACACCAAAAACCTTCTAATGCACACCACAAATCTCATGAAGCAGACCAGAAACAACACAAAGCATACCACGATTATTTCTTATAACAAACCATAAACAAGAGAAAACATAGCACAAATATCTTGAAGCATATCTGATCACCATAGAGTATACCACAAAATTTTATAACGCATACCAAAAACCTCTTAATGCAACCCAATACCCACTATTCTCTTGAAGCATATCAGAAACACCACCTACAAAACATACCATAAAAATTTCTAAAGCACACCAGAAACCTCCTAATGCACACCACAAATCTCATGATACACACCAGAAACACCACAAAGCATACCACAATAATTTCTAAACCACAACAGAAGCCTCATAATGCATACCAAACATCTTCTGAAGCATACCAGAAATACCATAATGCATACCACAAATATTTCTAAAGCACACAAAAACCTCCTAATACAAACCAGAAACACGGCAAAGAAAGCTACAAATTGCATAAATCTCATAAAGCAAACCAAAAACCTCCTAATATTTGATGTGCTTTAAAATATATGTGATATGCTTTGTGGCATTTATGGTATGTTTTTGGAGATTTATAGTTAGCATTAGGAGGGTTCTAGAGTGCTTTAGAATTTTTGTGGTATGTTTTGTGATATTTTTGGTTTGTTTTAGAAGATTTGTGGTATGCATTCATTAGGAGGTTTGTTGTGTACTCTAGAAATATTTGTGTTGTTGTTTATGAGATTAGTAGTGTGTTTTGTGAAATGAGTTGTGTTTAGATTTGTGGTGTTTTTTTGTGGTTTTGATATGCTTTACAATATTTCTAGTTTTTTAAAATTCACATGTATTCCAGTATGTTTTATGAGATTTATGGTTTGATTTCTCTTGTTTTTAGTCAATTTATGAGATTTGTAGTTTGGTTTCTCGTGTTTAAATTCAATTTATGAGATTTGTGGCGTTCTTTATGATATATGTGGTGTGGGTAAAGAGATTTGTGGTTTGCTATTTGAGATTTGTAATGTGTTCTCTCGCGATTCTGATATACTTTATGAGATTTATAATTTCCTTTCACGTGTTTTAGTCACCTTTATAGATAAAAAAAACAATAATATATACTAGAAACATAAAATATATACCAAAACAACCACAATTAATACCAAAATAATCACCAAATCATACCAAAAAATATTCAAAACAAAATTAACATAAAGCTGAGCGGCGCTTCCAGCCAATAAAAGTTAAAAAAATAAATAATTAAACAACACCACAACACCGCCAAACTGGACGGCCCCGCCGTCTACTCCTACTCCGGCATTTTTTGACCGACCCTAGAATTTGCATCGTAGCTGGCGTCAACCTCAACCACGCCGACATCGGCGGGCACCACCCTCCCGAGCTCGGCCTCCTCACAGATCTGGCCCTCTTCCACAAACTCCAATCGCTTCTGCGTCAAAAAAGAGGCGGCTGTAGGAGATGTAGCTCTTGCAGAATTGCTCATGGAACTTTTGAATTTGTTTCTTTCAAACTCAGGTCGTCGTCGGATTGTAATCTACTTTTCAGATGAGAGGCGACGGAGATGGTAAAGGAGTTCGACAGCCTACGCCGATGGGGAAGAAGAAGCGGCGGCAGGGGTGGGATCGAGAGAGGTGGGTAACACAGTGAGGAGAGAGAAGTGTTACGTACAAAGGAGAGAAACGACCTGTTTCCCGGAGGAATGAATTTTCAAGAATGGCGAATCTGCCCTTGTTTGATTTTTACCCTATATTAATTGAGTCAACCTATCTAATTAAAAGGTCAGCATAAATCTAACTTTCTATTGGTTGTGCATTATTGTTGTCACAATAACAACAAAGTAGGTGTTGTTACCCTATCTTCTCCCTTAATATATCTAATAATAATTCTCACAACTAATCCATCCTAAGAGCTAAAAGGGTTTGTCTCCTGTCCTGATAATAAATTCTCTACCTCAGCCCACGATGACCCTAAATGACGAGAGAGAAAAAATCTATTACCTCCCAATCTCGTTGGTCCACCAAAATGACCTCTCACGGTTGTCCACCTTGGCTGTAGCGGCAGCCTTGCATGATTCCTCGATCACGTCCTTCGGCTTTTGGCATGGAACTTGCCTCACGTCCCTCACCATGCTCCATCCAATTCCCCACTGTTGTTGATCGTCGATGTTATCTACTCTCTCGTCCCACTGCTTTGTCTTTTCCCCATCTCGCATCAATGGTCGCGCGCGCTGCAGTAGCTTCATACCCATTTCCATTGAGAAAACTAAATATTGCGGAAACAAAAGAGACGAGCTTTTAACGTGGTTCGGTCTCGCAGTGTACGAGACCTACATCCACAAAGAAGATGATAGACTTTTATTCCTTGGTTACACGGCTGAACAGCCGGTTACAATAATATATATACCCTATGCAACAATCAACTAGGGTTGAACTACTACTCCTACACGCATACGTAGTATCACAAGTAAACGGAGTAGCTCCGCAGCAAACATGGGCTGCTGTAGGTATCTTCGGGTTGGGCTGCCTTTCGTCAACATTGTCTCGGCCCAATACTCCCCCGCAAGCGGGAGCGTGAAGATCACGAACGTTCAGCTTGGAAAGAAGGAAATGAAAGCGCTCAGCACCAAGTCCTTTTGTGAGTAAGTCGGCCAACTGAAGATCTGTATGAACCTTGACCGGCCGAACATCCCCAGACTGAACTCTTTCACGAACGAAATAGCAGTCCATTTCGACATGCTTAGTGCGCTCATGAAACACCGGATTGGCTGCAATATGAAGTGCAGCCTGATTATCACAATGAAGAGGAGTGGGAGCAGACTGAACAACCCCAAGCTCCTGTAATAACCATCGCAACCATACTAGCTCGCTGACTGTGCTAGCGATGGCCCGATATTCAGCTTCAGCAGACGATCGAGCAACAACACGTTGCTTCTTGGTACGCCAAGAATCTGGGGCACCGCCCAGACTGATAAAATAACCGCTGGCAGACCTACGGGTACTCTGACAACCTCCCCAATCTGTGTCACAATAAGCTGTGAGACGCAACGTGCTAGAGGCCGGAAAGAAAAGTCCCTGTCCAGGAGAATTTTTAAGGTAACGCAGAACCCTGTATGCCGCATCCATATGCAACTGACAGGGACGATGAACATACTGACTAAGTATGTTGACTGCATATGTGATATCAGGTCGCGTCACAGTAAGATAAAGGAGTCTCCCTACTAGCCGACGATAAGGAGACGGATCAGCTAACACGTCATCACATGGTTTGGTTAACTGATGATTCTGTTCTATAGGGAATGCACTGGGTCATGAATCCTCCATGCCGGCCTCTTCCAATATGTCAAGCACATATTTTCGCTGGCAGAGAGATATTCCTTGTGTAGTGCGCGCTACCTCAATCCCCAAGAAATAACGAAGTACACCCAGATCCTTGATGCTGAATTTATCATTCAGAAAAGACTTAACCTGAGTGATAAAAGGCACAGAATTGCCTGCCAGAATAACGTCATCGACGTATATGAGAGCAACAACAAAAACGCTCCCCCGCCGGTAGATAAACAAAGAGTGATCAGCTGGGGAAGCTCGAAAACCAAGGTCACAGAGAGCCGTAGTGAATTTCTGGTACCAGTTGCGAGATGCCTGACGTAATCCGTATTTGGATTTGTGAAGACGACAAACACGAGAATCACCAGGCTTAGAGAACCCAGGAGGAATCTGCATATAGACTTCTTCTTCGAGATCGCCATGTAGAAAAGCATTGTTAACATCAAGTTGATGAAGAGCCCAGCCGCGACTAATTGCGATCGCAATAAGACATCGTACTGTGACCAGTTTAGCTACCGGAGCAAAAGTATCATGGAAATCAAGACCCTCGATCTGGGTGTAACCTTTGGCTACCAACCGAGCCTTGAAGCGCTCGATACTGCCATCCGGGCGATACTTGATCTTAAAACCCCACTTACAAGCGATGACACGCTTGCCAGGAGGAAGAGCGACAAGGCTCCATGTGCCATTCTGCTGAAGGGCAACGACTTCGTTGGTCATGGCCTCGCGCCAACGTGGGTCGCGCATGGCCTGCCAAAAGAAGCGAGGTTCTTCACCATGGGTGACTGCAGCAAGAAAAACCTGGTAAGAACGAGTAAAACCATCATACGAAATGTGATTAGAAAGGGGATAGCGAACATAACTTCCCTGAGAGGCCCCCACAGTGACTGGACCCGTGACATAGTTCTCCAAATACTTGGGGCGATGACGATTACGATCGCCGCGTTGGAGGACGGGTGCAGCTGGCGGGGGCGAGGGCGAGCTTGGACTATCACGAGGTGAGGTTGGAGAGGACGAATCCGAGGGGGAACTCGAGCCAGTCGGAGAAGGGGTGACTGGTGCGGACGCATCCAAAGTGGATGAAGACCGCAGTGGGGACGAGGGTGACGCATCCGCCGGGGTGACAACGGGAGGCTGAGCATCAGCAAGAGTGTCGTCGCTGTCCTGGTCGAATGGAGGAGGGGAGCTCGTGTCGGCAGGAGTGCGAAGCTCATCAAAGTGGGGATGAGCAGCCCAATGCAGAGTATCCTGCGTCGCCGGCTGAAAGGGGAAAATGTGTTCGTGAAATATAACATCACGAGTAGTGAGCATCCGACGCTGCAATAAATCGTACACCCTGTACCCCTTTTGACTACTAGCATAGCCGAGAAAAACACAGGCACGACCACGTGCTGCAAACTTATCGAGGTGGCCATGAGTGTCCTTTGAGTAAACTAAGCAGCCAAAAACCCGCAGATGAGTGTAAGTAGGAGGCCGCTTAAAGAGGACCTCAAAAGGAATGCGGCCAGTCACGGAACTCGGCAGTCGATTGACGAGATAAGTGGCCGTGAGCAAACACTCTCCCCAAAACCGAAGTGGGAGACTAGCCTGAAATCGCAACGCCCTAGCAGTGTCGAGCAAGTGGCGATGCTTACGTTCAACAACACCGTTTTGCTGAGGAGTGTCAGTGCACGATGTCTGAAAAAGAATACCTGCTTGATCATAATATTCTCGCAAAGGAGCTGTGGTAAACTCGGGACCATTGTCCGTTTGCACACGTTTGACCTGTGCATTAAACTGGGTTCGCACCATATGGAAAAATTGAAGGAGATATCGACTAACGTCAGACTTGAAACGCATGAGATAAACCCAAGTACCACGACTGAAATCATCAACTATCGTCAAGAAATAATGTGCTCCACTTAACGAAGCAACCTTATAACCACCCCAGATATCCAGATGAATTAGTTCAAAACAAGACTGTGTCTTTATGAAACTAGAAGGAAACGGACTGCGAGTCTGCTTAGCTCGCAAACAAGAATGACATGGGGAAACCTGCGTCCCAACAGAAAAAGACAATAAACGACCCAACTGCTGCAACTTCTCTGGGAAACGATGTCCCAACCGATCATGCCAAGTGCCTTCAGAAACTTTCGAACCATCACGAACAGAACATGCCTGCGCTCGCCCTTGACCAAACAAGCGCAAAAAATAAAGACCATCGCGAAGTTCACCCTTCCCAATCAATTTCCTGGAGCGTAAGTCCTGGATAACGCAGAAATCAGCAAGAAAGATTAGTGCAACTTGATTCTCCTTTGTGAACCGACTAACCGAGATCAAGTTACACCGAAACTCAGGCACATGAAGAACGCGGCCCAAAGATAAACCAGACTGTAGATCGATTTTCCCAATATGTTTCACAGGTATACTGGCACCATTCGGGATTCGAACAGGCTGCCCTTTCACAGTCTCCTCTTTACTAGATAATAAGGATGCATCCATGGTGATATGTTCATTGCAGCTGGAATCAAGCAACCATTCAGAGTCGAAAGAGATTATACCTGCCATATGAGCTGCAGGATCATCGGCAACCACATCAGTCTTGCCAAAGAACTGCTTCAACTGCTCAAGCTGTGACAAAGTGAAGCCTGGAACGGGACTCTGCTGATCGCGCTCAACCTGGGACGCCTTGTGTTTGCGCGTCGGCCCATCAGTGGAGCTCCGAGGACGTCGACGATTGTCGCGTTCTCCTGCCTTGTCACTCAACTTGTCACGAGGCGGATACCCAATAAGTTCATAGCACGTGTCGCGGTGATGACCTGGTTTTTGACAATGACTGCAGATCAGACGTTCGCGAGGGGGGCGCCCAGACTTATCACCATCACCGCGAGCATTAAACACGGACGCCTCTGAAGAAACCTTGCGATTCTGAGTAATCGCTTTCTGCTGCTCTTCACTCAAGACCAGATTAAAAGCTTCTACAATGTTAGGCATCGGACGCATGGCCAAGATCTGCGTGCGAACAGGAGCAAAGGCCTCATCAAGGCCCATTAGGAAATCAAAAAGGCGCGCTCCATCTTGCTGTTCGCGGACACGACGGGACACTCCGCAGGTGCATAAGCCGCAAATACAGCTAGGTGGAGGGCTGGAGGCGCTATCGCCGAAGCTTCTTCCCATAAAGACCGAAGACGGGTGTAGAAGGCGGACACAAAAACCTTCTCTTGCTGCAAAAGACTGACCATGCGACGAATTTCGTAAGCCCTAGATGAGCTGCCTTGGCCAAAACGACTTCGTAGATCATCCCATATTTCTTTCGAAGTTTCAGCAAACCGCACGCTGCTGCGGATCTCTTTGTCCATCGCTGTTTTGAGCCAGCCTTTGACCATCGCATCATTGCGCTTCCAGGCATCAGCGGCAGCACCGGCCGTGGGTTGCTGAATCGAACCAGTAACAAAACCATACTTATCTTTAGCGAGTAGCGCGTCTTTCATATCCATAATCCACTCGCCATAGTTGGAGGCCGTGCGTACGTTACCAACGAGCATATGTCCGGGGCTATCGAACTGATGAAGAGTATAGACAGGTGGCAGGCCTTGAACTGCACCACCGCCGCTGCTGACAGACGAAGGGGAAAAATCGGTGGAATGATCATCACGGCCACTCATGATGACTACAACGACTGAATCGTCACTGCTCTGATACCATGAAAAAACTAAATATTGCGGAAATGAAAGAGACGAGCTTGTAACGTGGTTTGGTCTCGCAGTGTACGAGACCTACATCCACAAAGAAGATGATAGACTTTTATTCCTTGGTTACACGGCTGAACAGCCGGTTACAATTGAAAAAAGAAAACCCACTAATGGCCATTTACTGTACATGCAGAAACCTTTTACTACACATACAGACTCACATGTACTGTTTCAACTCGGATGCCAATTGAGTGTGTGCGAGTGCAGGGTAGGCGCTGGTTGGTTCGAGACGAGATATATGTAGTTCAGTTGTGTTTTGACCATGGATTTGCTTTATGGTTGGTACTTGGGTCGCCTTACTCTCCTCTACTTGCCCCTCGAACGCGTTGATCACCTGGCAGCTATCTATAACCAACCAGAGACTGATATTTGCCCCTTCTGGTTCTGGGTAGGTCTTTTGCCTTCTGCTTTTGAGGCTTTTGGGATACCGTGTGTGGCTTAGGGAACTATGAGTGGTAGACCAGTGCCTCTTTTCTCACCACATATTCCTTATCCCACTTTTCCCCCTGACACATCAACCACACAGACTGACGAGAGGGTGATGGGGGTCAAGTCGAATGTCCTTTGAGAGAGAGTGTGAGGTTAAGAGAGATCTGTCATCTGTGTCGTCCCCTCACACTTCCACTTTCAGTCCACTTATTTTTCAATTTCCTCTCTCTCTCTCTCCCTCCAATTCTTCCCTCTGGTTTCTCAAATATGTTCTTTTGGAGACGAGCAGAGTTGGAGCAATCAACTGGGGGGTTTCAGATGCCTGGAAAAATTTCAGAGAGGCCCAGATCTGCAGGTTCTGTTTTGGTTGAGTAATTTTCCTATGTTTATCTCAGTCCCTGCCACGGATGTTGCTCAGAAGTCAGAACCAGGAGAATCACAGTCATCATCATCGCAGCTAATCTGCAGATTACTCTCTCTCGCTTCTGATCATTGTGTTCTTTCTTCTCTTGAGATGATGCCACAACATTGCAAGTCCGTTCGACTACCTCATTTTGTGAAGAAGACGATCTTAAACTATAGATACATAACGGTTTTAACGAGAAAACCGGAGTCAAGTTGTCTTGATTAATTTTGCTTGGCTTTGTTTCGAGTATCTCACTTTTATGTTCTCTTTTTCAGATCTGCCAGGCTACGGTTTAGACCAAAGCAGATTTTTCTGGTAGTGGTCGTTGTGGAAACTGCAGTGATCTATTGGGGAAGGCACTTTTATGTTTTCCTCTGTCGCTATTTTTCTCTCCATCAAATGTAAATGAAGGTTGACTTATTTGTCTTTCTTTCTTCTACCTGCCGCATAGAGATCAATGGAACTCCAGCTTGATCAAGGGATTTGAGAGGTGCTGAAGTTTCAGAGAAGGCACATCTGCAGGTTTGTGTTTGAAGATCTAATACAGTAAGATTACTTTTCGGGCTTTTGAGATCTAATACCTTCCATTTTGTTGTGACTCAGTTTTGTTTTGCTTATATTTTTTTGTCGTTGTCGTATCCTAATTTGTCTTCAGTTCTTTGATTTCTGCAGCTGTGGTTTGGACTGCTGGAACGAATTGGCTTTGGACGACAAGGAAAATTGATGTGGATACGGCAAGATTATGTATGATTTTTCTTATTCTTGGTGGTTCCATTCAAATGTTTCCCATATACAATGCTGGAGATCTATGTCGTCATCTCCCTCTCACCTTCACCTATGCATTATCCATATCTTTTTATCGTTTCCAACCCTTGCAAATGTGTCGAGTTTGCGTCTGGATTAGTCAATTCTGATATTCCTCCTTTTACTTATTATTTTCTATGTTTTCCTTTAGATTGTTCCCTCTTTTCAGTTTAGCACAACGTTTGTCTAAGAATCCAAGGACTTGATTGCAAGATAAAATTAAAATTGGAAGTCAGACTGTCAGGTACAAGTGCTTGCTTGCTTACAGTTTCAGCCACGAACGATGCCTGTTCCCATGGGTGTGACGGGCTATAAACAAGAACGTTCAATGTTGGAATTCACATATGCAAGAGTATTCATTCTGTGGGTTTAAAACCCCAATGGATGAACTTCAGATTCTTGGCATACAGAGTGTTGCAGAATGTCTATAAGATATCATTTATCCAGGGGCACATTAAATGCTTATTATGACTTGCAAACATGTTTTCTCATATGATTTATTGGGTAATGTTTGAACAATTCTCTAATTCTTAGGTTTGTAATATACACTATTCTGTTCTACGCCTTTAGTAAAAACTCAGCAGACATTTCTATAGGGAAAGAAAGAAGGAAATGGTGAAGTTTCGATTGCTCACGTACTTTAAAATTGAAAAAACAAAACCCCAGCATCCTTTTATTGTTGCTTTGGATAATATTTGTATTTTTTTTTTTTTTTTGAAAAGCTTAATAATATTGGTTTATGTTATCATGTAGTATTTTCATTTTGTTACCTTTAAACCAACAGACAACACATCTATAAATCTAGGTGAACACCCTTCCCGGCGCGAAGCGCGGGCAATGAGAACTAGTAATATATATACCCTATGCAACAATCAACTAGGGTTGAACTACTACTCCTACACGCATACGTAGTATCACACGTAAACGGAGTAGCTCCGCAGCAAACATGGGCTGCTGTAGGTATCTTCGGGTTGGGCGGGCTGCCTTTCGTCAACATTGTCTCGGCCCAATATCCATTAAAAATCGGGTAGTGTCTTGCTCACTTCTACTCCAAAACGACTTCTAGGTCTCCCCTCGCGGAACTTGGATCTTTCTTGCCCTTCCCACCGGTCCAGAAACCTTTTCCTTTCTTTTCAACTACTGTTCTCCTTCACTGCAGCTATCTTTCGATTCATCTCTCACTAGCGGCGGCTCTTTGGTTGGTTCCTTGTGGGAGATATAGAACGTGGGTGGGGATTTGTTGCTGTTCACGGGGGTTAGAGGGAGTATATATATATGGGGCGTCTTCGGTGCACTCACTTTTTTGGGTGCACTGAACGCACTCACTTTTTGGTTTAATCCTCACCGTTCAATATATCTAGCGGTTCAGAATAATTGATAATTTTTTAATTAATTATTAACTAATAAACTATTTTATATTTATTAAAAGAATTTATAGTTATTGATAATTGAATTAAACCCCTAACATTAACCCTTTCTCTTCGCCGTTTCCACCGTCAATACTATCCCAGTTGCAGGCGACGAATAGTTTGCAGTGCCTGGCATCGTCGTCCTCCGCCACTTGGAATCAGAGAAAATAACTTTTCGTTCTTGATTTGTTCCATGAAACCGTCACTTTCTCTTCCATTGTTCGAGTGTTGTCGATCCTTTCCTCTTCTTGCCTCGCCACTTTCTTTTTCGATTCCGCTGCTTTCTTGGTCGATTCGTTCGAGTTCTCGACGAATACGCCTTTGTTTTCCTTCGATTCGATCGTTTCCTTGACGAATTCGTGTTTCCTTCTCCAATTTCTTCAATCGGCGCTTCAGCACTGAGTTGTGGTGCGATGGCTCATCTTTTCTTCGAGCTCCGCTTCTCTCGTCTCTGCTCCCGTCGATGCGAACCAGGAGTATTTCTTCGCCTATAGCCGTCGCTTGCATCGTCTACGCCCTTCAGATAACAGCTCCGTCAGGTCCAGCTCCTCGCGTCGCTCGGTGATTCTTCTCGGTTATATCCAGCTCATCCAGTCGATCCAGTCCAGGTCTTCAATTGCTCCGACCGAAGAGTTGCTGAGTTGCTGTGCCTCTGGGTTTCGCGAACACATGTCCTATCGCCGGCGACGATTGATTGCATAGGGACTACAGAGCGATTTTCGGACAGAGCCAGTCTTGAGTAGTCAAATGATCTGTGTTTTTTGTTTTCCTTTTGCCGCGACGGAGACGCAGGGGAAGGCTTCAGCTCTATAACTGGAAATCGAAGGGGGAAACTGATTTTTTTAGTGCTTGATTCAGACTGGAGCGATACTGAGGCGTCAATTTTACGGATTGTAGTAAATTAAATCAAACATCGCTGGACCCCTATGCTGCGGGTAAAAGAATAGAACCAGAAGGAGGTTGAAGAAGGAAGGACTGTTTTCGATCTGAATTCCGAACACATTCGGATGAGCTCTCAAAAATTGAGGATTTCTGGGACCGAATCAAGAACAGAAATCTGTCTTCTCCAATTCCATGTCGAGCGCCTGAGATGGGTTAGTGGCGGAGGACGACGATGGCAGTTGCCAGGCACGGGAAACTAATCGTCGCCTGCCACCGGGAAACTATTGACGGTGCCAGAGGGAAAAACAAACGGCGAACAGGAGGGTTAAGTACGTGAGGGACTTGATTGCAATTGTCATTAAGTATAAATTGTTTTAATAAATATAATATAGTTGATTAGTTAATAATGAATTATAAATAAATTAAATTATTGTAACTGTTAGATGTGTTCAACGGTTGAGATTAAACAAAAAGGTGGGTGCGTTTAGTGCACTCAAAAAAGTGGGTGCACCGAAGTAGCCACCATATATATATATATCGTACGTCCGGGCGTACGCTAGCCTACCGTACGCCCCATTGAGTTTTGCTATTTAGACAAAGAATTAATCGGAGTTTGGGACATGATACTATACCCTAACCCCTAATGGGTGAATCCCAGTCCCCAATTCACTAACCCAAAGCACGAGATTCGTTTAATCTTAAAAATGAAAATCAACGATTCTGATTCGTCGAATTTTTCATTGGTTTTCATTTTAAGATTAAACGAACCTCATGGTTTGGGTTAGAAAATTAGGGACTGGGGTTCACCCATTAGAGGTTAGGGTATAGTATCATGCCCCAAACTCCGATTAATTCATGATCTATATAGCAAAACTCAATGGGGCGTACGCTAGGCTAGCGTACACCCGGACGTACGCTAGCCTGAACCATATATATATATATATATATATATATATATATATATATATATAGTGGCTACTTCGGTGCACTCACTTTTTTGGGTGCACTCAGTGCACCCAACTCTAAAAGCGCCCATAATACATCAAATTTGAACTTTAATTAGTACTCTCAATATAATATGATGATATAACATAGAATCATAACAAATCAATCCATTACCCTAACCCCTTAACCTTCAATTTTGAATCCCAACCCAAAATCCCAAATTGTAAACCTAAACCCTAACCCTAAATCCCTAAATCCTAAATCAATCAAATTAAAGTAAATTTTGAATGAATTTTTTTAAAATTCATGTGCTTCTTGTTCATAATATCATAAGCAACAATTGATACCGTTTTGACATGAATCGCATGGTCAGAATGACAATTATGAGGCGGGTGCACTGAGTACACCTGAAAAAGTGGGTGCACCGAATACGCCACCCTATATATATATATATATATATATATATATATATATATATATATATATATATGGTGGCTTCTATCGTACCTTGGGTAAAATCTAGGGTACGACATACCATGAGTAAAAAATGCTATCTAGACCTCGAATTAACCGGATTTTTGGACATGATACTATACTCTAACCCTTGATGATTGAAACCTAGGTCTTAGATTTCTAAATCAAAGAGCCTAATCCCTAAGATTGTGCCTGTAATTTGTTGCATATATTTCGACAAATCATAGCCGTTGATTTTTGTTTCTAATTAAATTGATCTTAGTGTATGAGATTTATAAAACTAAGACCTAGATTTTAATCCTTAAGGGTTTGGGAATAATATCATACGCCAAACTATGCTCAATTCGAGGTCTAAATATCATTTTTTTACTCAAGGTATGTTGTACCCTTGATTTTACCCAAGGTACGATAGAATCACCCATATATATATATATATATATATATATATATATATATATGCTTTATGGAGGGGGTTCTTAGGACGGGTTGGGGGATTGTTTTACTATTTTTTTAATTAAAATTTATAGTCCTAAGCTAGGATTAATCAATAGAAATTAATTAAAATAAAACTCCCAATTCATAGTGGGTATTACATTAACCATACCAAATTGATTATCAGTCGAACCTAACCCAAATGTCGAGGTGTTACAGTTTTGAGATTTCAACTACGGTATTGGACATTATGTTCTTCAAAACCGCTCGACCTGCATAACATCATGGTTGATTGGAACAACTAACAGGACGGTTGTTTTCACTTGAAAGTGGTCGACCTATATGCAAAAGGGGTCAACCGGTGTAGCAAAAGGTTGTTGATGTATGCATGTTTCCTGTA
Organism: Linum tenue; assembly: GCA_946122785.1. Lineage (NCBI taxonomy): Eukaryota > Viridiplantae > Streptophyta > Magnoliopsida > Malpighiales > Linaceae > Linum > Linum tenue. Next base: position 63,830,181 of record CAMGYJ010000008.1, on the reverse strand, counting down.
ATTTGGTCAACCTACAAATCATGAGGTTGGCCTGTTCAACGGAATGGCTGATTGTTTGGTTCTTCAGTCATCCTTAATATGTCACATAATACAAAGTCAAGAAGCCCTGTTGAGGTAGGTATTTTCCCTTGACGTCATTCAATCTCTGAAAATAGGGATAACAACAAAACCCGGATCCATGGAAGAGAATACTATAACAACACCCAACGTGTTGTTATTGTAACATCAGTTTTCCCATATTCTTTTCCCATAATAACGTAAAACAACAAAAAAAAAACTAACAAAATTAAAATATCTTTTCCCATATTCTTGCTTGCACGCTCTGCTTGCCAGATCTGGTTTCTCATTCTCCCTAGCTTTGGTGTCGCCGACGGTAAATCGAGAGGACGTTGGCTATAGGAGCTCATATCCTGGCATTGAGCATCGTTGGGATGGCTCTGATAATTTTCGGGATCGGTGTTATATCTCTTGTAATCGCGTTGTTCCTAGTTTCCTACTGTAGCAGTGGCGGCAGAGCAGGAAACAGAGGATCATCGAAGGTCGGGATCGAGATAAACAGCGGCGCCGGTGGGAATAGGAGCAGTTAAGACAGAACGGAAAGCGACGCGGTGGAGAAAATCAAGCTGGTGTTCTACGAGAACAGGGAGGATCGGGCGCCATCGTCGAAATAGAGGGTCTTCAAAGGCTTCACGAAGATGATGGGAAAGGAGATTCAATTTGACAACATGGCGTCATCAATAGGTCGGCACGTTTGCCCCACTTTATGCTTTCCTTCTCATCAAATCTATAATTATTTCCTGATCTCAATCAAAATGCTCCGAAGTTGGCAGCTTCAGTCCGATTGATGTGAGATTATTTTCAACTTCCGTCCAGGATGGGGATGGTGGGAACAACAATGCGATCACCGGTGTTGATGTTGATTTGACTGTTGGTTTTGCAGCAAGAACAAGAATGTGAGAAGCCATGGATTTGATGATGTTGATGGTGCTTATGTGCGCCGGATTTGATGATGATCATGCTAGCGAATTTTGTCAAGAGGAATTTGGCGTTTGGCTCTTGTATCATCATCATCATCATGTTGTCTGTTGTTGGTATTAATGCAGTAGAAGCTGGAAATCTTCAGGGTGCAATTTTCCTAAATGTGATAGTGAAGGTTAGATATCCACCTGTCCTTTCATTTAGTGGAGTCTGTGCATATTATATGTGATGTCTCTTTGATCACAAATCAAAACTCGTTTCAATTCTTTGAATCTTTTCCAGGTTTATTGCAGCCACCTGACACCTGGTTATTCTCCCCTGTGGCAAAACAAAGGCAATTTACAAGTACCGGGAAGTGAAGTTCAAAGAACTTCCTATGCAATTAGCTTTACAAGCACTACTTGTTTCGTCTGTATCCTATTTAGCCCTTTTATTGATAAATTGTGAATTGATGGCTTTGATTAGTGATATATGAAATGAATGTTTATCATTCATGATTGTTGTTAAAGGTGGAATGCGTTTACTACTAATGCGAGCACATTGTGCCACAAACAAACAAGAGATTAGCACAATAGACTGGAAATACTATAAAGCATACTACAAATATCTTAAAACAATCCAGAAATTAGAGAAAGAAAACTATAAATTAAAACAATCCAGAAATTAGAGAAAGAAAACTATAAATCTTGCTAAGCATACAGAAACACCATAAAACAGACCACACTATTTATAAAGCATACAAAAAATCTCTTAATTCAAACCATAACTCTCTTAAAGCGAACAATAAACACCACAAAATCATACTACAAATATTTTAGAGCACACAAAAAACCTCTTAATGTAGACCACAAATCCCATGAAGCATACTAGAAATCCCACAAAGTAAACCACAAAATTTTCATAAGCACACCAGAAACTAGGGGTGGGCATCGATCGATTCGATCCAAGACCGGATCAAACTATCCTAGGACCGGACCAAAATTTCTTCTATATCAAGGACCAAAGTCGAATGGTTATTACTTCGATTCAGTCCGGATCAAACCATATACGACTCGATTCGGTCTGGACTGTAACACCCCGAATTTTGGTTATGGTTTGACCATAATACGTGATCAGTTGGGTTGACAGTTGCGTACTAAAGGTTGCAATCGCGGATTAGTAATAATAATAACAATTATTACTATTACAATATATATATATATATATATATATATATATATATATATATGGGGAGTTCTACGGTACCCAGGGTAAAATCCGGGGTACCGCATACCTTGAGTAAAAAAACGCTATCCTAAACTTGAATTGACTAATCTTTCGGACATGATACTATACTCTAACCCTTAAAGATCAAAATCTAAGTCTATAAATATATATATATATATTTATAATTATTATTACAATATATATACATTTATAGATTGGCCTGGGGGGCCGAGCGGCCTCCCCATTAATTCCCCAGCAGCCAGCCCGACCCCTCCATTATTTCCAATTCCCCCAAGCAGAGAGAATAAACCCGCCGCCTCATTTTAATTTCCATCCCAAACCCGCCGCCCTCCTTTTTCCAAACCCCGCCCCCAATTTTGTCCAGCAGCAGCCGACCAAGATTCCCCTCCCATCGTGATTTCCCCATACAGCAAAGAAAATAAACCCCGTCCCAATTTCTTTGCGCAGCCGCCGCCAATCCGAGGAAGAAAGAAGGAGTCGGCAGCCGACCCCGATCCCGATCCCATCCCTTTCGCGTTTCTAGGTAAGGATCACGAACCCCTTCGTGGTTTCTAAACTCGATTCATCGTTAGACTAATTCGAAGCTCGGATTTTTATTAGCGGTGATGTTTGAGGGTTCGATCAACGAGGAGAACAACGTCCCGGGTCATCCAACCTAGGCCTAGGCACGTTCTAGAGGTAAGGGAACTCGATCCCTTTCAGTTAGATGATCGTTTTGGTGATTTTTCGTGAGGGTGCAATTCTGAGGTTTTAGCAACAGACGTTCAGGCTTTTAGCGAAAGAATTTGGGTGATCACTAAAGCTGTTGGGAATTTTCAGAAATTGTTTTAGATGGTTTAAATTTTTTCGAGTCTTTATGGGGGTTTGTTCCTGAGTTTTAAAATTTTATAAATTGGGGGAGATCCAGTAGATAGCTGCAAATTAATTTGGGGATTTTTGAAGATGTATTTTTAATTTTAGAAATTGTTCGAACATTCGTTTTAATTAAATAAAAATATTTTCCAGGAGGTTATAAGGGTTTGATAATTTTCCAGGGTATAAGTACTCATGATTGATGTAGGAAAGTTATTATCCAAATTTTTAAGAAGGTTCAAGTTAAGTGGAAAATTCGTCCAAGACTAAAATAATTAGGAAAAGTGGTCGGTTTTGAGGGATTGTTTCTAGAAAAATTTTAAAGGGGGTTAAGGGACCTTGGGAGCGAGTCTCGAGAGTTGGATTTTGAGGAGAGGATGTTTTAGTGACCCAAAGGGGAATTCTAGATCGCGAAAGGTCGACTAAGGAGATGACATTTTATTAATAGGTTCACCGAGATAATTCGGCTAGGAGGGATTTCTTCGAGTAAGGAATCGAGGAGTCATATTTACAAGGTGAGTGTAAAGGGGGTAAATTCTACGCCTTACGTGTTCTTTCAAGAATCACAAATCTTAAGTATTTTGATGAGGTGGTTGTCGTTGTTTTATTCAATCTCAAAGTAGTCTAACTAATTGCCTCTCTAATCTTCCATTTTTATTTCCAGAGTGCACGTTGGACCTCCCAATCTTCATAATTTCCACTGTTCATTAGTAAGGAGTTTCACAAAATGACACTTACTCCAAGAATTTGTGCAATAAAACAAATGATTCTTAAACTTGCTAATTTGCAGTGGTGTTGTCAGACTTGACAGAAGCATTTGTGGTGTCATTTCTTCGCATCTTCTCCATATCTGAAACATTAAACAAGAAAAGAGAACATAAACAATCCGATCTGATTCGGTGTAAGAGTCGATTCGGTCCGATGTGAATCGAATCGTTGCCCACCACTACCAGAAACCTCCTAATGCAAACCACAAACAAGGTAAAGCAACCCACAAAAAACATACCAGAAGTCTCCCAATGCATACCACAAGTCCCCTAAACCGTACCAGAATTCTCACAAAGTATACTACAAATATTTCGAAAACACTGTTGAGTCAAAAAGCTTGACTTAGCAATTTTATGTTGTCTTGAATATGTGCTTTTATTTTAGACTAACATTTCTTGCAGAAATATCACAATCAAGGTTTGAAAAGATTTGCTAAGAAAAGGAAAGAATTCAAAGCAATTGCTTGGCCTTCAAGAAGCTACCATATCAAGTGAAGAGCATATCAAATCAATGAGATACTTGCCATATAAAGGACTACAAATGAAAGGAAATGGAGTTTTGCTTTCACTATAAATAGGAGAGTCATTTGTAGTTTAGAGCACCTTTTGAAAAGCTCTCGTCTCCCTTGTAATAGCGAAATTGTGTGATTATATTTCGTGGTGTGAATAGCTTGATATCTCGGGGGTTAAGATATTCAAGCTAGGTTGGGTTTAAGGGTAGGAAGGGTATTTGTAATTGGGACTACTGCAAGTGCAAGATCAAGAGGGGATTCTTGCTTGAAAGTTGCACTAGGTGGATTACTCTCCAATCAAGTCAAACTAAGAGTGTTGGCTTGATTGATTGAGTGGGTAGCTTAGCTTGGATTTAGCTTAGGGTTGAATAGGCGTGGAGTTGCACCTATTTGGTTCTTGACACGAAGTGTCAAGGTTGTTTCAATTTCATAGGTTAGAGAGTCTTTTATTTTAATAAAATTTAGAGTCTCTCGTGAGATAGTGGTGACTATCTCCGGGACGTGGATGTAAAGCCATATTGGCCGAACCACGTTAAAATCACGTGTCCCGACTCATCTCTCTCTCTATACCTTCTCTAACTTTGTTCTCTTCATCAGTGCCAACAAATTAATCACTTCAAGAGAGATTCTTTGCAAGTCCTTTAGGATTGCTCAATCAAGCTAGTGCTAATCTCTCACTATTGAAATCAGAATTAATTTGTGCACTGACCACGTCAAAAGTATTCATTATTGACCTTGCTTGGTCCAACAAGTGGTATCAGAGCCCGGCTCCCTCAAGAAGATCGAAAGATCTGTGAGGAAATTGAGATCCGATATACCAAGCATGGCTAGTGGGTCATCTACAAATCATGTTTCTAATTCTACTCATATGGAGGGTCTTTCATATGTTAGACCACCATGGTTTGATGGATACAGCTATTCCTTTTGGAAAACACGTATGATTGTTTTCTTTAAAGGGATGGGTTTTGATGTTTGGAATGTGGTTGAGAATGGTGTGGGTGATATCAAAGATGATCCCAACACATGGTCTAACGATGATCTAAAGAAGATGGAGTTAGATGCTAAAGCAACAAATGTCTTATATTGTGCAATATGTCCAAATGAATTCAATAAGGTGAACAGGTGCAAGACGGTGCATCAGATCTGGAAAACCTTGGAAGTATTACATGAAGTGACAACTGAGGTAAAAGAATCCAGGATATATCAATTGGTGCATGAATATCAAATGTTCAAAATGCACCCTGGTGAGTCTATTTATGATATGTATGTTCGGTTTAACTTAATAGTAAGTAGACTTAGTGCGTTAGGAAAAATTTATGATAATGCTGAATTGGTTAGGAAAATTCTTTGGTGTCTACCCAAAGAATGGATGCCTAAGAAAACTGAAGAGGCTAAAAATCTATCTACTCTTAGTATTGAAAATTTAATAGGATCTTTAATTAGTCATGAAATTGCCTTAAAAGCTCAAGGTGATGAGAATAATGACAAGAAAAATAAAAGTTTAGCATTCAAGGCTTGCGAGAAGAAAGTCACCAATGATGAAGGATCAGGAGATGATTTCGATCAAGGATTTGCTCTTATTTCAAAAAAATTCAAAATGTTTTTAAAATTAGAAAGAAAACAAGGAAGGGGTAGTTCTTTCTATTTTCGTGAGAATAATAGAAATGGAAAGGTAAAATCTTTTGATAATCAAAAGAAGAAAAATAAAGTGAAAAGTGAGTGTGAAGATAAAGGTTTACGAAAATGCTACAAATGTGGAAAGAGTGGTCATGTAAGGGCTGAATGTCCTAACAAAGGATGGAGTAGAGAAAAGGCTTATGCAGTGGCTTGGAGTGGATCAGAAGATGAAAGTGAAGATAACGAAAGTGAAATACAAGGCTATATGGCGTTTGCCAACCGTGATGATGGATCCTCTTCGTCAAGATCACATGAAGATGAGGTATGTTCATCCTTTCCAACTTATGATAGTGATTGTGGCTCAAATCTTTGTAGTACTATAGTTGAAGCATATGAAGAAATGCAGAATCATTTTGAAAAACTAAAAGATAGATACTACAAGGTAAAAGAGGATTTGAAACTAAGCAAGAATGAAATTAAGGAATTAAAAGAGGATATTGCAATATTACGTGATGAAAATCAAGTTCTGAAGAAATCAAAGGGTAAACTCATGAATAATAGACCCCTTGAAGAACTAGAAGATATGAGAGTTAGAAATAATGAACTGGAAAGAATGATAATAGACTCTAGGACTAAACTTCTTGAAGCAAATACCAAGATAGAGTGATTAGAAGACAAGGAAAAGAAGTATAAAGAAAAGGTGCAAAAACCTCATAATAAATCAATTATGTGTGTTGAATGTAATGCTCATAGTGGAGATAATGACAAAATTAGGTGCATGAATTGTGGAAAGAGTCACCATAGTAAAGAATGCAAGAAAAATGTGAGGTGTAGTAAATGTACTAGAAAAGGACACACTAAACAAGAATGTCATTCAAGAATTGTATGCTATTGTTGTCATAAACAAGGACACATTAGGAGAAATTGCTACTACAATAACTACTAGTAATAAGCCCGTGCTTCGCGGCGGGAAATGCTGAAATTGCGCAATTTTCGTCACTTAGATCCTACCATTTGTGCATCATCGGATGCAAGACTCGTATCGTGTATATTGTAAAAAAATTATATTGGACTGTAAACCTCTTCTTTATGCACTCGTCAGTTTGATTTGGAGTCACGTAAAATGCACAGATCAACATGCAATTTTGCACTATGCAAACACACGGGTACTAAAACTTGCTATCTCAATAAAACCTAAGAATCCATCAATGGAACACTAAACATTATGCCCAGATTTCCATAAGGACCATATGGCCCACAAAATAAACTCCCTAAACCTGAATCTGCAAAAGTGTCTGATAGTTGCAAGCATGCATACATATAATCAACTGTCCGATGATGCGTGGGGGACATGAAATTCAGGGAGCTGGGAAGTTTGACCAAGAAATAAAATATGGTTAACGATTTCTTGATCAAACAATGTTATGGATGAGAGAGCATGATCATTTGTCGAAGGCAGTTCGGTCCCAGAGTGTGGCAACTCTGATCTGTCCGGCAGCTCTGGAAGCACTGTTGGTCAAATCTGGCCAGGCAATGTACAACTCTGCGTGTGCAGTACCAGGTCCTGCGGTGGGAAAAAAGCTAAGCACCACAGAAAAAAGATAAAGCAAAACCATCAAAACCTCACCTTTCAACGGCATGGTTCGCAAATCTGGTTTCCCTTTGTCGTGGACTTCGTCTTCCCGGGTCGTGGGTATTGTCCAACCCCGATCAACAAAGGAATAGGTGCAGCAGATCTGGCGATTCTAGGTCTTCTCCGCGTTCCCTCCACGTCAGAGATGGATTCTCGGCCATTCCTAGGTGGCCGCTTGCAATGACCGCTTGAATCCGTTGTTCAGTTTCCCACCGTGGACAACGCAGAGCTCACTCCCTTCTTGCTCCAACCAATCTTTTGAAGGTGAGAAGAAAAGAAAGAAACCAATTAATGAGATATTTCTGAGGAAGAAACATTTTGGTAAGAAATTCGTTTGAGATGGGATCGAGGAAAGGTTGAGGAAGGCGTAGGTGGAGAGAAGGGAGAGGGAGTGAAGGAGAGAGAAGGGATGAAGATAAAAGATTCAGAAGATTGGGGATGAAGGAGATGATTTGAGATCGAAAATGGCGAGAGAGTTCAAGCAAGAGAAAGTGCATTAAGATTTAAAGTGATGAAAGAGTAACATAAATCTCAACTAGGAAAACACAGAAAACATACTTTGGGGATCTGAGTCTCTTCCAATTCCTCTCCGACCCTCTCAAATTTGCCAGTTGATTGCTCCAAGCTCTACTTGTTTCGAAAATGAGAAGAGAGCCAAAAGTAGAGAGAAAACAAAAGATGATCAATATAAACCATTACGACAGAAACAAAATTTTGAGAGACAAAGGAACAATCACATGAAATCAGTATAGAACCTGTGGTTCTGGGTGTTCTTCGAATCCTCCCTCCCTCTTCCAAATAGCTCCAAATCCACTCCAGGACACTCAAATCCCTTTCTTGATAGCTCAAAACAACGGAACAAACGAAATCAGGGAACTCCGATCGATCCACTGAAACAAACGAAATACAAAGCATTCATATAACGACTCACCATAGGAGATTCACAGTTGAAGGATGAATCAACTCTGATGTAGAGCTCGGATCCTTCTGTTCCTGAGAGCGGCGATGAAGAAACCTGGAAAAAGAGGATCAAAGAAACCCCATTTTTTAGATAGAAAGAGAGAGAGAATGAACCCAGTCAAGAAAAGGAAGAGAAAACGAATGCAAAGAAAGAGGAAGATATATTTCAAGAGAAGAGTGCTTCTCTGACCTCGATGAGAGAGAATATAGTACCACGGGTAGATTAGGTTAACCACACCAAGCAAACGAACGAAATATCTCTGCCAACCGTCAATCTCATTTTTCTGCTTCCCTGACCAAGCTTCTATCCCCTCATATTTTTTTTTTCTTTCTCTGCTTCTCTGATTAGTCCCCTCAATTACCTTTCCAGTTTCAGAAAGTATGCCCAGTCTACATCATCAAGACATACCTCTCTTCTCCCATACCTCCCTTCTCTCTCAGTCTCTGAAACCGGCACAACTCCCACCTCTTAAACGCTCCACACCTCAAATACTTTGACCTTGCCCTAAGCCACTTGCAGAGCCACTGAGCAGTACATCTCCTTTCAATAAACCCTTCCAGTCCCCCTATGGCCCACCATCTCTGAGTCTCCCACCCACGGATACGTCGATCGCTTGCAAAGGCCCTGACACAGCTGCCAAGGAAAATAGACCAGCCGCCTTAAATCAATCCAATCAAGCAACTGGGCAGGCTCCAGCCACCAAGAGGGCCCTGTGACCAACGCGTTCGTGGACCACAACCGATCCAGCAGACCAAAACATCCCAACGACCAAGTTCCATCCCAACCGACCCGCCAAACACCCGTCCGATTCCAATGAGCCCCCACCCAACGCCAGCCCACACAGCGCCAGCTTCCGGGTTATAACAGTACATCTCGGTCAGCATGAGCAGTAAAAGCAGTATGCGTGTGCAGTACCAGGTCCTGCGGTGGGATTTCTTCTTTCAATTATAGCTCATATCAATCTTATCCCAAGAAAAAGGTACCCAAGCAAGCCTGGGTACCAAAATCAACACTCTAAATATTTTGCAGGTCATTAAGAGAGCAGGAGCAAATGAATGGTATCTAGATAGCGGATGCTCTCACCATATGACGGGAAACAAGAGTCTCTTTTCAGAGTTGACTCTTAAAAAGGGAGGTAAAGTAACCTTTGGTGATAATGGTAAAGGTAGAATACTTGGAGTTGGTACGATTGGAGAGCCTCTAAATCCTACCTTCACTCAAGTCTGTTATCTATTAGTCAATTATGTGGTACAACTAATAGAGTTGTGTTTCAACCGGAGACATGTCTTATTGAGAGAATCAAAGACAACTAATTATTATTCCTAGGGGTTAGGAAAAACGATGTCTATGTCATTGACCTTAGTAAAAAGGCTTCATTCAATGAAACCTGTTTTCTCTCTTTAGGTAAGAACAAGCAATTTCAATGGCATCGAAGACTAGGACATGTTAGCATAAAGAGATTGGCTAAATTAGCTAAATTGGGTCTAGTAGACGGTCTTCCTCAATTAAAAGAATCAAAGGACTTCTTTTGTGATGCATGTATTCTAGGAAAACAAACTCGAGCAACCTTCAAGAGTATATCTCGCTTCACCTCATCCAGACCTTTAGAGCTCCTACATCTAGATCTGTTTGGGCCTACGAATGTGATGAGCTTTGGTGGAAAGTATTATGCCTTTGTCATAGTAGATGATTTTTCTAGATATACTTGGGTAATATTTTTGACTCACAAAGATGAAGCTCTTGAGAAATTTGAGATCCTTGTCAAAAATATTCACAATGAGAAATCCCTCAGTGTTAAAAGCATAAGAAGTGATCATGGAGGAGAGTTTGATTTAGAAAACTTTGGAAACTTCTGTGATCAACTAGGAATCTCCCATGAATTTTCAGCTCCTAGGACTCCCCAACAAAATGGTGTAGTGGAGAGGAAAAATAGAGCTCTTATATAACTAGCTAGAACAATGCTTAGTGACTATAGGCTCCCAAAATATTTTTGGGCTGAAGCAGTAGCTACCGCCTGTTATGTTCTAAATAGAACATTGATTAGGGCCATCATAGAAAAGACCTCTTATGAAATCTGGAAAGATCGGCGACCAAATATTAGTTATCTTAGACCATTTAGGTGTAGATGCTTTGTACTCAACACTAAGGATACTCTAGGAAAATTTGACTCAAAGTAAGATGATGCAGTATTTTTGGGTTACTCTACTCGTAGTAAAGCCTATATAGTCTTCAACAAGAGATCCTTAAAGGTCGAGGAATCAATACATGTTGTTTTTTATGAAACTGACTATATCTCTGAGCATGAAAGAAAACAGGACGATGATAAAGATGACTTGGGACTAATTCAAACGACGACAACCTCAGTCAATCAAGAAGCAGAGCTTTCGCATGATGAGTTATCCAAATCCCAAGAGCCAAGTGCACCACCTCATATTGCCAAGGCACATCCTCCGCATCAAATCATTGGGAACATTAATGATGTAGTCAAAACAAGATAAAGTAAGGACTTGTATCAAGGTCACACTTCTTACTTTTCACTTCTTTCTACAGTCTATTTATCCTTAATTGAGCCTAAAAACATTAAGGAAGCCTTACTTGATGAAAGTTGGCTTCTTGCTATGCAAGAAGAAATGCTTCAATTTGCTAGAGCCCAATTATGGGATTTGGTTCCTGGACCAATAGGTAAAACTATTCTAGAACTTAGATGGGTCTATCGCAATAAAACAGATGATCAAGGGATAATTAATAGGAATAAGGCTAGATTGGTGGCTAACGGCTATAATCAAGAAGAAGGAATAGACTATGATGAAACATTTGCTCCCGTAGCTCGTATTGAGGCAATTAGACTATTATGTGTCTTTGCTTCCTCAATGAATTTAAAATTATATCAAATGGATGTCAAAAGTGCATTTCTGAATGAGTCATTCATGAAGAGGTCTATGTAGAACAACCTCCTGGTTTTGAAGATCATAGGTTCCCTAACCATGTTTTCAAACTTAAAAAGGCTCTCTATGGCTTAAAACAAGCTCCTCGAGCGTGGTATGAACGTCTAACTCAATTCCTAGAGAGTGAAGGGTTTGTCAGGGGTTCTGTTGACATAACTCTATTTCTAAAGAAACATAACAATGACCTTATGGTCGTCCAGATTTATGTTGATGACATAGTTTTTGGTGCTACTAATGAAGCTATGTGTGTAGAGTTTGCCTCCTCCATGCAACAAAATTTTGAAATGAGTATGATGGGTGAGCTTACCTACTTCCTAGGACTTCAAATCCTACAAACCTCAAAAGAAATTTTCATTAGTCAGAAAAACTATACTCGGTCAATGTTGTCCAAGTTTGATCTTAGTAATCTTAATCATAGTTCAACCCCAATGGCTACCAATATTCAATTAGACAAAGATGAAGGTGTAGGCCTGTCAAAACGGTTTTGGGTTTTCGGTTTAACCCGAACCGATAATAAGTGTCTTCGGTTTCGGGTTTTCGGCTTCAACCCGAGAAAGGCACATGCCGGTTTTGGTTCACATAAACCCGAAAACCAATAGGGAACCCGAAAACCGAAGCTCTCAAGCGTCTCAGACGTCTCAGGCTTCGCCCCATCGCCATTGTCTTCGAAAACCCTACACGCTACACTGCAGCGCAGTCAGAGCTTCGCCAAAATCTACCCTGCAACTCTTCGCCATCCCTTCGCCGGCAACTCATCTGTTCGTTCAAGATCGAAGCTTTCCTCGTCGGGCGTCGACGCTCGCGCATCTGGGTAATGCAACCCTTCTCCGATCTGGTTTTAGAGTTCCCCTGGGTTCTTCGATTCCTCCCCTGGCTTCATCGTATTGGATTTTGATTTTTGCATGTATCAAGCCCTTTGAGGCTTCGACAAAGGAGATGCCACCCCTTTGCAGTTCGCACTACGCCGGACGTCCTTCTTCGATCTAGTGTTAGGGTTCCCCTGGTTCGTTGATTTCTCTCCTGGCTTCATCGATTTGAGATCAGCAATGGCATCCCAGTAAGCTCCTTTATTTCACTACTTGAATTATCTGAATTGGGTTTTAGGAGTAAGGATGGTTTTAAACATAGACTTGCTAGGATGGTTTTAGGAGTAAGCTGGTGGTCATACAGATTTTTACCTCTGTAGTTACTTCTGTGAATGGCATTATCTTGGGACGATACTATTCCTTTGATGTTACTAAGATTGTGAAGTTATATAGCTGAGGTATTGGGATTTAATCTGCAAAAAGGTTGATTCTGCTTTGGTGAGGGATTTTGTTTGCTTAAGCTGATAACCTCTCCCTGTTGTCTCGAAAAGCGTCTAGATTTTCCATGTGAGAACATCGTCTTCAAGCTTTGGCACTTGCATTTCTGCTCCCCCTAGCCTGGAATTGTTGCAATGCAGAGGAACTAGAATCCCTTGTTCATGTATTTGAAAGTTTAAGTTTTCTGCTTAGGTAGTTAAGTTTACTTTCCTGTCTGTGGAGAAGCATTAATGACATGCTCTGTTGTGGCTTTGAGGAATGCTGAATGAATCTCAAGATGGAATTTCTTCCTTTTTCTGAATCTCTCTTTCTTATGCTTTGAAAGTTTAAACCTTTAGTTTGATTTGGTTTTTGTGGGTGAATCGTTGTCATGTACTGGGTAAACTGCCCAGCTTGTCGAATTTGACCAAGTTACAGGTGCTCCAGATCTTTGATTGTCCACTTCTCTCTGAAATACAAGGCCTTGGTGAACTGGTGCAATCAGTTGATGGGGGTTGACAAAATGGAGTCGTTTGAGCTATCGGCTAATGCTGATTGCTGGTCGATTGAGAGAAGAAGCCTGATCTATCTGGATGCAATCATTTGACAGAAGTCATGGGGATTGAATGAGTGGAGTCGTCAAGATATCTAACGATTGATGAAAGGCTGAAATACATAGGGCTAACAATTCACACCCAAAGATGTAGTTAAGGAATTGACTGCTACTGGCTCTCTTTTGCTCTTCCTTTTTTTGGGTTTGATACTGTGAAGAGCATGGAGTGGAATAGGAAGAAGAGGCTACTGTTGTTTCAGTTTGGTAGTAGTTTCAGTCTATATACTATACTGACGATGAGCTTCATTCAACTAATTGTATAATCAGCTCATGTCCTGACGACAGCAACCCAATGCGAGATATTTTGCAGCCTGATAATGATGTCACTCTTTGAATCTTCTCACATAATGCCAAATGCGAGATATTTTTGCATATGATAGTTGATATACCTTCAATTTTGGACCTATGGTATTACTAAAACATTTAATTATACGAAAATCCATAATTAAATAAGATATGATTAAGTTATGTATAAAATATGTTTAAGTATTTCACTTTGTCTCTAAACTACTAATACTCTTTAATAGTTAATAGTATGTCTATAGTTATAGAATACATAAAATTAAATATTTTAATAATTAACTAATATTTTAATAATAAACTAATATGTAAATATTAGTTTTATACCGTCCACGTCCCATAAAATTAAACATAATGGTTAAATAAGAATGTACAAATAATAAGAATAAAATTGTTTGTACAAGCAAAAGAATGAAAAATTCAAATCACAAAAGTAAAAAAAAAAACTCAGAACGGTTCGGTTTCGGGTTCACCCGAATCGAACCAAACCCGGCAACATCAATTTCGGGTTCGGTTTCGGGTTGTGTGGGGGCGGGTTCGGTTTTTCGGTTTTTCACAGGTTTCGGGTTTGGTTACCCGAACCGACATGCCTATGAAGGTGGTATAGATGTTGATGAACGTAAATATCGTGGGATGATAGGATCGCTTCTTTATCTCACGGCAAGTAGGCCAGACATTATGTTCAGTGTCTGTATGTGTGCTCGTTTTCAGTCCAAGCCTAAGGAAAGTCATCTTAGTGTCGTTAAGCGCATCTTCCGTTATTTGAAAGGGACACCTACTCTAGGCCTATGGTATCCTAGGGAAACAAATCCTGAGCTTATAGGGTTTAGTGATTCAGACTTTGCCGGCAGTAGAACGGATAGAAAAAAGTACCTCTGGAACTTGTCAATTTTATGGTCGATCTTTAATTTCGTGGTTTAGTAAGAAACAACACTCCGTAGCCCTCTCCACCGCTGAAGCTGAGTATATTGCCGCAGGAAGTTGTTGTCAACAACTTCTATGGTTAAGGACTCAACTAGCGGACTATGGGATTACACTTCCTACCGTTCCCATTTTATGTGATAATACGAGTGCTATTAATATGTCCAAAAACCCGGTTCAACACTCTAGAACAAAACATATGGAGATTAAATACCATTTCCTTCGAGAGCTAGTTCAGAGTAAAACCGTGTCTATTTCTTTTATACCTACGAGTGATCAACTAGAGGATATTTTTACTAAACCACTCCCTATAGATCAGTTCCTATTTATTCGTAGTGAGTTAGGAATGATTTTCCAATCCGATCTTGTTAGTTTTGAATCCTGAACTTACTTTTTCTTGAATATTCGTTCACTCCTTTGTTCTTTTTGTGTTGATCCAGTACCCTCTCTAATAAAGATGGATAATAAACCTCACTAATGACATAACATAAAAAAAATAAAAAATCAAATCAAAACGAAAATCAAAACGGCATTCCCCGATGCGCGACTACCTTGCCTTTTCCAACGAGGTCTGGAAGCTTTCCAGCGTGACCCTTTCCCCTTCTTCTCCGATTACGATTTTCAATCGTATCCTCATTGTCGATTCTCGCCCACCGATCATAGATGCTGCTGCCAATAAGTCTCCTGCGGCTGGTCTGCCCTTTGCTGGCTTGGTTACTCAGCTACTTCATCGTGTGGGCGTTCCTCTCACTGACTTTGTCTTTGCCACTACTGACTATGTCAGTCCCACTCTTGATGATGTTCTCGGGGCTGTCGGGCTCCCCCTCCTCATTGATTTAACATCAGAGGGAAAAACCGCGGTGGACGAACCTAATGGATTCAATGGAGAGGGAACTGCTGAAGGCAGCGCGTCCGCGGAAATTGCTGCATCTGCTTCCACCTCCATTCGCCCATTCAAGCTTAAACGCCAAGCCAAAGGATCTCGTCCTTCTAAGAAAGTGTTTAAACGTCTCAAAGAACAGAATGTGTCCAAGGGAGTGGTTATGTATGAAAATCAGGATCTTGATCAAAACACTTAAGAGTAATAGTTTAGGGGGAGTTTGGATTAAGACTCTTAGGGGGAGTATTTGGAAATTCTTTCGGCTTCTTTTTTTCGAGTTTCTCAAATTAACTGCGAATGGTCTCAATAATGCCCTAAACTATGCTTAGGATGAATGAAACTTTTTAAAAAACCCTGGGCTATACTCAGGATGAATATCATGGTCTATATCATTTGAAATTTCTATTTATTAGTTGAATGAGTATTGAGATCTGTGATGGCTATATGGAAAAGCATATGCTGCAATAGGATGCTAAATCAAGCTTAGGGGGAGATTGTTGAGTCAAAAAGCTTGACGTAGCAATTTTATGTTGTCTTGAATATGTGCTTTTATTTTAGACTAACATTTCTTGCAGAAATATCACAATCAAGGTATTGAAAAGATTTGCTAAGAAAAGGAAAGAATTCAAAGCAATTGCTTGGCCTTAAAGAAGCTACCATATCAAGTGAAGAGCATATCAAATAAAGGAGATACTTGCCATATAAAGAACTACAAATGAAAGGAAATGGAGTTTTGCTTTCACTATAAATAGGAGAGTCATTTGTAGTTTAGAGCACCTTTTGAAAAGCTCTCGTCTCCCTTGTAATAGCGAAATTGTGTGATCATATTTCATGGTGTGAATAGCTTGATATCTCGGGGGTTGAGATATTCAAGCTCGGTAGGGTTTAAGGGTAGGAAGGGCATTTGTAATTGGGACTAGTGCAAGAGCAAGAGGGGATTCTTGCTTGGAAATTGCACTAGGTGGATTACTCTCCAATCAAGTCAAACTAAGAGAGTTGGCTTGATTGATTGAGTTGGTAGTTTAGCTTGGATTTAGCTCAGGGTTGAATAGGTGTGGAGTTGCACCTATTTGGTTCTTGACACGAAGTGTCAAGGTTATTTCAAAGGTTAGAGAGTCTTTTATTTTAATAAAAGTTAGAGTCTCTCATGAGATAGTGGTAACTATCTCCGAGACGTGGATGTAAAGCCATATTGGCCGAACCACGTTAAAATCGTGTGTCCCGACTCATCTCTCTCTCTATACCTTCTCTAACTTTGTTCTCTTCATCGGTGCCAACAAATTAATCACTTCAAGAGAGATTCTTGGCAAGTCCTTTAGGATTGCTCAATCAAGCTAGTGCTAATCTCTCACTATTGAAATCAGAATTAATTTGTGCGTTGACCACGTCAAAAGTATTCATTATTGACCTCGCTTGGTCCAACAAACACACCAGAAACCTCCTAATGTAAACCGCAAAATGTAAACCAAACCACAAAAAGTAAACCAGAAACCTCTTAATGTATACCACAAATATATTAAAACATACCAGAAACCCAACAAAGTACAAACCAAACCACAAAATTTTCGAAAAGAACACAAAAAACTTCTTAATGCAAACCATAAACACGATAAAGTAGATCAAAAAGGGCATATAAAAATCACGAGAAACCAACCATGAATATCATAATGCAGTCCACAAAGCCGGTGACCATTGACATTTGTGGTATGCTTTCTTGTGTTTCTGGTATGCTTTATGAGGTCTTTGGTGTATTTTAGGAGATTTATGGTCTGCTTTACCATATTAGTGGTTTGCTTTTCTCGTGTTTCTAGAATGTTTTACTAGATTTGTGGCATGTTTTCTTGTGTTTCTGGTATGGTTTATATTAATTTTGACTTGGATTTTTTTATGGGGTTTGTAGTATTCTTTATGAGAATTAGACCCAAACTACCAAAATGAATAATTCTCTACAAATGCATCAAAGGGGCCAAAATAAACAATTAATAGTCGAGATTAATTATCAAAATTTCCATCCCAAATTAATTAATATTACTAAAATATTATAATAGACAAATTTCATTAACTTTTGATTGTCACAAAAGTTTCCATCTCCTTTCCCATTGATTATGTTCCCTTCCATCTTCCATCTTCGGTCTTCCCATTCTTCTCCAACTTCTCCCATTCCCAACTCCCAACTCATGCAAATATAATCGGCTGCTTGGATACAGACAGACGGCGGAGAAGCGATGGATACGGTCGAAGGATGCAATCGATTGTGAGATGGAGGGCGGAAACTAAAGCAGATGCGGCCGGATGGCGGTAGGCGTGGCGGTTTGTGCAGGACAAAAAAGGTTAAAATGGAGGGGTATTATGTAATTTTCCGTCTCCATTGATAGATTCGGAACGAGCTGGAATGGGGGAATCCGTTCAATGTCGTCGTCATGACAGCGGAACGGAGCATCGGGGTACCGAGATTGGAACGGAAATTAGAGACGAACCGGCGAAAGTCCCAGGCGGAGTCACAATTGATGAGATGGTTGTCAGTGGGGGAGAAAGGTCTGTCGAGGATATGATCTGACTGTGGCGGCTGAGACATGTGGGAGAGAGAAGCGGTGATAGATTGTGGAGGAGCTTGTCGGCCGACGCCGATGAGGAGGAAGAATCGCTGGTATGGGAGGGATCGGAGAGATGGAGGATATAGCTTGATAGAGAAACAAATTGTTTTGTCGAGATTTCATTTTTCTAAATGACGAAGTTGCCCTTGTTTGATTTTTACATGAGATAAACTGAGTCAACTTATATAATTAAAAAGTCAACAGAACCCTATTTTCCTATTGGCTGATAGTGCTGTTGTCACTGTAACAACACATGGAGTGTTGTCATAGTATCCGGTCCCCGGATCCATGGATACCCTACCCGACCCAATCCGGTCAAAGTGGGTAAAACTCACGTTGACTGATTGCGGGCCGCGCTCGGGTTGAAATTCATTGCACTATTCAGCAGGTTGGGTTGGGTTCGGGTTTGGGTATACCCGACCCATGGATACCTTCCCACATCCATACTCCCACAACTCGTCGTTCCTCAAGCTGAACCCTGTTGTTTGTGTATCTTTATCTTTAATATTGAACAATTTGTATTGATAATTTGTGGATTTGCTTGTATGTACTATATTAATGTTTTTTGTATGGATAATTTGTAGGGTAGATTGGTGTTAGACTTTTATTTTGATAGGATATTGGTGTTATGCATTATTGTCCATCAAAACCAATGAGTATCCATGAACCCGTGCATATCCATTGAGTTGGGTTGGGTTTGAGGTTCCAAAACTAGTTGAATTTTTTTTTTGGATTTTTTTTGCAGATATACCCGCTGGGTTGGGTTTGGATTTGACAGAACCCGACCCATAGTCATCTCTATGTGGAAGCAAGCGGTCGACCAATGTAAACCTCACCTCCTACATGCAATGCAAAAGATTAGAGGATATATTTTACTATTAGTTTGTATATATTTTCAAAGGTGTGATTGATATTTTGTTAAAGTTAAAAGGTTTCACTGATAAATTATATTATCCATCATATTAAATAATAGTTCTTCCTTATTTTTAGTTATAAAATAATATAAATGAAAGGTAAACTATATTTGTAGATTAGAGGATATGTGGCAATGCTATAAATCTAAAGAGGGTGGACTAAGAACCAGGGCCGATCCATGATATTTGAAAGCCCTGTTCGAAAAATTAAAATGTGACCTTAATTTTTTTCTCGCAAATTTATTAAAAATAAAAATTACATTAGGAAAACAACCAACATGTTTTATAGAATTCAAAATATCAAGTGGTTGAAAAAGTTCATTGGAAAAAACTTTTGGTGGGTGATTTTGTTTTACTTTTGCTGAATTTATTTTTTATTTTTTTATAGTTAGCTGGTCATTTTGTTTTAAATTTTTGGAGACACTCGGGCCAAAGAAAAAGAAAGGAGGGGTAGAGTTGATTTACTTGATTAATATGCAAGGGCCAAGGGGCCGCATTGTTATGTCCATCTGGGAATTATTAATTTTATTTTTTATTTTACTCTTGGCCCATACAGTATTTCATGGTCCATATAGATTAAATAAAGAAAGTAATATCATAAGGGGCATATAATTACTGGATTCCTATTTAACACCCTAAATTTTTAAAATTATCGCCCTAAATTAACTAAACAGACAATTCTACCCCCAATTCAAAAAAACATGCTAGTTCACCGATTGACCCAGGGCGGTGAAGGGTGGAGCAGAGGGCTCGGGAGTCACTAATTCGACACCAACTGTACTTCTCAATCAGGAATCGAGCAGAGGGCTCGGGAGTTGCCCACTCTTCTGCGTTCTCGATCGACACAGTGGAAGGCATGGTGGAGGCGACCGCCGAAGCAGAGCAACTCCTATTCTCCTTCCTCAGCGTCGCTGATAAATCCAGCAGCGAACTGAGCCCAGACGTCGGCGACGAGCAGAGCAGAGGAAGAGCTGCAGAGCGAGGGTCGGTGAAGGTAGATGCTTCTTGTTCTCTCCTTCCTCAGCGCCGCTGAGAAATTTGGCACCGACTGAGCCAGGGCGGCAGCGACGGGGGAGCAGCAGAGCGAGGGTGATGGAATTAAATTTTTTCGTTGAACAAGGGCGATGGAATTTAGGGCGATACTCGACCCACGCCGACCACCTCGCTGCCGCTGTAATTCTTATCACTGCAAGAGTCGCTGATCATTTTTGCCTTTTGGATTTGAGGGCGGTGGAGGGAAGGGGGTGAAGACAGGGGCAGGGCGGCCAATTGAGTTGGTCAAGAGGGTATCAGGGGGTATAATCGTCTACTGGGTAGATTTAGGGCGTTGAATTTGAAAATTTAAGGCGTAAAATAGTAACTCCGAATAATTAAGCCCAATTATTTATATCTTGTGCTTAACATTTTTGTATTTTATGGAGGCCTTTTAAATTATGAGGCCTTGTGCTGACGTGTTGGCCGAGCCTGTTAAAAATTGAAAACTCAAGATATTTGAATGATGGTAATTCACTAATTCGGAAGAGAGAGTTAAAGTTTGTTTAACTATTATATTTTTTTGAATTTGTTATAAATTTTATAAATATTTTTATCTATATTGGAAATTGTAAGTTATAATTTCTACCTTCAACCTAGGTCCGAGAGGATAATTATCAGATAATGATACGCTAATACCCCATTCCTCCCGTGGGCATAAGCATATTCTTGGGATATACCCGCAATATGGAAAATATCTCAAGTCTCTTTTTTTTTATCAAAATGAAAATACCTAAAGTGAATGCATATAATTAACTTAGCTAGTGTAAATAATTCGTCACACATGTCACTAGCCGCCACGACGTCAGCTGCAACATTACTTGCTTGGAGCCAGGACATTACGGTTCGATAGATATCCTGATTTGTCCAATCATATCGGTTATTTTTTGGTGATTTCCATGTCTTAAGATAAGCTGCTAGCTCATGCATTGATAATTATTGAGAGCTTAATTATTTTCCCCATGACTTAAGTTTCAAAATGGCAGGATACTCTCATACTCGTATCCGTACCGCACTATGTGCAAGTAGTGATATTGTATGGGTAAGGGCTGCTACATCAATATTCATATTCATATCTGTTTCCTCATGCATACGGCGGACGGGCCGGGCCGATCCATTATTATAGATAATTTTAAAAAGTCGATATTTAACTCTTTTACGAGAAAACCTAGAGAAAATATTTTATAAAATGAATGATAAATATACTAGAAGAAATAATTGAGACTAAATAGTTGAAAGATAGTCTTACAAAGTATTTGGGATAAACATATGATTTTTGAAGGTTCAAAAGAAGAGAAATACGTGTAAATATTGATGCAAATTATGATAGAATGAATCAAGAGCGGAGCGGGGCAGGTTGGAAGCAATACCCATGTCCCGCCCCACCCTATTGTTGGTCAGGTAATTAATATCCATCTCAAACAGGTCGGGGCAAGTAAAAAATTGTCATAAAACTCTAATAAACGAGGTCAATCATGTTAATATCGAAGTAGTCGTAGTAAAAAGTTTAGCTTATACGTCATTTGAGGGGTTTGACTGATATTAAAAAAAGGTTTAAACAATAAGAGTGGATATATTCATAAAAAATAATAATATTAGAGGAAAATTCCTATTGATTTCAAAATCTTTTACTTGGCTTCCCCAAACCTTTAATCCTAGCTTCGCCCCTAGGTCGGAAGCCTAGGAGGAAAAGATAGGGGGTTTGGATTTTCCTTACCTATAAATATGTACTCTTTCTATTGTTTAATGTCATTTAAGATTGGGACACAAATATTTGTTTAGTTACCTTTTTTATTGTGATTTTCTTTGAATTATCATTCTAGTTATTAAAAAAAACATTTGTACAGAACACATAACTTTTGAAACCGTAATTAGAGAGTATGCAACGGGTTGGTCCGTACCGGACCAAACCGATTCTTGGACCGTGGCTCCATCAATTTTGTGAATACTAGAAAAAGATGGACTGTGTTGACATTAGAACAAACCCAAAATGGGCCGAATGAATTATTGGACAATTTCTTGATCCTTATATGCCTTTCACATTGAATAGTCATTCTATTAATTTTAGTCCGGTCCGTTGCGTAGCAAATAGTCTTTGAAGGCTCCATATGGTGTTCACGGCTACTAACAACACAGATTACTGTTCGAATTGACAATTTGGGGATTGAAGTTTGCAGGCTATCAGATTGAAAATCTTGTTTTCCTTCGTCTCCAACAGTCTTCTCCTCAGACGATGACATTTCTTTCTCATGTTCCACTTATCCACTGCGCCATCGTTTCAACCTTCGTTGCACAGTTGTTTTCAAACTGAAGACTCCAACGATGCCATTTACTCCTTCTTCTTTTGATTTTACTTTCTTTTTTGTCGAGTCTGTAATGTTTCCCTTCCAAGCTACCAAACAAGCTTGAGAATGGAGCTTGTCTTCTTCCCTTTTGATCTTCCTATAAAAGGCATAAGATGCAATGAGGACAGACAGATTTTAGGGTTTTCAATTTCAAAAAAATCTCATTTGTTATGGTATCAGAGCCGGGGATAAACCCCTAGCCGCCGCCCCTCTTCTACAATGGATGAAAACGAAGCTCAGCAACCGCCAGAGCCTCAGCCTGCACAACCTGTGGATCCTCTATCTGATCCCTTCTTTCTCCATGGCTCCGAACAGTATGGATCTCTTCTTGTGGTCGAGAAACTCACCACCACAAATTACAACGACTGGAGTAGGGCTATGTTCAACGCCCTTGCTGCCAAAAACAAGCTTGGCTTCATCAATGACACCATCCCTGAGCCTGCTGCTACAGATGCTAGGCATGGAGCATGGGTTCGCAACAATGTCATGATTTTAAGTTGGATTCAACAGTCTTTCTCTGCATAAATCAGGAAGACAATTCTCTCTAGCAAAACTGCTTTGGAAGCATGGAAAAGTCTGCAAACTCGTTATGGATATGGTGATCTCATCCGCATTGTTGAACTTGAAGAGGCCATGTCCTCTCTTCCGCAAGGTAACCAAACCATTACTGAATACTATGGTCGTCTTATCACTCTCAAGGATGAGTTAGAGAACTATCAACCCTTGTTACCTCGTTCTTGCACCCCAACTAACCACATTATTTGTACTGCCATGACTAAAGTCTTTGAATACCAAGAAACCAGTTATGTTATCAATTTTTTGCGTGGCCTTAATGAAATCTTCTCCGGGTCAGGGCCCAAGTCCTTTTTGGCGATGAGTTACCAAATATAAACAGGGTCTTCCAACGAATGCTTCAGCATGAGCGAAAGATCTATGGCACTCACTCTGCCAAGTCAGTTGCTTCTTTGCAAACTGATGCATCTGCATTAGCCATCCAAGGTGCCAACCGCAGAGGCAACTCCAAACCCCCTTACTGCACATTCTGTAAAAGGGAAGGCCATACAGAAGACATTTGTTTTTCAGAAGCATGGTTGGCCTCCAGGAATGTCCAGGCCGTCTTCCTCCACCTCTGGTACTCCACTCATCTGCAATTGCTGCAAAAGAAACGGGTCACACAAAAGACAAATGCTTTCAGAAGAATGGCTATACTACAAACTTTGTTCCCAGGAATAAGAGTTCTCTTCCTCCAAGATCAAGACCTGCAGCCAATGCTGTCCATACCACTTCTCATGATGATGAAGTTAAATTGACAAGGTCTAATTATGAGAAACCGATGAGCTTAATGTAGTCCAAGAAAGCACTTTCATTTTCTGATGCAGCCTATATTCACCCCACAGTTACCAGTTCTGCACTTTCCTCACAAATGCCTATCAAGGATGTTTTCACTTCCACATAACCACGTTGGATTGTTGATACAGATGCCTCAGACCATATAGTTTGTTCCTTGAATTACCTTAAAGATCCCACTCCTTTGATAAACGTTTTCATTACTCTCCCAACTGGTCAACAAGTTCAAGCCACTCATTCTGGTACATCTGTTTGCAGTGATGAATTGATCTTGACTAATGCCTTATTTATTCCCCACTTCACATTCAAACTTATCTCTATTAGCATACTAACATCCACAAATTCCCTTTGCTTAACCTTTCATTCCATGATTTGGTTCTGCTAGGCTCAACCATGGTCTTTACTACCTAGAAGCTTCTCTTTTACCTAAGTTGATCTCTGCTACCTCAACTTCCACTTTTTAACTCTGGCATTTTAGATTAGGACATGTCTCTCATTCTAAAATTTCAATCGTCAAACAATTTTGTACCTCTATCTCCTCTCAAAGAGATCAGTCTTGTGATGTTTGTCATTTTGCTAAGCAAAATGACTTCCTTTACCTTCAAGTCAGTCTGTAACTGAATTTCCATTCCAACTTATTCATGTTAACATTTGGGTCCCACCTCTTTTCCAACTTATGATGGTTTTAAGTACTTTCTTACTGTGGTTGATGATTGTTCAAGAATGACTTGGATCATTCTGCTCCAACTAAAATCAGAAGCCAGCCCAAAGTTAATATCCTTTTACAATCAAATGGAAAGACAGTTTAAAACCAAAATCAAATCAATCAGGAGTGATCAAGGCAAAGAATTCTTTATGCAAGATTTTTTCAACTCCAAAGGAATCATTCATGAAATGTCCTGTGTTAAAACCTCACAATGAAATCATAAGGTTGAGAGAAAGCACAAGCACATCTTGGCTGTTGCTAGAGCCCTTCAGTTTCAAGAATATTTGCCACCTGCTTTCTGGGGAGATTGTATTAAGCATGTTATCTTTCTCATCAATAGAGTTCCATCTCCCACCCTCTCTAACCAAACTCCTTTTCAAATTCTTCATCAGAAACCTCCTGACCTCACTGAATTAAGAGTATTTGGATGCCTTTGTTATGCCAGTACCCTTGCCAAGTTCCAACCACAAGACTGAATTCCAACCTCGTGCTAGAAAAGCAGTCTTTCTTGGATATACACCTGGCATTAAAGGATACAAACTCTATGATATTTCAACTCATGACGTATTTGTCTCCCGGGATGTCATTTTTTATGAATCCTTCTTTCCATACAAATCCAATCCAGCAAATGATCCTTCTCCTTCTCCTCCTCAAAATGATCTATTTTATCATCTTCTTCCTCGCAATCTCACCTTCTTCATGATGATCCACCTATTACCCCTCCATTACCTTCAGTTCCTACTCCTACAGAAACACCTTCTCCTAGAAATCTTCCATTTTCAGACAATACATCACCTTCCATTAGTACACAATCCTCCTCCCCACTCCACCACCACCTCCACCTCCCCACTCTTTCTGTTTGCAGGTTAGACAGAATCCACAAAAATCCACCTCATCTTGTTTAGAACTACCATTGTTTTCTTTCACAGGGTCCTAGCAGCATCAATCATTCAACTCTGCAACATATCACAAAGAAAAGGTACTCTTTCTAAGCTATGCTCTCTTATAAAAAATTGAATGCTAGCCATAAAGAATTTCTCCTTAACATCTCTGCCCACCAAGAACCACAGACCTACAAAGGGGCATCTCAAATTGATGTGTGGAATCGGACAATGCAGCATGAGATCAAAGCTCTTGTAAAAAACCACACTTGGAATGTGGTTTACTTGCCAAAGGGAAGAAATATGTTGGCAACAAATGGGTATATAAAGACAAATTCCTACTGATGGCTCTCTTGAAAGACACAAAGCAAGGTTGGTTGCCAAAAGCAACACTCAACAAGAAGGGTTGGATTTTCAGGACACATTTGTTCCTGTGATTAAGATGACCACAGTAAGAACATTTTTTTACTATTGCAGCCATAAGGAATTGGCATATTCACCAACTGGATGTGAATAATGCATTCCTACATGTGACCTTGAGGAAGAAGTCTATATGACCCTTCCCAAAGGCTTTATTCCCCCTCCTGACATTCCCAACCCAATCTGTTGTTTAGGAAAATCACTATATGGGTTAAAGCAAGCTTTCAGACAGTGGGTTTCTAAACTTACAAGACACCCTTCTTCAAGTTGGTTATGTCCAAAGTAAAGTTGATCATTCCCTTTTCTACAAAGCAACAAATACAAGCTACACTTGTATACTGACATATGTGGATGATCTAGTCTTGGGTGGCAATGATTTATCAGCCATACAAGCCTTGAAGGAAGTTTTGCACACAGAGTTCATCATTAGAGATTTGGGAAATTTGAAATTCTTTTTAGGCATTGAGGTGGCAAGGAGCACAACAGGTATTCACTTATCTTAGAGAAAATATACACTTGAGATCATTGAAAAAGCCAATGTTCTAGATTCCAAATTTGTCTCTATCCCTATGGATTAAAAAATTCATCTCATCAATGCTCCTGATGCTACTTTTGAGGATCCCGAACTCTACAAAACACTAATTGGGAAGCTCATTTATCTCACAACTACACGACCTGACATCAGGTATGCAACTCAGCAACTGAGTCGGTTCATATCCTCACCTACAGACATTCACTACAAGGCAGTTCTTCGTGTTATTCGTTACCTCAAAGCAACTCCATCAACAACATTGTTCTTTCCATCAAAAGTGACATTTCAACTAAAAGCCTTCACAGACTCTGATTGGGCAGCTTGTGTTGACACACGCCGCTCCACCACTAATTTCTTCATCTATCTGGGTGACTCCTTAATTTCCTGGAAGACAGAGAAGCAGCATACTGTCTCAAGATCGTCTATCGAAGTTGAGTATCGAGCTCTTGCATACACATCATGTGAAATTCAGTGGTTACAATACCCCCTTCAAGATTTCAAAGCATCCTCTCCTGCACCAGCAACCCTATACTGTGACAATCAGAGCACCATTTATATTGCGAAGAATCCAACCTTCCAGGAACGAACCAAACACATCGAGCTCGACTGCCATTTTGTTTGTGAGAAGCTTCAATCTGGCCATTTCAAGCTTCTCCACATCTCCTCCAATCGTCAGCTGGCAGACCTTTTCACAAACCCCTGTCTCCTGCTCCATTCGCATCATTGCTGTCCAAACTTGGTGTGCGAAATCTCTGCCCACCAGCTTGCGGGGGGTATCAGATTGAAAATCTTGTTTTCCCTCATCATCAATGGTCTTCTCCTCATTCAATGGCGTTTCTTTCTCATGTTCCACTTATCCGCTACGCAGTTGTTTTCAAACTGAAGACTCCAACGATGCCGTTTTCTCCTTCTTTTGATTGTACTTTCTTTTTTTCCAAGTCTATAATGTTTCCCTTCCAAGCTACCACACAAGCTTGAGAATGGATCTTGTCTTCTTTCCTTTTGATCTGCCTATAAAAGGCAGAAGATGCAATGAGAACAAACAGATTTTAGGGTTTTCAATTTCACAAACATCTCCTTTCTTATGCAATTATGCATTTGACGGGTTTGAGTTTTTTAAAACCCTTATATACATTCTTCTTCTCTTGTTAGTGACTCTCCACAGAGCTATTTATTGCCACCATATATATATATATATATATATATATATATATATATATATATATGGTGGCTACTTCGGCGCACTCACTTTTTTGGGTGCACTCAGTGCACCCACTCTAAAAGTGTCCATATTACATCAAATTTTGAACTTTAATTAGTACTCTCAATCTAATATGATGATATGACATAGAATCATAATAAATCAATCAATTACCCTAACCCCTTAACCTTCAATTTTGAATCCCAATCCAAAATCCCAAATTGTAAACCTAATCCCTAACCCTAAATCCCTAAATCCTAAACCCTTCAAATTAAAGTAAATTTTGAATGAATTTTTTTTCAAATTCATGTGCTTCTTGTTCATAATATCATAAGCAACAATTGATACCGTTTTGACATAAATCACATGCTCAGAATGACAATTATGAGGCGGGTGTACTGAGTGCACCCAAAAAAGTGGGTGCACTGAATACGCCACCATATATATATATATATGGTGCCTTCTATGGTACCCCGGGTGAAATCCGGGGTACCGCATACCTTGAGTATGAAAATGCTATCTAGACCACGAATTAGCAAATTTTTTTGGGTATGATACTATATCCTAACCCTTAATGAGTGAAACCTACGTCCTAATTATCTAAATAATAAACTATAAACCCTAAGATGGTGCATTGATTTTTTTGCCTATATTTGGATGAATCATAACCGTCGATTATTGTTTC
Source organism: Linum tenue (assembly GCA_946122785.1). Classification (NCBI taxonomy): domain Eukaryota; kingdom Viridiplantae; phylum Streptophyta; class Magnoliopsida; order Malpighiales; family Linaceae; genus Linum; species Linum tenue. The sequence goes on along the minus strand of CAMGYJ010000008.1, from coordinate 63,802,035 downwards.
TAATTAAATTGATCTTGGGGTATAAGATTTAGAGAATTAAGACCTAGATTTTGATCTTTAAGGGCTAGAGTATAGTATCATGTCCGAAAGATCAGTCAATTCAAGTTCTGGATAGCGTTTTCTTACTCAAGTTATGCGGTACCCCGGATTTTACCCTGGGTACAGTAGAACTCTCCATATATATATATACATATATATATATATAGTTCAGGCTAGCGTAAGCCCGTGCGTACGATTAGACTACCGTACGCCCGTTTGAGTTTTGCTATTTAGATCATGAATTAACCGGAGTTTTGGGCATGATACTATACCCTAACCACTAATGGATAAACCCCAGTCTCTAGTTTTCTAATCCAAATCATGAGATTCGTTTAATCTTAAAATGAAAATCAACAATCATTTCGACCAATCAGAACCGTTGATTTTCATTTCAAGATTAAATGAATATTATGCTTTGGGTTAGTGAATTGCGGATTGGGGTTCACCCATTAGGGGTTAGGGTATAGTATCATGCCCCAAACTCCGATTAATTCATTGTCTAAATAGCAAAACTCAACGGTCGTACGGTAGTCTAACGTACGCCCGGGTGTACGCGAACCTTTGCCGTATATATATATATAGTGCCTTCTACTGTACCGGGTGAAACCCGGGGTAATATATATAGTATTATCGCCCGGGTCAATATGCATTATTAAGAGGATCTTAAGAGGATCAAAAGACTGCCTTTAAGATGGCAATAATAGTAATAATGCTTATATTGAACTGAGGATCTTAGCACAAGCAAAATGGGAATCATCATTGGAACCCCTAAATCCTAATTAAAGCGTCCCTCAAAAAGATTGGCAGGGCGGCTACATACCCACTTGTTAATTTTGCTACAATGACCCCGACAATTATGTGATAACGTGTTATATAAACACATCCCGTAACTATTGGATTGTGTGTGCATGTCTTGTTCAAGTTAATTGCCAGTGAGAAGAAGAATGTCTACTCATATTCAACGACTACGAGGCGCTATAAACACGTTCTTACATGCATCCTCTAAGCACCATACTTGGTTTAGCCACTTGCCATTTAATTACTAAACCATTGACTCTATGATCTGTAATCCAACTTCACAAACAAAACACCTCTACAGTCGACATTGCACATTATTATTCCCCCACGCTCCCTTACCAAAAAGGTGACCGGCTGTGTGATCCCAAGTTATGGGCAATCTTTCAACTAGAGCCTAAAGCCGTTGTCAGATTTGCCCCCAAAAAACCCAATCCCAAAACATCCAATTATTAACATTATTATTATTATTATTATTCAACAAATGCGCGACCCTGTGCTATATACGACCCTCCTTTTTTGTTCTTAGTGGGGAGAACGCAGAAAGGAGCTGACCAACAATTACTGTTTCCATCGTCATCGATGAACAAAGAAATGAGCTTTATAAGCAACTAATGGGCTTCTGTTTTTGTGGGCAGAAGAATAAAAATTGTTATCATGGATCTCCACAGTTATGTTTCGTCAGCAAACCCCACTAATTATTTTTTTTACTAATTTCTTATTTACCCCACCTTTTATTATTAGCTAGTACACTGTACAGAACAACCTCTCCACAGTGGCAGAGTTAATGGAGGAAAACTGTGAGTGGTGTATCGTATATATATATATATTTTTTGTTTATAATATGGTGTATCGTATTTTGGGTATGGTGAAGGATGCGTACACGTGGTTGGATGTGTGGCAAGTACCAAAAGTTGGGTATGGGAATCAATTAGTGGGCTCTGGGTTGTGCCAAATAGGATGCTGATTGAGCAATTAAGTGTTAATTAAGAGCAGAGCAGCCATTAGTTTGATTGATACAAGATGCTTAGTGGACTACTTATTATTAGTCCCTCTAACTATAAACAAATATTGATTTCATGTCGCACGCTTGATTAAAATATAGTAGAGGCAAATATTTCATTCAAGTAAATGATGAAATTAATAAACGGTGTGTGGTGAGATTGAATGATTGGTTAACACGCGAAATTGGAGATAAGATTGTTTGAAAGAGAAAATGTTGATTGGTTAGTGTATGAGAATTTAACGGGATTGCATCATAAATAAGTTTCGTGTGTGACTGAATTTGATTTTGGTGATAGTTTGGTTGGAATAGTTACAATGTATGTAATGTCCACAATGTTTTTTTTTAATGAGAATTTAACGGGATTGTTCATGTGTGACGTACTTTGATTTTGGTGATAGTTTGGTTGGAATAGTTACAATGCATGTAATGTCTACAATGTATTGTTTTTTTGAATTCTCTGCGCAAACAATACATGCATTGTTTGCTTAACTTGACACAAACTATCACTCAAAATGAGTGATAGTTAAATCTCAAGTTTTCGTTGAGATTGTTTGATGGAGATTGTTGTGTTTTCTTCTTCTTCCAAATATGTCCCTACATTTTTATGTGTGTTGCTTTTTTATATTAATACAAAGGGGTAAAAGTGACATTTCACCCAAAAAGTGATATAATTTATACTATAATTACTATCACAGAAACCAAATGATGTAAACTACAATACACCAATTTTCTTATATACATGTATATCATTATGCATGCATTGATGACAATACAACGATTTAACTATCACCAAAACCAAACGACCCCTAACTGATTGTGTGATTGGTTAATGAAATTGGCCATAGATTTGGGAATTTTACGAGACTTAACTATAATATCAAGCAAAAGTCAGTACCCAAAAACAATGTATCGATCATTGAACAGAGGCAGACTGCACAAGTTTAACGTAGAAGGATAGAATCACAACATATATAGCTGGCAAATTCCCGTTAATGAATAGTGTCGAAGGTCGATCTTGGTTTATGCGTAGTAGCCAGTAGGGAATAGGGTGACCACTGGATGGTTTGCGGGTTTGGTGTGTTTGGAACCACCCATTATCTTGTGGGTGTGTAGAGAAAATGATCGCATCCATTCAAGCTTTATTTGTGGGTGGGTTGGGTTAGATGATTGTCGATGAGTGGTTGGACAGGTTCGATGTGTTAACAACATACATTCGAAATTATCATATAATTTCAATAGTTTTAAATTTAAAATGAAAGAATTCTCCAAACTAAATAGCGTTTAATTCATAAATTGTGTGCATCACTAATTTACAATATTTGTATTAGTAATTATTCATATATCATAAAATATTCAACTAATAAACATGATTTAAGACTAATAATTATTATAAGAATTTTTTTTATAGGAAATCTGGCCAGTTTTATTAGAAAGATCAGTTCTGGCCCAAGGGACCAAGGCCCAAATTAGCCTCCACCATACAAAGAAGATTAACCGGAGGGTTATCCGCCCAAACCATCTTAGGATAATTATTATAAGAATTATTAAAGTGCAAGTTCCTAAAAAATTAGAGTTACTGTTTTTTTTTATTATCCAAGGCAAGCCCAAAGGGCATGGGACAAAGACTCGACACAATTACATACTAGCTCAAAAATTGCACGATAGTCCGTATGCAACCGGACTACGATGAAAGAGCCTGATAAGCCACTACATGGCCAGCTCTGAAGAAGTTCCGAGGAGCAAAGACACAACACTGACGGAAGAAAAACAAAAATTAAAAAAACAACATCTCCAAGATAGTCCCGCCAACGAGTGTAGTTTCCTGATAGATAGATGAAACTGATTTCACTTCAATTATTCTCATACCAAATAACCACCTGCAAAATGACCAACCAAAAAAGCACAACTATGGTGCTAGAAATCTCTATCACAAGAGATTAAATCTTGCCCTGAAGGCAAAATCGACCTTATCGAGTGCAATACACTCAAATTAGAGTTACTATTCAATACGTAAAAAAATGAACTTTATTCACCGAAGCCCAATAATCAGTTGTGGGCAGTTTTCGTTAAACCATTGACTACTACATCACAAATACAACTAATTATCCAAGTCTTCAAACCACACACTACTCATGGACATTCCTGAAACCAAATAACAGAATAAGCCAAATTATTATACAAACAAGAAAAGCTAACAAAGAATTGTAGAGCCCATGATCACATAATATAAATTTCCAAGCATGAAAAATATAGACTTTTGAGTTGGTTGTTGCCTTGTTGGTCTCAAGGTTTGAAACCAAGATGTAATGGATTCTCATCCCCATATTAACAGCAACACTACATTATATTTGGCAATTAAGGGATGCAATTTCAAGGGGAGTGCAAGTTGTGAGGGAAATTGGTGTAAGTGGAAGAGAAAATTATATTATTATAAAATAAATATATTAAATTTATAAAATATTATTATAAAATAATAAAATAAAAACTTTATATAATAATCATAAATATTTAAAAAATATTATTTAATAAAAATAAGGACTTTGCTACGGTGACATGCATGTCACCGTAACTTGCATTTTTAGGTCGACCTCATATAGGATTAGGTCGACCTAATCTGCACTTGTAGGTCGACCCAAATACCTCATAGGCCGACCATTTTGATTAACTGAGGTCGACCGCATAAGTACGAGATCGACCGCGTGCACACCGTATCCGTATTGGATAAGGATTCCAACACCAGAAAGGTAACCCTAACTTATATACCACTTAATTCAATCCATTCTCGTCCTAAATATCTATAAATACTAATATATGTCACCTTCACCACCACCGAAACTCTGAATTAGGTTTTTATTTTTTTACGGTTAGAGCTTTTGTGCAGAAGATCCTTTGCGGTTGCTGCTATACGTGATTCAAAAGGTCAACCACATGGAAGCTATGAGTCCTTGTTATCATTATGTATGAATGATTCTGTTGGTTTGAAACGTAATTAGTACAAGCAAAAGAACCACCCACATCAACATACATAATCAAAAAAGACGCAGGACATAGGTTGATTTTCTTGTATACGGTCGACCTCGTACCAGATTAGGTCGACTGCGAAACCAACACTTGATCTTCATTTTACGTCAAATGATGATGGATAAATGGATACAACATTTCTCTTCTATCTGGTCGACCTCTTTCTGTAAATGGTCGACCATTTTGTTAATGACCGCCATCAAGTGGTCGACCATTTTGCTTCTGACGGCAATGAAAAGGGCGACCGATGTTTTATTGTGGTCGACCAACAATGTCAACTTAAACTACAAACGGTCGACCACTACATTTTAAAGGTCGACCGTGATAAGTCATAAGGGTGCCCACATTAGTGTATTCGGGAACCTCACAAAACTGAAACAACATATTAGGTCGACCTAATCCTATATAAGGTCGACCTAAAAGTGCATATTAGGTCGACCTCATGTGCATGTTACGGTGACATGCATGTCACCATAGGGATACCCTAAAAAATAATTATTAAGATAATAATGTTTAAATAGTAATTAATTATAACAATTGTACTAATCATGGATCGAGCAACTTCGAAGCTCGAAGCCAATCCCATGGCAAAGACATAAAACTAGCTCATTTTTCTCACTCGAGTTGAGCGTTGATTTGTCGACATGGTGATCTCAATTTGACTAGACGAGCGTGACAAACTTGATCCCGTAGTCAAATGGTGACCCGAGGTTTGAACAATGTATACATTAATAATAACTATATTAATATTTAGGGTATGCCTACTATGACATGCATGTCACCGTGACATGGACTTTTCGGTCGACCTATTTCTGAAGGCGGTCGCCCGAATTGACTAATTTGGGCAGCACGAGAAAGCATTGCGGTCGACCTCAACGACCACCTGGTCGACCGCACTTAGTTTAAGTTGTTATTTTTGGTCGACCAGAATAAAACCTCGGTCGGCCATTTCGTTGGCGTCAGAAAGAACATGGTCGACCGAAAAGGTATATAGGTCGACCACTTGATGGCAGTCATTAACAAAATGGTCGACCAGATAAGGAAATAGGTCGACCAGATAGAAGATAAGTGTTCTATCAAAGTGTCCAATCATTTGACGTAAAATGAAGATCAAGTGTTGGTTTCGAGGTCGACCTAATCCGGTATGAGGTCGACCGAATGCAAGAAAGTCAACCTATGCCCGTGTCTTTTTTGCTTATGTATGTCGATTTGTGTGGTTCTTTTGCTCGTATAAATTATGTTTCAAACCATCATAAATAGTCATAAATAATGATAACAAGGACTCATCAATTCATAGCATAACAACTAAACAAACTAACGAGAAATACAATAAAACGGAAATCATAATTGTTCACATATAAAAAGAGGTCGACCATATTATGTAAGACCACCAAAGAGGTCGACCATATTATGTAAGAGGTCGACCGCGTCTCGGAACCTCACATACATGAATTAGTCAATTCGGTCGACCGTATTTTGGATTAGGTCGACCGAAAAGTCCATGTCACGGTGACATGCATGTCACCGTAGCAAAATCCTAATATTTATAATAATTATAATTTAAAATCATAATCACTCCCCTCCTCACTTCCCCTCCTACCCCTTCCTTCCCTTGCCCCCAATTTGGAAATAAACCTAAATAGTGAATGAAATAAACCTACATAGTGAATTTGTACTCACGTTTTGCAAACTCCCTGCTGTTACAAAATAACCAAACAGAAGTAAACTCCTTGAAATTGAGATTTTTTTTTTTTATTTGAAGAGTTTCATTTTCGGTAAAACTATATATTAGAAATTAATTGGTTTGAGTTACCAAAAATGTTGGATGGATCGTGGGTCAACCACAATCCCACACACCCACCCAATTTTTGGTGGATCGCATATTTTACAATCCACACCCACTCATAAGAACCATCCACATCATTATGGGGTGGGTGAATTTGCGGGTTAAACCACGAATGCTCAGCCCTACCGGAGAATATCTGCATAATTTGGATATGATTCTTCAGACGAAAAAGGTTTACCATTGACTCGAATAGTGGATCAGACTCCATAAACAAACATTCATATCCACATACAGGGTTACCAAAACTGTATATATGCAACATGCAGATTATACTGATTGACAGCTGGTTCCGACGATCTTCCTAATAATGTGCCTTTTTTCCCCCTTAATGATGTGGAACTTGGTAATTTACTTGGTCGGAAGAGGAGATCAGTGGGTTATGTTTTTTTTTTTTTTTGGTGTGTGTGTGGATGATGAGCATTAGGGAAACCACCATTGACGGGGATGATGAATCTGGTAAATGCTCGCAACTGCTTTCTAAACCCATTCATCTTTTCACTACACTGCAATAAAAATTTGGTCTGGGTTTGGAATATTCTGTCAGTGGATACTCTTATCCCACTAAAAGCATCAACCCTTTTCTGGGTTCTGAGTGGGAACTGGAATGTGTCCATGTTATGATCGTACTCAGGGTATTGTATAAATAATTATGAAGATATCATTTAACCTTTATTTTTCTTCTTCTTCATGAAATTGGTGCTCGTTTTTCTTCATTTTAATTTGTTGGATATCTAGTCAGATGCCAAATTATTATAAGTATTAAGTTACCTTTCAATCCACTTGGTTTATCAATCCTACGACCCTTAATTAAGTATATGTACATAGTGCTATATTACCTTCCTTAGCTAATTCACCATTTCTCCAAGAGTTAATATCACATGTAACAATTAAACAAAAGAAAAATATCACTAATGATTCTGTTTATTTTCTAATAGTTGTAAAAATGAGGTGGAAATATATTAATTTTTTTTAATTGCAAATCACACATGTAACTGTCAACTATGAAAGTTGACTGCCTTTGTCTTTTTTTTATACCTAAATTAGGTCCAATTTTTTTTGTAGTTAAAACACCTTTAAGTAAATGGGTATCTATATCCAACTAAATCACTTTAAATTATGGGAGCAATATTCATTTCCTACCCAAACCCATGTAGAAACCCACAAAATCCATATCTCCACTAGTCTTCATATCTTGCTTACCTAAGGTTGATGAGCTCCATTGACCTAGCTTGCTCTGTGGCGACTTCTTCCTCTTCATCCTCAAGGGTTGGAAAAACTGTCCGATGGTGTAGTGTTCATCATAGTAAAACTGTCCAATCGCCGCTTCACTGCATCCTTAAGGCCGTGATCGCTCTCTAGTGCGACTAAACTAAGACAAGTGTGCATAACAACAATGTAGTAGTACGCAATGTCGTATTTCATAGAGACGATGACTCCAAATAATTAGCTCTATTTCTATTACGGTAATTGGCTATTTTTAAGCAATTGAATTAACTAGTGAAATTAACTAGTCAAGAAAGCTATTGAGACAACAAAAGGCTAAAGCATGAATTCATTAGAGGGCAAATGGAAAAGGCTTTGTTCGGATTTCAAACCCCCCTATCTAATCATGAAGAATTAATCAAACATAATATAGACTCGATGTTCGTTTCTTGGCTGTAGGAATCTCCAATACAGTGTTAACCTGTTAATGTTATCCATGCATATTAGCACTCTATCAACTCATTAGTTTATACTTCGTCTTAACATTGGCCTAAAGATAACTAGTTAATGCATTAAACGATTTGTGAATTTACTCACAGATTTTACCCTAGTTAAGGGTGGTAAACGGTTAGCCGGTTATCAATTTTATCCAATAATCGAATCGATAATGAAGATTATTGTTTAACCTGAGCAATTGATCAATTACGAAAACGCTTTCAAAAGATTTTGATGATATATTCCTTAATATAAGACATTTGCAATAATGGGCTGAGAGCCCCTCTTTGACCGATAATTTCTTAGTCGGTTAGCTGTAATTTGCTTATTTGTTAACCGGTAAGGAAACCAATAACCGCGCGCCTACAAGTATATCCACATAGTTTTGGGCTTTAGCTAAGGGAAAAGTCCCAATATTCGAAACCAACGAAATTTGCAATTCCAAACATGCCAATGCACACCAATTGCAAAGAATCATCCACCCAAAGTCTAAAATATATATATTTAACAGTCAGAACCCGAAAGTCACCCCTCTCTGACTCTCCTTGTAGTCGACAGAGTAAATCTCACACACTAATAGACTTTGATTATTTGACGCTGATGAATGATGAGGATCTTGTGGTGCTTGTGTTTGATGTCATGCTAGTTGGTACTAGCTAATTGGATGATTACTTTTAATTATTTGTAATTTTATATGTTGAAATTTGGATTTAGGTTATGAATTCACGGTAGATGTTGTATTTTATTGTATTCATGTTATTTCTCATAATTATCATATTATATTAACAATGTAGAAGTCTAGTTAAATTATTTTGAATATTTATATGATTGTCTTTTAGTACTAAAAGGACACAATACAAATTTTAAAAATAAAAAAATAAAATTTTCATTTGTAAAAGTTGTTATTGGTTAGTGGTTAATGGTCAAATTAACTGCTAACCGGATACCATGAGTTAAACCGATAAGCCTTATCGGTATGCATTTTTTGCTTAGTAGTTAACTAAAATCGAACCGATTGACACCCTTAACCCTAATCCATAATCTTCATAGTTCTATAACCTAGAAATCGGATCGGTCCCTTCAATCTTTGAGAGTAGTATCATGCAATGGAGATCCTTCTCGTCATACACATGAACAAAAAAGTATGCAATAGGCATGCAGCTAGTGTACTTGAAAGATAAATAAAAAACATATAAATGAAAAACAAACATCGACATCTATATTGAGTCAAGCAATTCAAAATCATATGTTAAAATTCATCCCATCAAAATAACAAAGAGGTGTAGTTCATTATATGTTAGAATTCATCTCATCAAAATAACGAAGAGGTGTAGTTCATAGGGGATGAGAAAATAAGTGAAGAAAAATAAACAATCTCCATTGTTGAAGCCATCTTTATTGCTCCAACTCCGTTTGTCTATGGTTAGGCTGGTGGAAACCCCACTTTTTCTTATTTCATACTCCTCATTTAACTTTTAGGTGCTTGTCAAAAAAAAAAATTAGGTTAATGTGGGCATGAGTTTCAACCAAAATAGTAAACATCAATGTTGTCAGGATCGATCAGGAGTATCAGTCGATATAGTGAGCAATTTACACTTTATTGGTTTCTCTCTTATGAATCGATTAAATATCAGTTAGTGAACCAATGTCTTATTAAAAAAAAGTAATGTCTATTTTTTATCCAAATCTTTTTTCGGATTCTTTTATATTATCCAAACCTATTAAAATGCTATTAATTAGCCAAATCTTTCGTAATGAATCAAAATATTAGTCATTTTTTCATTATCGTTAATAATTTTGTAACTCTTTTGTTAGTTAAAATACTAAAATTTTGGAATGTTAACCTTCATGTGTCTCTTCCAAGTCAGTATCATGTTATCAAGTCAATATTAAACAAAATTGCTAACTGAAAGTTATCATTTTAGGCTAATTTTTAGTATTTCGATAGGTTTGGATAATAATAAAAAAAATCCAAAAAAGGTTTGGCTAATAAATAGTCATTACCCAAAAAAATATTATAATTACAACACACATAATAACATGTTACTCTTAAATTACAAATCACAAAGATAGCAATTAAAAATAATAACAAAATTATTCAAATAAAATATCACCTGTTTCATGGTATAGCTATTAAAAGTTCATTGGCTCAATATTTTCAAAATCAAGTACACCTGATTTGAATATTCAGTTATCGAAATAAAAATGATAAAATGTATATTAAAACCATCTACATAAAAAAAATAGTATCAAATTGAAAGAAAACCTATTTCACGATGGATTGGGGAAAGACATGGAAGACTATCTTTCCATAACAATAAATAACTGTTTGAGTAACCTAGAAATTTTCAACAATAAATATTACTATTTTAGATGCCTTAAGTAGGTCCCACCAACCTTCTAGGGTATTTAGTAGCATTTAGTTTGTTGTCTTGGAAGACATGTAATGCCAGAACTAAAAAGTGATTATTTACAGGTGTGGAGAACTTCGACAATCACATGTGGACATTAGTCTAGCTTTGTTAGGAGCTAGTAGTATGAGTTTGGACTATAGTTTTAAATTAGAGTGTACATATTTTGTTTGTCTCTTTAACCTAAAATTAAAATTTCCACAATTGGCTATCATATATCTTCAAATAAAGATAGGTGGTTGGTGCTCCATTCTCAGTGTAGAACAATTTCTGAATGTCAAGAAAAGATACACAAGTGAAAGATACTAAATTTATCAACAATTAAAAATATCATCCTAACTTCCTAAGGTAAGACTATAAGTAACATGACAGTTTTACTATGTCCAACAATTAGCCTAACATTCAATTTAATTTGGGGATTTCAATGTTATCAATAAATATCAGAAAATAAAATCATTCAGACATCACAGACTAATATACACAAGTAAATTATATATAAATGAAGATTTTATTTGCAGTTTAGCGGATATTAATTTTTTCCTAGTAAACGTCTCGTAAATTTGAGTATAATCTAGGTTTGAGAAATATTTTTTAAGGTTGATCAAAGTTTTCATCAAGACCGAGAGATTGCAACTGCAAATATCTTCTTTAAGTAATACATGTAGGCTAGAATCCTACTAGATTAGTACACTATTACCATCAACAATTTGCTATACTTATAAGAAGCTAATAATATTATTAAGAATATGGTTTCCTACAGAAAATAGTTTAGCTTCTGAAACAATCAGTCAAAAAGTTGCAATGAAGTAACAACACAATCACCATAAAACTGCCTACAACTCTCACGCCATGTGTGGCTCATCGCAAGAACCCACAACAATCTTCCAACCACTACCCTATCACTGATTCCTCTCTATGATAAGGTAGTCAATGGAGATGACCTGCCCAACCTGCAAAACAAGGAACTCTGCAGATTTTCTGCAGAACAGTAGTCACAACCTAGCTAGAGCAAGAACGCAAACCTCCTGGACATAACAAACAACATGCTTCATCAGTAACTTTCCTATTGAGCAGCTTCTCTTTCATCACTAATCTTCCGTCGATGATCAGTTAAACCAGTAGGTTATGCTTTTGATACTAAGGCTTCCCCCCAAAGTATTTGTGACCAAGGTATTGCTTCTCCAGAACTCCTAACAGTTTTTCAAACCAACTTAACTGAATATCGCTTTATTATATTATCATTCCATGTAAAAGAGCTCCCTACACCAGAGATGCAGGGCTTTGCAGAATTTCGGTACTTCAAAAGCTTTCTCCACACTCATGAACCATGCAAGGTCATTGACAACTCCTATATTGATCTATTTTTAGTTCTATAATGCCTGATCCATGCTACCCAAAGGGATCCAGGTTAAGCTAAAATACTCTAAAGGTGCCTTATAACATATGGCTGATTCCACGTTTTGAAATCTCTAATTCCCAACCCCCCTTCCAGTTTGGGTTGTGCAACATATGCCCATGCTATAGGTGCTCTTTTCCAGCCTCCATAGGCCACAAAAACCTGTTGCAAATGTTTCCACTTCATGCAACACCTTAATTGGCAATACAAAGATTGTCATCCAATATTTTAAAACACTGGTTATAACTAACAAATGAGTTGTAACCTCTCATCATAATGAGTTGTACACTTTTGTATATTACATTGAAAAAACTAATCCAACAACCTCTTTATCCTTGCTCCCCCCCCCCCCCCCACGACGCCTCACATAACCATAAGAGAATACCAAAAAATCTTCTGCAGAGAAATTCATTGATTCAATGTGTATATATATATATATATGATGATTCAATGTAGAGAAATTCATTGATGTCCTTTCCAAGGATAAATGATTGCAAATGATAACTGACCAGCATGCTGACATTATCAGCGAAATCAATCATATCCTGGATACTCTCTAACAGTTGTAGTAAGCAGACAAGAAAAGACTTTCTTTAAAAATGTAAAGAGATAAGGGGACAGCGGTCACCCTGCCTGAGAACTTTTTCATCTGGAAAACAACAACACAAGCCCCCATTAAATGACACACTAAGCATAGGTGTGGACACACATATCTCAATGAGTTGAATAAACTTCAATGAGAATCTTGTAGCTTGAAGGACTTAAAAACATATATTTCCAGCTAACATTGTCCAAAGATTTTGTCAAATTCACTTTCAACACACATTGGATGTAATAGTAGCTTTATGATAGTCTTTCACAAGCTTTGTAGCTATCAAAATGTTATCACTTATCAAACGTTCTTTCACAGAAGCTGACTGTGCTATATCTATGAGTTTTGGAAGAACAAGAGACATTATATTTGCTAGCAATTTTAAAATGCTATTATATAAGGCATAGTAACGAAAAATCGCTCTAAGTTCTTCCATTCTTTCAGCATTTTTAACTTTATGGATAAAAGTATCGTAGAATTCACTTTTAGTGGGATTACTCTCTTGTAGAAGAAATCCATAACAATATATTTCACTTCCTTTCCAATGACATTCTAGTAAGTTTTCTAGAACTATGTAGGGAATCCATATGGACCTGTAGTTTTATCTTTCTCATCCAATGAAAGACCTTTTTTTATCTCTTCTCTGGTAACTAGGATACTTAATAGCTCCTTATCCTCATATGTTTCAACAACTTCTTGTAAAAAGAAAATATTCTTTTACTTATGAATCTTGCTTCCCAAGAAGCCCTTCATAGAACTCTACTTTCATTACACTCATCTTACTATACTAGTTTCACTCTTCCTATTTTCAGCAATCAGTCTAGTAACTATGTTCGTGGGTATTTGTTTTCCTTGAAGCATGAAAGTACTTTGTATATACAACCACAACACAATAAAATATATACATCCACAAAATTCAGACAAACAAAATATTTTTTTTCGTTGAATAGACAAACAAAATATAACAATGATAATGCAGGAGAAATTTTTACACAAACCAATAAGCTAAACCAAGCAAATATCCATCACAACATCATCAATAGAGTATTAAATTACAGTCATCCAAAAGCATTAAAAAGTGTGCATTGTTCAAAACAATAAATTAACTAAAACTAAATAGACAAAAAAGTAACGATGTTGAGCTTGATTCTCCTTTTGGCATTCGGTCTTCCTTCACTACTTCATTGGCCATAAGGAGCCTGACTCGCTAAAACACAACACCTAACAATGGCCAAGTGTAACCAATGAAAGGGACTGCAGTATAGTGACACAAGTAATAAATATCGAATCCACGGGTCTCTAGAGTTACTATTACTCAGCTTCAGTTCATTATCTAGCAAACTAGATTAAGAATTGATTTACTAAACTACTCTACTAACTACTCTACTAATTACAAGTTGGGAACTCACTTAGGTATGATTCCCCCTAGCTCCTCAATTAGGTCCAAGTTGCAATTACCTTTGGTTGATCTACTGTTGATTAAACTGCGGAAGATCCTAAATTAGCTTGGAATCTCTTAAGCTGACCAAGCCCTCTCAGACAGAATACCCGGCAGGCGACTAGCCTTCACCGGGATAGACTGCTAAGGCGATTCACACAGATCTCCACTACTGGAATGAATTCCAGTACAAAGCAGTGAATTGACTGACTCTCGCACAACCAATTCACTACTATCAATCAAGGAAGCTCTCTTAACCTAATCAGATTCTATCTATCATAGGTTAAAGCAGAAATCAAGAGAATTTGATCAAGATCCAATTGACTCAATAAATCATGCCTCAATCGATTATAATCAAACAATATAGCATCCAAAACTTCATACAAGAAAGATCCTAACTCATGGAACTAGGGTTCCTCAAAACCTAAGTGAAGGGAAGTTACTCCATAGAGAAGAGAGAGACTGCAGAAATTTGATCTAGATCTTCAATCTCCATCTCCAAGCTTGATTCCTGAGCTCCAATGGCGAAGAAATCCTCCAAAATAGCTCCAAGAATGTTCCCAAGTCGCTCTCTCTCTCTAGGCTTCGTCCCTTGGGTGTTTGGGATCCAAAACCCAGCTCTCCTCCCTTCCTTTCGCTGAAAATCGGGTTTTAAACAACAATTCCCGACTCGCACGGCCAGGGTGCACGGCCATGCACCTCAAAACGCGCCGTTTCATTAAGTCGAACCTCAACCAACTCGCACGGCCAGGATTGCACCTTGCACGGCCGTGCGGATTTCACTTGTGCTCGTGCGTGCCCACGCACCAACCCGCACGGCCAAAATTGTATGTTGCACGGCCGTGCGTGGCCACGCACAATCCCGTGCGTGCCCACGCACAATCCCGCACGGCCAAACTGGTCACTTGCACGGCCGTGCGTGCCCACGCACAATCCCGCACGGCCAGAATTATATGTTGCACGGCCGTGCGCCTCCCTGGTCTGCCCGTGCAGCTTGCTCAGCCTCTGTTTAATGCTTCGTTTCTCCCTCGTCCGGACTCCGAATCAGTCGCCGTTTGACCCCAGACGCTCGTAGTCTCGTCCTCTTTCGTTTTATAACAAGCTTGCATGATTCTCTGTCCATAAAGTGAGGTAGAAATCCATTCTTCTTCAGGTCATGCCCGAGTGTCTTCTCCCAAATCGTCAATTGATCTCTGATTGACTTGAAACTTGCGCATATGCTTCACTTTATGTGCTAGGACCTGAAATGTGACAAAGGAACACAACCTAGCGTAAAATCGGCCAAAGACACGGTAATTCAAGCTCAAACAATCAAGAAACGAAAGGGGAAAACATGTGCAAATACCGAGTCATCAAATCCCCCCACACTTAACTGTTTGCTTGTCCCCAAGCAAACCTAACTCAAACCAATGCAACTCTCCAGACCTCTATAGCAACAAACAACCTCGATCGTAGGTAGCGGACTTCCTAGATCATTTAGCAGCTTACGAGGTCAACCGACGCACAAGTCATCTCATAGCCTCTTCGGCGAGAATGCTAGTCTCGAGTCGGCATCATGGCAAATAGTGAACAGAGGACAAATGAATCGTGGATGAAGAGACTCTCAAAAACAAAAGATCATGGACTCACATTTTTCAAGGTGCTCGATTTTCTTTTTGGAGATGGTTGGAACCCCCTTTTCTTTCTTCTTTTTGCTTGTTTTTCTGTTTTTCTCTTTTTTTTTCAAGGGTTCCAACCTGTTTTTGTAGAAAACGGGGGCTCCCACCTAGCAAAGGTTTTGCGGGAGCCCGGCTCTTACCGGCCATGCCAGGAGCAGTTGTCTCGAGCCTCGTGCGGGGGAAAGACATGTAAGGGGGCTGGAGGTAGTAGGTGGAAATTGGGAACGGATTCCCGTCTCCCCTTACACACTTTCGCCCTATTCGCACGGGAGACGTCATTTTAAAGCGCATTTTCGAGCACCTGTTATTTCAAAACATGATACAAGAGTCCATGACAAGCAGAGAGTCCACAACACCACACAATTCAAGGGTCCTAAGATCACTAATTCACTCAATCAACCAACACACTATGAAGAAGAAATGAGACTTCTTAAATGCATCAACATCCTCCATAGTGCTACACTACCTCCCTAGGTTGCAAACCACTACAGAGACTGTCAATTCAAAGCATACTGAGCAGGTAATTGCAAGGAACACGTACTTGGAGCCCTCAAATTTAAAAATTTGGACAGTGGACTAGGCTCCAAGCACACAAACAGCCAAACATTCACCCGCATACATAATCGAACACCCCCCCACACTTAAGCACGACATTGTCCTCAATGGAGGAAAGATAAGGAGGGTAGAACGAAGTTACCAGATCAAGGGTGAATGATGATGGACGGGGCAGGCGGTGCATTCCAGGAAGAGAGAGTAATCAGAACACAAACACCACACAAAATCTCACAAAGGTTGAGCTATTGACTCTAAAACCAAATAACAAAACTGACTCAACCGAGGAGAAATAGAGAAAGAAATGCAAACCGACTGGTTGGGTTGCCTCCCAACAAGCGCTTCTTTCACGTCGTGAGCCGGACGATGGCTCCTAAGTTTCGGTCCATGCTAGAACCTCCTTGAAGTTGAGGTTCTCATCTATGAGGTGGAGTCTCAAGTCACGAGCATGCGGTATGACAGGTGATGGAAGCTCGTGCACTTGATGCAGATGAAGTCTCCACCCTCGAGACCTCTTCTTCTCTTCTCTCGTCTCATTGCCCCAAACCAGATATGACAACATCGATTGACCACCATCGCGTCCACCAAGAGGGACCGATGTCGAAGTGGCCTTTGTCTGGCAAAGAGACACTGCAAATGGGTCCTTGCTAAGTAGTTCCTCGATGTTTGGTGGAGATATCACATGCAACTCATGGCCGGTGCAGGCCTCTTCCACCTCAACTTCGTCCTCAGCCTGGACGCCAATTGCTTCGTCAACCTCCCTTCCTTGTTCATATGGTATCACCCCTGGGAAATGATCAAGAACTCCTCCTGCTTCACTTTCGTCATCCTCCACAACTTCTTTCTGAACCCTTTCTTGCTCTTCGTCTTCTAGCACGGATTGGAGAGCAAGTTGCCAAGCAATTTCTTTCATGAGATTTTCTTGCATCTCCTCCCTCATGCCCGCCTCTTCAAAGCTCAGTTTGGGATGTGGGAAGGTGTGGTCGGCTACGATAGGACATTCTTGATCATGATCTTCACGGGAGCTCTCTGTGATAACTTCTGTTTGCTCCACAATGTCCTTGTAGCCTTCGTCTTCCTCCTCCTCTTCTAGTATGATAGCAGAAGGGTGATCTTGAGCAGGTTGTGCATAAGCTTTCTCAAGATCCTCGAGGCTCTTCTTTATGCTCAGGAGGGTCTCCTCTGTTTCACGGTAGGAGAACCCAGTTTGGGCATTGTCTGGGATATCCATCTTTGGAAAGGATGTCTCAGGTACTCGAGCAATCTGGTCCACGAGAAGCCTCAAGTGATAGTTTGGATCTGGCTGATGGAGGAATTCTTCTTGATAAGGAGATTGTTCTTGAAATACCCAGGGGTCTGATTGTTCTTCGTAGGATGGGGGTTGGTACTGAAACCCGAATCCATAGTCTTCTCCTCCTTGATTGCTCCAGGGGGTCTCGGGGTAATACCACTCGGATGGTGGTGGATACCCCCAATGGTTGGAGAAGCCATGAGGATCCATGATTCAGATCTGCACCAACAAAAACAAAAAAACACCCAAGTGAAAAGCAAGGGTGGAAAAGAGAAGAAAAAAAAAGCTAAAGTAACAAACTTCTGCCTTTCCTAATAATCTAGAAAGTCCCCGGCAACGGCGCCAAAAACTTGACTCGTTAAAACACAACACCTAACAATGGCCAAGTGTAACCAATGAAAGGGACTGCAGTATAGTGGCACAAGTAATAAATATCGAATCCACGGGTCTCTAGAGTTACTATTACTCAGCTTCAGTTCATTATCTAGCAAACTAGATTAAGAATTGATTTACTAAACTACTCTACTAACTACTCTACTAATTACAAGTTGGGAACTCACTTAGGTATGATTCCCCCTAGCTCCTCAATTAGGTCCAAGTTGCAATTACCTTTGGTTGATCTACTGTTGATTAAACTGCGGAAGATCCTAAATTAGCTTGGAATCTCTTAAGCTGACCAAGCCCTCTCAGACAGAATACCCGGCAGGCGACTAGCCTTCACCGGGATAGACTGCTAAGGCGATTCACACAGATCTCCACTACTGGAATGAATTCCAGTACAAAGCAGTGAATTGACTGACTCTCGCACAACCAATTCACTACTATCAATCAAGGAAGCTCTCTTAACCTAATCAGATTCTATCTATCATAGGTTAAAGCAGAAATCAAGAGAATTTGATCAAGATCCAATTGACTCAATAAATCATGCCTCAATCGATTATAATCAAACAATATAGCATCCAAAACTTCATACAAGAAAGATCCTAACTCATGGAACTAGGGTTCCTCAAAACCTAAGTGAAGGGAAGTTACTCCATAGAGAAGAGAGAGACTGCAGAAATCTGATCTAGATCTTCAATCTCCATCTCCAAGCTTGATTCCTGAGCTCCAATGGCGAAGAAATCCTCCAAAATAGCTCCAAGAATGTTCCCAAGTCGCTCTCTCTCTCTAGGTTTCGTCCCTTGGGTGTTTGGGATCCAAAACCCAGCTCTCCTCCCTTCCTTTCGCTGAAAATCGGGTTTTAAACAACAATTCCCGACTCGCACGGCCAGGGTGCACGGCCATGCACATCACCATTCTGGCCGTGCACCTCAAAACGCGCCGTTTCATTAAGTCGAACCTCAACCAACTCGCACGGCCAGGATTGCACCTTGCACGGCTGTGCGGATTTCACTTGTGCTCGTGCGTGCCCACGCACCAACCCGCACGGCCAAAATTGTATGTTGCACGGCCGTGCGTGGCCACGCACAATCCCGCACGGCCAAACTGGTCACTTGCACGGCCGTGCGTGCCCACGCACAATCCCGCACGGCCAAAATTATATGTTGCACGGCCGTGCGCCTCCCTGGTCTGCCCGTGCAGCTTGCTCAGCCTCTGTTTAATGCTTCGTTTCTCCCTCGTCCGGACTCCGAATCAGTCGCCGTTTGACCCCAGACGCTCGTAGTCTCGTCCTCTTTCGTTTCATAACAAGCTTGCATGATTCTCTGTCCATAAAGTGAGGTAGAAATCCATTCTTCTTCAGGTCATGCCCGAGTGTCTTCTCCCAAATCGTCAATTGATCTCTGATTGACTTGAAACTTGCGCCTATGCTTCACTTTATGTGCTAGGACCTGAAATGTGAAAAAGGAACACAACCTAGCGTAAAATCGGCCAAAGACACGGTAATTCAAGCTCAAACAATCAAGAAACAAAAGGGGAAAACATGTGCAAATACCGAGTCATCAGAGCCTCCTCAACTCGAGCTGTTGGAGGTCCACGGATGCGAAACTCCTCAACATGAGGAGCATCAGCCGAGCCAAGGTCGACCTGAGGGTTGATCTAGGGATCATTATAGCAGGACTTGGACTTTTTACTAGCAATTTCTAACACTACATTTGGTTTGAGATCGTCCAAATAATTGCGTGCTGCGGTGAGGAGCATTAGAAAGACTAACATACAATAAGCAATTATGATGTCTTTGTCGGTGGGATTACTTTTAATTTATACCACATAGGTCGTAGTCTTGTCGAGCAATGGAAAATATGAAGATAGGTATTAATTAGTAATCATGGATTAGTAACAAAATACGCAAATAAAAAATTAAGAAAATGAATTACTCACGTAATACAAGCAGAGGTAAGATCAAGCCTCACAATAAACTGCATGAACTCCAACATGCAAAAAAATATATCTACAACAGCACAAGACTTCCGGTGGAGTGAACTTAAATTTGGTGACCCCATAAAACTCGGAAAAACAAAACACAAAAATATGGATGATAGTCATCTCCGACCATGATAGTGCCCAACCATACAAGCTTCGCGGCCACAACAGTCCACGCCACCTGACAATGAACATCATAGCCATAAAGTGTGCTAGGAGAACGTAGGGGACGAAAACCAGTCTCAGCCACAAGCATTTGTAACCAAGGTACTGCTGCTCCAAAAGTCCTAACAGTTTTACAAACCAACTTAACTGAATATAGCTTCATTATATTACAATTCCTTGTTAAAGAGCTCTCTATACCATGGTTGAAGGGCTTGGCAAAATCTCGGTAGTTCAAAATCTTCCTCTGCACTCATGAACCAGCTAAGGTTATTGACAACATCTCTGATTCCACGTTTTGAAGTCTCCAATTCTCACTCCCCCTTCCAGTTTAAGTTGTGAAACATATGCCCATGCTATAGGTGCTCTTTTCCTAGCTCCTTAAGCACCCACTCTCCACAAAAACTTGTTGCAAATCGTTTCCACTTCCTGCAACACCTTAATTGGCAATACAAAGATTATCATCCAGTACTATAAAACACTGGTTATAACTGACTCAATGAGTTGTAACCTCCCAATATAATTAAGAAATCTTGCTTGTCAGCTTCGTATCCTTGTTGTAACCTTTTTCACCAGAATCTAATAGTCAAGAGAACTCAATATTCCTATAATTAGTGAAACTCATAAGTATCTCACTATTAGTTGGCCAAGAGGAAATCCAATCTGATTAGAAATATATTTTTGTTCTACTACTAAAAGACTAGGACAAATAGAATACACTTATGCATTATTGAAGTCTAGAAAACTGATCCAACAACATCATTATCCCCCCCCCCCCCCCCCCCCCCGCCACATAACCATTAGAGAATATCAACAAATCATATATAGAGCATAGGGGGGTGATTCTGAATACTTTGTAATGTGGATAAAAAGGGAATTTGATACTCTCTAACAATAGTAGTAAGCAGACATGAAAATACTTCCATTAAAATGGTAAAGAGATAAAGGGGACAGTGGGTCACCCTGTGTAAGACCTTTTCTAGTAGGAAAATAATGACACAAGCACCCATTAAATGACACACTAAGCATAGGGGTGGACACACATACCTCAATGAGTTGAATAAACTTCAATGGTAATCTTATAGCTTGAAGGACTATAAACATAAATTTCCAACTAACATAATCAAAGATTTCATCAAATCCACTTTCAACACACATATGAGCGTAACAGTAGCTTTATGATAGTCTTTCACAAGTTCTGTAGCCATCAAAGTGTTATCACTTATCAAACGTACTTCCATAGAAGCTGATTGTGCTATATCTATGAGTTTTGGCAGAACAAGAGACGTTCTATTTGCTAGCAACTTTGAAATGACCTTATATAAGACCTTCATGAACCCAAAACCTCTGTGACCATCGATGGATCATGAAAAGCTAGGAGGTGCAGAGAGAAACTGCCCAACGAACACATTCCTCCATTGACCTGTGCTTCTTCTCGAACCGACTAAGGAATAATCAGTTTAGTATCAACCAGTTAGGGGGAACCAACTTCAACCTAGTACTCTCCCCAACCCAAAACAATTGTGCCCAATTCTATGGAGGATTGGTCGGTTCGGTCATCCCCTTCGATCAAAGAAACTAGGGTTCCTCTGAAAGATGAGATTGAAAGGAGAGCATTTTGTTTGAGAAATATTTTCAAATGTAGTGATTGAGTCCCAGCTTAGTTGAAGAGGGGAAGAAGCAGAAGCAACACCATACAATCTCGAGCAATGCTCTCTCCAAGTAAGGACTACATTTGCATCAACATACTGACCACACTAATGAAGCACACTTACAAACAACAATAAGTCCCAATCAACAAGGCTTCTGTGAGGTGCTATTTCCTGCAAACAAACCTCAACATATGGTTGATAATAATAATAATAATAATAATAATAATAATAATAGTAATAATAATAATAATAATAATAACTTACCAGAAGGCAACACACATCCCATAAATAATTTTACCCCACGCCAATAGCTTGTCATGTATTGTAAGTATATGAGGGATGGCTAACCAGATTATGAAACCATGTCCAGGAATCGTACCTAACCCAAACCAGAGGGTGCAAACTAACCTCCCATCAGGTCTGAGATAATTCAATACTTATTTGAAAACCACTTCAGACTATCCCCATACCATGCGATTGAATCCAATGAACTTAATATGGACTCTTGAGCATAGCCATGACACTTCGAAACTCTATTTTACATCCATATCCCTAGTGAGGTTGCACCTAAATCCCAAATAGATTTTTGTTGGATACGATATCTATACCACCCAATGAGACCCATCCTCGGCCAAAATATCCCATAAATTCCTTCTTACACACGCCTGACTCCATAGCCTGAAATTTAACACTCCCAGTTCTTGGATCTAGCCAAGAATTGGCAATACTGACCATAAGAATGGTAGCATAGACCTTCAAAAACTTAGTAAACCTCTCAAGAAACCCCATTGCATATAACACAATGAATAAAAAATCCAAATTAACGGAATGAAAGGCCTTCATAAGATCAATTTTGATAGCGCAACATGAAAAAATGAAAGATTTATTATAATCCTTTGCTAATTTTGATGCTAACAAAATTTTGTCACTAATAGACTTCTCAAGAAAAAGCGTACTGCGTGCTACTAATTACCTTTGAAAGAACTTAAGCAAGCATATAAAAAAGTGGCTTGGATATCACTTTATAGAGTGTGTTGCATCGAGATATAGGTCTGAATTCTTTCTTACAATATACAGATTATAGTGTTGGTCTCTCAATACATATGACCAGAATTAAAAATATGAAGAAACAAACTTTTAAACCTCTCTGCCAATAATATACCAATGGGTGTGATACAATTTGGCTTGAAAACCATGAGGCCCTAGAGCCTTGTTTTTACTGATATCCTTGGTAAACTAAAAAAGTAGTATTTTCTTCCTTGTCACAACACTGTAAAAAACCATAAAATCTTAAGGTTACAATCGATGTTGCAGCATAAACTGATAGAATTCCACAGGATTTGGTTCAAATTCAGAATTAGCTCTCTAATTAACTTCATGTAAATATCAACAGCTATTAGACTCATCTCATGTCGGTATGTCACTATATTTCTTTTGAGTGTCAATCACTCTATTTATCTTCGGCTTGTGCGGTTGAATTCTAAGAGAACTACGGAAAAAAGCAGTATTGGAGTCCCCTTCTTGACCTCACTAAATGTGCGCCTTCTGCTTATAAAAAGATTCTTTGACCCATTGCACCTCTACACATTTTTTTGAAACTTACTCTTCTTCTCAATCATATCTATCACAAGGTTGGCCAAAAATAATCAAGCAAACCTCTACCTCTTTGGCCTCACTAGAAACATCATATAAGATTCTTTATTCCTGAGGGCCAAGAGTGTTTTTAACTTGCCTTGGCTTCTGATACAAGACATTATAGGGTTATATAGTTATATGTGTACTTCAACTTTGCTAATCAGTCTACATATATGAAGGGTGTTATATCCTAAATGTAAAATACTTATAATATTTTGACTACAAGAGGAAATACTTGCAAGAAATGATAAAGATATCCCATGGGGTTGTGCAAGCTAAACTAACAAAGAAAGTTGGCATCCATGATTCATTTACCAAAACTCTTATCAGTTCTTCTCGCGATGGGGTAGGCTTTTTGCTTGTTCCACCAAGGGTGTCATTAACATGTTACCTTATAATTGGTAAGACATTCTGTATCTTCAATCCAGTGTCTAACATTAATCATACTTTAATTCATAATTTCCATGTTCAAAACTTCAATAACATCAAGCACTGCATTAAAATCTTCCATGAATACCCAAGAGGACTATTGTTCTTGAAGAGACCTCAATTCTTGATATAACCTAACCCTCACATGCTCCTTGTTAAGAGTGTGCACAAACATCTGCGTAACCGAAACCTGACCTACCAGTTTAACTTTGAGATAATGTTTTGCAAGTATTGGCATAGTCACAAATTTGTCGAACTAGGGCAAAAAACAAACAAAAAAAACTAGTATACAATTATTATTCTAAGTAATTCAACGAAAATATTATTCTAAATTATGTTCACTTCTTTTCAAACACATTTAATTTGTAATTAATTAAATAAAAATTCAATTGCACATAAATGATTAAGTTGTAATTTCATCAAATTCAACATCTAAAATTTGAAATGAACCAAGCATCACACATATATTTGTCTTTTTTTGTCAAAATTTCAAATGGATTCATCAAAAATGAATGATTTTGAGCAATTTTTTATGATCTCTTGCGTGATCGAGCTATAAATTTATATTCAATCCTAACTAAGCCAAGCATAACCTAGTTAGAGTTGTAGTAAAGTGGCACGGTCGTATTCCAAGGGAACCCTAAGCTTGCTTTTACTTCGTCAGAACTACTATCTAATCGAATCGAAGTGTTGGGTGAAAAATCTAATATATCCTAACTAAAGGCAAAACAAACAACCAACCAAGTGGTTGGGAGACCTCTAGAAATGAGATGATTGCCTAGAATGGAATTCTCCTAGCTATAGTCGGTAAGTTGAGTTTAAAGGATATGATGTAGAACTCCCTGATCTGGGGATTTCTCCCACCTCCTAACGTTACCCACAAAGACCCAATGTCACCTCGATCTAAGTTTCCTCGCCAGGGATGCTCTCTTAGTTCCTTTAAATAGGTTCAACCTATGACTACTAGGGAGAACCTCCCAAAGCATCATTTTAGGAAGGCACTATAGAGGTAGGGGTTCGGTCGCCTCGTCCACCTCAAAGCCCTAAGATAAGTCACTATCCTTAGTTTGCCAGATGACGCATACCAGTTTAACCCTAAAACTCCGTACCCAGCGTAGAAGCTCAAGTAGGCTAGTAGAGAAGATTAGGGCGAGTTACCCAAGCATAACTAAATACACATGAGGCATAAATTCACTAGAACAACATACCCATAGATAAACTCATTCAAATACCTACTACAATTTAAGGTTCATCTATTCTAAACAATCATTAGAGATTCAAGTCATAGAGAGAGGAAGAGAAATACAAACTAGAAGAGAGGGAATGTTGGAATCAAACTTCTTCTCCTTGCTTGCACCTTCTTCTTGCTCCTTTGGGTGGATTGGATCTTCAATGAATCTCTCCCAAGGTGTTTCCCTCTCTAACAAACTCAAAAACTCTAACTTTCTCACTCTTGGGCGGCTCTCCTTTGTCAAGTGCAGAAAAAGGAGTATTTATAGGCTGCTAACCGTGGTCACGGCCGTGACCAACTGGAACGTCTTCAAATCACCTGAAACGACGCGTTTTGTCCCATCTTTAAGTTCTAAGATCTCTGCCTCCTTCATGAGATCACGACCGCGATCTTTGGTATCCCAGGTGTGATCCTTTTCGCGGTCAAAAAGCACAAATACCGCGACTCAGGTGTCGACACTTTCTACCCTTGACGGTTGCCTTCTGAAGTTCTAGGGCACTGTTTAAGGCCGCGATCTGCAGGCCGCGAACATGGTCACGGCCTAGTGGTCACGACCGTGACCTTGCTATGTCCTGTGCCTTTCCTCCCCTTCTTGCTCATATGCTTCCCAATCACATTCAGATGGACTCCAATTGATTCTAGATCAATCCCAAATGCATATAAGAACTGGAATTTCATCACAAACATTGGAAAAGCATAAAATATGACAAAGTGGGGTCGGTTCCCCCATAAAAACCTTCATATCAAGAATACCTATGCAAAAATACATGTTTTGCGAATAGGAACGAAAATAGGCATAGATAACTTTATATGTGACCTAGGCACGATGATTTAACATACAAATACCTTGAGAATAAAGGCTAAATTAGGTGTTATCATTTTATCTAAAACTCATGGGGTTCAAGGTCCAAAATAAAATCTTATCTACCCTCTTTCTCATATAAATTTCCATAATTTCATTTTCAACTCGGGTCCTCCAACCCCATAATGCATGTGGTGGCTCCGCGCCTCCGCCAATATATGCAATCCTTGTTATTGTGAAACCAGATAGTCACACACAAACATATTGGAACTTCTAGTAATTATTCATGGGTTAATTGCATGGTTGGTCACTGAGATTACAAAAAAACGTTCAACTTTGGTCACTCGAAATATTTAAACCCATTGGTGGAACTTCAGTTTACTGAAACCATTCACGTTTGGTCACTCTCCATCCAAATATGTTAACTTTGGCTGATGTGACAGTCAACTTAGTGACGTGGCAATTAAAAAGTAATAAATAAAATAAAATTTAATCTATTAATGTCCAACTCATTTTTACCATAAAAAATATTATATTATTAATTATCAAATTGAAAGAAGCCTTTTCTTTCTTAACGAAAATTGGTGGGGAGAATAAATGAATTGGGAACCCTTTACCAAACCTACCATTTTATTCTGACCCTAGAGAAATCAACTTTCATTTCTCTCATCTCTCTGCCCCCCTTCTTCTTCTTCCCAAAATTCATCTTCTTCCCCTGACTCTGCCCAGCCATTCCAATCCCAGCCCCATTTCCTTCTCCTCACTTCCCCATTCTATCTTTTTCTTCTTCGCCTTCTAATCCTGTCGCCGCCACGGTCTCATCCCACGTCCTTCTAGTCCCCCATTGCCGCCACCACCGCCTTCTAGTGCTGGCTGGCATTCTCATCCTGGCTAAGGGCCACACCACTTACGTTAGGGGTGTGCAATGGTCCGGTCCGTACCGGACCACACCGGACCAAACCGTTGTTAAGACCAGACCGGACTAGACCGAGTAAAATACGGTCCGGTCCTTGGTCCTCATGAATTTTATAATTACTGAAGAAATGGTGGACCGAGCTCATATTTGGACCGGACCAAACCGGACCAAATGCAAGAATGGTCCGGTCCTTGGTCCTAACATGTCTTTCACTAATGGACCGCGGTTCTTGTGAGTTTGGTTCGGTCCGGACCAAACCGAACCGTTGCACACCCCTAACTTATGTGATGAAGCGGACTGAGAGCGGCCTCGACATCGAGAAGCTCCAGGTGCTATTGTCCTTCAAGAAGCAAGGCTCCCACCTCGTGGAGGCCTCCTTCTCCGACCAGGACAACCTCGTGCGCGCTGTCAAGCTCGCCGACGTCGTCATCTGTACCATGTCTGTCGTTCACTTCCGGTCCCACAACGCTGTCAAGCTCGCCGACCTTATATGTTTTGGGGGTGCCCAATCCATTTATTCTCCCCCACTAATTTTCGGTCGAAAATGCTTCTTTCAATTTGATAATTAATAATTATAATATATTTTTTATTTTTTATGGTAAAAATGAGTTGGACATTAAAATAGATTAAATTTTATTTGATTTATTATTTTTTAATTGCCACGTCACTAAGTTAACGGTCAACTTTGAGAGTTGACTGCCACATCAATCAAAGTTAACAGATTTGGACGGAGAGTGAACGGTTTCAGTAAACTGAAGCACCACCAATGAATTTAAATATTTTGAGTGACCAAACTTGAACGTTTTTTGTAATCTCATTGACCATCCATGCAATTTTTTCATGTAGAAAAAGTACCAATGAGTCAATAACTATATTTGAGCTATTTACTATTGCTACTCGAGTTTATAATATTGCCGCTATCTCTATCTTTAAAATTTTCAACTTCTTTGGCTCCATAGTGCCTATCAAAGGAATTGAATTCTCCAATATTTACTACCTACTCTTTTTCTAGTTTACATTTCCATACCTAAATTTTAATTTACAACATACGATATCATTGAAAAAAATTACATTTTCGTACCTAAAAATTTCAATTACAACATTTTAATATCTAAACATTTTCAAATTTTATATATTCATTCAGTTTTATATGCCACTTGAATCCCTGATCCACCGGACGAAATCCCTCCCTTGTTACTTTTTACTGAAAGAGAATGAGTTGTTTAACTTTCTTTTAACACGTAGGTAAGTTTATTTAGGCTGGGAGAGTGCAGGGAGAAAAGAGATCGCCCATTATTGGCAACCACCACAACTCCACAACCCTTTCCATTTCATCTCTTCTCACTTCCTACACGTCTCTCTCTCTCTCTCTATCCATCTACCCTACCTTTTTTTTTTTATCTCTCTAGCTTTATTTTTTCCCACATATAACATCTATAAAACCCCACCGTAACACCTTCATTCCCACCTCTGAGAGAGTCCCCTCCCTTCTTCCTCCTTCTCCATCCAATCTTCCCCCATTTCCCACCTCCATTCATTACCTCCATCGAGGAAAGAAAAAACACAGGGTGGAGGAGTAAAAAAAATGGTGAAGTTCTCAAAAGAGCTGGAAGCTCAGCTGATCCCAGAGTGGAAAGAAGCTTTTGTCAACTACTGGCAGCTGAAGAAGCAGGTTAAGAAGATCAAACTCGCCCGCAAACCGAAACCCCCTCAACAAGTCGCCAACAACATCAACACTTCCTCCGAATTCGGCTTCTCGATTTTCGACCCCATTCGATCCTACTTCTCCTCTGCTCGTTCCTCCTCCTCCTCCACCACCGCCGAAATCATCAAGGTACGGTACCCTTCCTTCCTCTCTGAGTACAGTTGAGGATCGAACTCATGACCTTGATCGTATTGTTATTTACGACGATAATAAAATAGAAATGAATTACTATGGTTGTTGGGAAAAAATACATAGTGGCATAGTTAGTGCCTGCTAAGTGTGTTATATGGTGGTGGGGATGGCCACGGCCTGTCCGTAATTAGATTAAAAATTTAATATTGTTGGGAGGAGAATTAAATGGGAGGGAGTTTCATTAGTGACAAGTAATTAAAACATTATTATTACATTACTTGTGTGAATTTGTTTAGTGCCCGTACTTGTGGGGAAAGTTGGCTAAAGGCTAGCTGGGGGAGGTATCAGGGAAGAAAGTGTCGTCGTTTTGATTGTTTGGTTTTGTCGTTTTATTCGGGTTTTGAGGGGGGTTTTATTTGGGTGCGTCTGTGTCGGCCTTTTGTGCTGTGCTTACGTAACCACAGAGATTTAGTTTCAGCCGTCAAGTGTGTATGTCACTCTTCCTCTTCTCACCACTCAAAAAAATTAATTTATGGGGCTCGATTCCACGTATTTCCTTTTCCCAATTACTGGACAATTTTCACCTTGTAACCTTTTTCCCATTTGAACACCCCGCCCAAATCAAAGCAAAACTCCACAACCCCAAAACGATAACGAGTCTCTCGATTGTACTACTAAAATATTACGATATCTGTAGTACGTGAACAAGTTCACAAAAGGGATTTTTCTATCTTTTATTTTGTAACCAAATGTGCAGAAATTCGTGATTTTTAACTGTTTATTTATATATATAGTAAAATATCGTTCAAATAACGGTAATAGTAATGATGACCGCACGAGCAACGATAGTTTAACGGTAACCTACCTTTTTCTGGAAATATGAGACTTTGACCGAACTAAAATATTATTCTTCTATCGCTATATGACCGTCACGAGGAGAAATATACTTGATTGATCGATTTTATTAGTCTGCTGCATGCTTCGAAGCATCGTTACCATCTTGCACGACGAGCTTCTATGTTTTCGACGGATTCGTTCATCCTTGTAGATGAATTAAAATCAAACAAACATCCGTATAAAATAAAGTTTGGAGACATGCATCAAATATGGGGAGGGGGGTGGTTCCAAAACATGCATGAAACCACACATAAGAAATGGAGTGTCACAGAGGAAATCAAGGTGTGGAAACGGTTACACACAAAGGTGTGATCATAAGCATCGCTGTGATAGCTAGCTGTTGAAGGATCACGAAAGTATCGTGACAACATACCAAGAAATAGGGCAAAAAGTGGTAGATAAAAACGAACCCACAACACACAAACCATGAAAAGACAACTATATGCCCCCCAAAAAAGAAACGGCAGATTTTATATGGGGTCGTTTGGAAGTTGCGATTACATATAAGTAAGACTAATGTTTCGGTGAATCCTTGGTTTACAGGTGCGAAGGAAAATGATGGCTGGCTCCGACCATGAAGTCTACCAAACCGACCTCGTCCACCTCTTCTCCGAGGAAGACGAAGTATGTATATTCATCGTTAAGTTTTACTATAATACGTTGCGACGTGACATAATATATATCGTGTTACGATGGTTAATTATTACTTATAATGTTTGTGAATGTGATTGATTACAAGGTGAAGGCGTTTTTCGAGAAGCTGGATGGGGAGCTAAACAAAGTGAACCAGTTCTACATGGCGAAAGAAAAAGAGTTCATGCAGAGGGGAGACATCCTCAACAAGCAGCTGGACATACTGATGGACCTCAAGCGGATTCTCTCTGAAAATCGTCGTCGCGTCAAGTCTTCTTCCAACAACTCTAGTGTTAGTGGTGGTGTTTTTTCTCGCTCGTGGTCCTCTTCGCCTCGTAGCTCTGATTTCTCCGGTGAGTAAATTTTCTTCTAAAATTATTATCGATTTTTTTTTTATATTTTGGTTAATGAAATTATTTGGGCTTGCGAGAGTCTGCTGATTCTATTTTTTTCAAAGTCATGTCTCTGTCGAGAGAGATATGGAATTTTTAATTTTTGTTTTGTTTTTATTATAAATGAGATGGAATTTCGATTTGGATTGTTCTTTAGGATTTGGAATTCATTGCTGTAAAGGCCCACCTCAGTAGTGTTTGTGGAACATGCTTTTCCATGTTTGCTTCTTTCTTTATTTTGCCTAAAATAATGAAGACACTTAGTGGTGAACACCCCAGAAAAACAACAATTCTACCGCTCTAGTGCTCGAGCAGATTGTAAGTATTCATATTGCTCAACATAAGATAATAAAAAAATTATATATAGTAAGGCTCCACTAAGTAATGAAATCAATTTTGAAAACAAGAAAAATCTAACCACTTTTTTTTTAGATAGCACAACATAAAATATTAAAAATTTACCCCCAAGTAATAAAATCCTAAATTGTAAAGTCCCACTACATAATTTGTATAGCTCCATATAAAGTTTAATAGAGTCGAACCCAACACCATAGAGCTCTCATAATAATGCTAATAAAACTCTTAGGCAAACAAGAGTTCAATTTTGGGATATTATCGCTAGTCTTCAAGTTGAAGATCGCAAGTTTGAACCCATTAAGTAACACTTAACAATAAAAGCACATCTATGTCACTCTCTTCAAAATGTAATAATAGTAAAAACAATTAATGAAAAAAAAAGTAAAAATAAAAGCATGCAGTGGGATAGTAGAAGTTTTCACCAATAATGTTGGGCGAAGCGAGTTATTCGGGCTTGATTTCGTGTTACTACTACTAGTACTCAATTTGGAAATTACATATTCTAATTCATTAATCAACACTTAATAATAAAAACAAACTTATGTAACTTTTTTTAGAAAAATAATAATAGTGAAACAAAAAAATAAATGAAAACCAGACAGTGGGACAAAATGGTAGTGGAAGTTTTCACTAATGTTCTTCACTATTCACGAAATGGACGGTCGGCTCATACAAATTTTTTTTATATTTTATCTCTCTCTGTGTTTCCTCCATAAATGGGAATGCCCGGCATGAAATGAAACAAATGGATGCGCGGGCGGTTGAGTCTGAATCGCAAAATCCTCCTCTTCCCCTTCTCTTACCAACAAACCACTTACTGATTTGGAGATAAGGCTGCATGCTTCCATGCCTTTGCCTTACCAGGTTTTCTATGTTATTTTCCG
Source organism: Linum tenue (assembly GCA_946122785.1). Classification (NCBI taxonomy): domain Eukaryota; kingdom Viridiplantae; phylum Streptophyta; class Magnoliopsida; order Malpighiales; family Linaceae; genus Linum; species Linum tenue. The sequence goes on along the minus strand of CAMGYJ010000008.1, from coordinate 63,770,104 downwards.
TCCACGTCTGATATTCATTACAAACATGTTCACAAGCAAACACTGCTTTCCTTTCCGGCCGGCTGTCGCTTTCCGGAAGCAAAAAAACAAGATCAACAAATCTTCAGCTTGTCCACTTTAGCCGTCTGTGTGGTTTTTCTCCATATGCATCTTCAAAACCGCGTGTAGAACGATAACGATAAAACTGACACAAAGGAAGCTAACTTGTTAGTTTATATGCGCCACTATGATATATTAGTGTTTGTATTGCGAACATGAATTTGATCCGGTGATAATACCATTAAATTTTAATACGAAGGTTTGAAATTTTTAACGGTAAGTAAGTAGTACCTAATTAAAAACTAAACCCATATATTACTTTTTATAAAAAAGTAATAGTGTTGTGTTAATGTGACTTGGCCTGAACCCAATACCCATTAATTGTCTCTCCATAATTGTCACCTCTTCATTATTCACAAATTCAACGCCACCACCCACTACGTCATTTTTGGATTAAAAAAAAAAAAAGAGATTTGAGCTCTGATGAAGGATGATTTATTGATTTTTCATTCACCATGACTTTGTAGTGGGCACATAAGTTGGTTCTTAACTTTGGGACTTTACTCATCCAAACTAAACTATTGGGGTAAAAAAAAAAAAAAAACTGGACGTGGATGCAGAGTCCGGGTTGGAAAGCGAGTTGGCGGGCGGGGAGACGCCGAAATCGGAGCAATCGGAGACGGAGGAAGTCATCGCCGCACTGGAGAAGAACGGGGTGAGCTTTGTGAACTCCAACACGAGGACGAAAATGAAGAAAGGAGGAAGCGGCGGCAACAACAACAACAACAAGCCGAAGATGGCACTGAGGGTGGACATCCCGGCGACAACGCCGACGAGGACGATCACAGCCGTCACGTCGATGCTGTGGGAGGATCTGATCAACAATCCCAAGAAGGGTGAATCCGGCGGCGGCGGCGGAGACCACATCAACAGGAAGAAGATTCAGTGCGCTGAGAAGATGATTCGAAGTGCTTTCGTCGAGCTGTACCGAGGCCTTGGCCTCCTCAAAACTTACAGGTAACAAAAACTGAGGTTACTTAAAGAGTAAAATTGTTGTGTCGTTGAGAAGAGAAGCAAACACAAATGTTTCTTTATTTGGTAGGTTTGTGGACATTGCTTGAAATGCACAGGCAAAAAAATGTTAGGGGGGGAGCTTACTGTTACGTTGTTAACTGCTTTGTGTTTATCTTTTCTGTTTTGTGGTTTGGCAGCTCACTTAACATGGTGGCATTTACAAAGATCCTCAAGAAATTTGACAAGGTAATTAATTAGTTTACGCAATTTTATGTTTAACTATTTAATATTACGCTACCCCCTCTTAATTCCTTATAGTGGCTAATTTATTGTTCAAATTTGTAGGTGGCAAACCAGCAGGCATCACCTAGTTACTTGAGGGAAGTCAAGAAATCTCACTTCATTAGCTCTGACAAGGTACTTTTAAATTCGAACGTGTACAAGTATCCATTTATCTGCAATTCACAATCGTTAGATGCATACAATACAATTATTTAAAAAAAGATCGTCGCTAAGTCCATCTAAACGTTGTCAACTGCGAGACATGCAAATTAAACGATTAAGGGGGTATTTACCAAACCCTTTTAAGGATGCTAACCGTTGTGAACTATGAGACACACGCAAATTAAACGTATAAGGAGGTTCTTACAAAACCCTAATAAAGATGCTAACCAAATTGTTTTTTTTTTTTCCTTCTTGCCTTTGACAATGGTTAACAAAAAAAAAGGCTGTAAGGCTGATGGATGAAGTGGAGTGCATATTCACAAAGCACTTCGCCAACAACGACAGGAAGAAAACAATGAAGTTCCTGAGACCCCAGCAACAGAAAGAGTCTCACATGGTCACATTCTTCGTTGGTAACTAAACAAACCAAATTCCCATTTAAGTCACTGATCTTTCTTACTCAATTCTCACAAGTCCACCTACTTACTCTAATATTCTCCTGGCTCCTCGTTTTGACATTTTTCTTTCCCCTTAGGCCTTTTTACGGGCTGTTTCGTCTCACTCTTCAGCGTCTACGCAATCTTAGCACATCTCTCTGGCATCTTCAGCCCGACCACTGGACGATCCTACGTCGAAACCGTCTACCCAGTTTTCAGTGTGTTTGCGCTGTTGAGCTTGCACTTGTTCATGTACGGGTGCAACTTGTTCATGTGGAAGGCCACGAGGATCAACCACAACTTCATCTTCGAGTTCCAGCCCAGCAATTCGCTCAAGTACAGGGATTCCTTCCTCATCTGCACCACTTTCATGACATCGGTCGTCGGGGCGATGGTGATCCATCTCCTCCTACGGGCTGCCGGGTTCTCGCCTAGCCAGGTCGACGCCATACCTGGAGTTCTCATCTTGGTAAGTGTTTAGTATATTGTACGTGCATGGACCATGCATGACTCGACCTGAAATTGGACGTCTTTAATTATCATCATGTTGCTGAGTTTGGTTTACTTTTTGCACGTTTTGAAGATCTTCATAGCACTGTTGATATGTCCATTTGACATCTTGTATCGCCCGACGCGGTACTACTTCCTCCGGATCATGCGCAACATTGCATGCTCTCCTCTCTATAAGGTATACAATTTGCTGATCTCTTTTTTTTTTTTTTATCGTGGGACTGAGTGGTTTGTTAGTTAATATGGTATCAGCTGAGTCCTCGATCGAGAGGTCATGGTTTTGAATCCTTATAACGACACTCCGTATAAATAATTGTTTAGCACTGGAGATGATATGTTCAACTTATACAAACTGAAACCCACAAATAGAATTTCGTTTGTGGGGATGTATAAGAGATAAAAACATATAAAAAAATTTTCTCAACATTGAGATTGAGCGGTTTGTTCGTTAACACAGTTATTTTGTTGGTTTGTACAGGTTCTATTGGTGGACATCTTCATGGCCGACCAACTTACTAGTCAGGTAAAATTGATCTTCATACAAAAACCATGCGATAAACCCTAATTCCCTTGTCGAGTTGGTGGAAACCGAGTATGATCTTTTACTTCCATCTTTTTGTTGAACAGATTCCACTCCTAAGGCACATGGAATCCACCACGTGCTACTTCATAGCGGGTACTTTCAAGACGCATAGATACGAAACATGCAACTCTGGAAAGCTATATCGCGACCTTGTCTATCTCATCTCCTTTTTGCCATACTACTGGAGAGCCATGCAGGTTTATCACTCACTCAACTCCTCGACACAACTACTCTTATCATTTCGATTTCGATCTTCAAACTGACATCCACTTTTTCCTTCTTTTTTACATCACCAAAGTGTTTGAGAAGATACATCGAAGAGTCCGACGTGAACCAGCTGGCTAACATGGGGAAGTACGTGTCAGCAATGGTGGCAGCCGGTGCTAGGTTAACATACGCCAAGAAGGAGAACCACCTCTGGTTCGCCATCGTCTTGGTCACTTCTGCTTTTGCTACCATTTATCAGCTCTACTGGGATTTCGTCAAGGATTGGGGACTTCTCAACCCTAAATCGAAGAACAAATGGCTCAGGGATGACTTGATCTTGAAGAACAAGAGCATCTACTACATGTCCATCGTAAGATCTTCTTACTACTGTTGCATGCAGTGTGCATGCCATGGCTTCAACTACGTGTACTAACTCTTTTTTTTTTTTTTTACTCGAAAATTTTGCTAGGGCTTGAACGTGGTTCTGAGAGTTGCATGGGTGGAAACGGTGATGGGTTTTCGTTTCAGAATGGTGGAGTCGCGAATGCTGGATTTCTTCCTGGCTTCTTTGGAGGTCATTCGACGAGGGCACTGGAACTTCTATCGGCTGGAGAACGAGCATGTGAGCAATGTGGGCAAGTGCAAGGCGGTGAAGCCTGTTACGGTGCCGTTTCGTGACGCGGATTCTGATTGATGGATGAGATGGGTTGATTTGGTTACGTTGTGGAGGTCTAATTCCATGCCAGAGCTGATGAATTGGGATTTGGATTTCCATCAGCTGGCTTAGCTGAAAGCCAAGGGACTTTCAGTACTCTTCATCCTGTGATCAAATTAAGATGCACAAATCTCAGCCACAAGAAAGCAAGAGTTGGTGTGCATTATTATTATTATCCTTGTCGTTCTTCACAGAAGCTAATTTTATTCTGTGAACTATTGTAAAGCATGTCTAATTTTAATGAGAAAATTGTGGCAATCCCAAGAATAATGATAAATATATGTATTTGTCGCGCCCATATAAAGTTTTGATTTCCAGTTTCATGTGAAAATCGTATGTTTTCCGGCGAGGAAAACCGGTGTTTGATTTCAATCAATACAACTCTTACTTTTTGAACAACGATTCTAAACACGGTTCACACCTCTCTGAATAATGTTCGAACGAGGGTGTTTGATGTTTTTTATGTTTTTTTGAGAAAAATCTAAGTTACATTACTCCTACTCCTATGGAGGTTCAGTGAGAGCTCCGAAAACTAAGGTTATGTCTAATTTGCAGAGAAAAGATAAAAGTTTGACATTGTGTGTCAAATGGTTGGTTGTGGAACCCTTTTCTCGTCTTCGTTTCTCCTATTCATAGTCATCGGGTGTAACTGCCTTGGTAACCGCCGTAGTAACTACTAGCTGGCCTCTTGCTCCAAACCGCCTCGGGGTCCCTTGTCGCCACCTCGGTGACTAGTTGGTAACCGTCGCCTTGGGGCCCTTGTCCCGCCTTGGGGCTGGTAGGTACTAGATGGTCGATCTCGATGTCGGGTTGGGTTGGTGTTGAGTCTCTTTGCCTTAGCCTCCATGATGAAGTCTTGATCACATCCTCGACAGCCCTGACGATGATAGAAACCTATTTCTAGGGTTGTATCGATTTGGTTATGAAATTGGAAATTGGTGGAGATTTAGGGATTAGAAGAGAATTTGGGAAGAAGATAGAGAATCGGCCTAGGCCTTTAGAGAGATTAAGATCGAGAATTGAGAGGATTAGGACATTAGGATTTAGGAGAGTTTTCTTAATGTTCTTCTTATTGATTGAATAGACGCATAACAACGTACATTTATAGAAAAAGAACCAAAAAACCCTAACAATTAACCTAATATGACTAAAAGACTAATTACCCTAATATAATAATAATAATTTTTTTTTTTTTTTGATGAAGGTGAAAATTTTATTGAAAAGGAAGTAGTCTGAAGCAACAAAAAGGCACCAGGAGTGCCGACAGAAGAAGAAGCAGACGCAGAAGAAGGGACGAAAGAAGGAAGGAAGAAACAGAGAAAAAGAAAATTACAGGTGAAATTACAGGGGAAACTTCACAAGCGCCCACAAGAAAGCCACTCAAACAAGAGCAGCAAGCGGCCGGGGAAAGCCCGCAGACCCAGCCATCCGCGAGGAGCGCACTGATGCCAACTTAGAGAATCCGGTGGCGAAACCATTGAAGCCAGGCAGAGACAGTGACGCGATCTGCTTTTCCTTTGGCTGTAATCCACCTTGAGATATTATTGATTGATCTTGTGGCAATCCGATCTGGACTGGATGAAACATTGTGAAAAAGTCTCTGGTTCCGTTCGAGCCAAATGTACCAAGAAACGCCATGGAACGCACAGTAATTAATCCATCCTTCAAGGCTGCTAGGTATAGAAGCAGACCATTTCTCAATAGTTGCAGCGAGATTATCGCCCAAAGCCGGATTAGTAAAGTTGCAGCCCTTCTCAAACTCTTTCCACACCTGGTTGGTGAAGTTACATCTAGTCAGGATGTGCTCAATTGATTCCTCTTCACTGCAGCATAGCTCGCATCTATTAGCCAGCTGTACGCCTCGTTTCTTCAATGTATCAAGGGTTAAAGTTCTTTGAAGCGTAGCAATCCAAACGAACAAACATATCTTCTCCGGAACCACCTTTCGCCAAACCGATTTGAAGGGGAAATTAGGCTTCCCCACAAACCTTTCCTCAATGATAGTTCTGTACATCGATTTAACTGTAAAGCCCGTTTCCGGGTTAGGCTGCCAAACAACTCTGCAAGGGCTGTTAATTCTGGATAAAAAATCATAAGAATTAAGAATGGACAGCAAGTTTAACCTCTCTCGCTCAGCCCCCCCTCTCAACACTATATTAATATCAAGATTGATATTGAGATTCTCACCTGAGAGATCCACGACGTCGCTGATCTTGGCTTCCGGGTTAGAGGCAGCAGCAGCAATTCTTGGAAAAGCATCAGCAAGAGTGAGGTTTGGAATCCACCGGTCAAACCAAAAGGAGACTTCAGAACCGTTTCCTGGATCGATAAGGGCGAACCTCCAAAATAGATCACTTTCCCTCATAATATTAACCCAAACAGAAGTAGCTCGACCCCTACTTCTGTAACCTGTGTGCCATTGTGAATGCCCGCTAGAGTATTTAATGTCAATGAGGGATCTCCACCATGTTTCTCTGCTAACAGCATATTTCCAAATCCATTTACTGAGCATAGCACTGTTAAAAGAGGCTAAATCCACAATTCCCAAACCTCCCTTCTCTTTCTGTGATTTACACAAATTCCACCCCACGAGAGGAGTTTTCTTTTTGTCCCCGGTACCACTCCACAGAAAGTCTCTTTGTAGCTTCTCCAGATCGGATATCACTCCTTTAGGAGCTTTAAACATAGAAAAGTAATATGTGGTGAGGCTAGTAAGAACAGATTTTAACAGAGTCAGCCGACCTCCAAGAGAGAGATACCTGTTGCTCCATCTTTGAAGCCTCTTCTGATAGTTATTCACGATCGAATCCCAGAATTCTCTATTGTTCAGTTTTGCTCCAAGCGGGTACCCGAGGTATTTAGGGGGACTAGAGCTCCATTTACACCCAAGGATGTCGGCAAAAAACTCCGGTTCTGGAACATCCCCCACAGTATAGAGAACTGTTTTATCCAAATTAATTTTCAATCCTGTTACAGCTTGGAAGCAGGCAAGAGTGGCTGAGATGTGAATAACCTGCTCATATGAAGAGTCGCAGAAAATGAGGGTGTCGTCAGCGAATAGGAGGTGAGTAACTTCCCCTCTCATCCCTTCTTCATCCATGCAGAAACCAGCAATCTTTCTTTCAGTCTGCAGTCTGGTTAACATGAAAGATAAAATATCCATAACAAGGACAAAGAGGCCTGGGGATAGAGGATCCCCTTGCCTCAGCCCTTTCTGAGCCGGGAAAAAGCCTTTGGACTCGCCATTGACCAAAACCGAAAGGGTAGGGGAACAAACCGCACTGCGAATCCACCTCTTCCATCTTTCTCCAAAGCCCAAACGCGAGAGGACCTTAAATAGACAGCTCCAGTTGACATTATCAAAAGCCTTTTCGATGTCGAGCTTAAGCATTAAACCTGGTTTCCGGCTCTTTCTTCTACTTTCCACCAACTCATTGGCGAGGAGGCCTGCTTCCGCAATTTGCTTTCCTTGGACAGAGGACTGCTGGAAATCAGAGACTAATGATGGTAGAACTCGCCCCAAACGCTTCGACAAAACCTTGCAGATGAGTTTGTTCGCACTTCCCATCAAACCAATGGGGCGGAGATCCTTTACGTCCTCAGTAGCATCTCTCTTAGGCACAAGACAAATAAAAGAGTGAGTAGCGCAGATAGGAAGAGATCCGGTCTCATGGAATTCCTGGAAAGCAGCCAAAATATCCCCTTTAACCGTGCTCCAACATTTCTTAAAGAAGTCGAGAGTAAACCCATCGGGTCCCGGAGCCTTAGTACCGTCGCTGTTAGCAAGGCACTCCCAGATTTCCTTTTCAGAGAAGGGCACTTCAAGAGATGATGATTCAGAATAGCTCAGCACTTTAGAACCATAGGACCGCGGAAAAGGACGATTCTGAACACTTTCCAGGAAAAGATTTTTGTAGTAATCGGAGACACCAGTAGAAATAGCTTCTTGATCCTCAACCATGATCTCGTTGATTTTGATTCTCCAAATGAAATTTACTTTCTTTCTGAAATTTGCCATTCTGTGGAAGAAATTAGTGTTTTGGTCCCCAAACTTAAGCCAAACTTCCCTGGATTTTTGTCTCCAGCAAATTTCCTGCAAATATAAAGCTTTACCCAAATCCATCTTCTTATCGGTGAGAGCAGCAACTTCCGAGACTGATAAGGCCCGAGATTCTTTGGCTAGGCATAATTCGGAGATCTCCTTCAGCAGATTGTCAACTCTGACGTGGATATTTCCGAAGACCTCCTTATTCCACTGTTTGATCTTCTGTTTCAGGTCTTTCAACCTCATGATTATCCTGAACACAGCGCCATTTCCTTGTATAGGATTCGAATACCAAATATCAAGACTTGTGTAAAAACGATCATCTTCAAGCCACATGTTCTCAAACCTCCAAGGTCGCTTAATTCTTCTGTTACCACCCCACTGAAAGAAAAGCGGAGAATGATCAGATTCAACCTTTTCAAGCCCAACCAGCCTGCAATCACTGAACAGAGCGTCAAATTCAGGGGAAATCAACACTCTATCGATGCGGGATTGAGAATTGCTGTTGTCTCCGAGGCTCCAAGTAAAGCGACAGCCACTGATGGGGAGATCGAGCAATTCATTGTCATCAATGAAATCGTTAAAGCTACGCATAAGATCAGGATTTCTTCTCCCCCCTATGTAGTCATCGTGAGATCTAACGAGATTGAAGTCTCCAGCGATACAGAGAGGGGATTGATGAAACTGATGGCAGTACGAGTTCAACTCATTCAGAAAAGCATTCTTGTCCACTCTCGCCTGTGGACCATAAACAGTGACAAGACGCCAAATTACCGATGTGAGACAGTCCATGAACTCAACCGCCAAAAAGAAGGATCCAGTGAAACTAGATAGGCTCTGAAACCTACTTTTGTCCCAACATATCAAAATACCTCCTGAGCTACCCGCAGAATCTTTTGCAACCCACCCCATATCTCTACTGCCACACACACTGGTCACAAGGGAGTCAGAGCAAGAAGACCATTTTGTTTCCACAAGGGCGATTATCTGAGGTTTTCTTCTACGAATAAGCTGTTTAATTCGACCTCTTTTCACCGGATCACACACACCCCTAACATTCCAGATAAATACTGCTGTGTTCATTGATCAAGAGCAAATATAGGAACTCCACCCGAAATCTTCTTACATCTTCTAGGCCCCGATGGTTGAGGGGAAATGGGACCTAAGCGTCGCCTTTCCATCTCTAATTTCGATCGCCCATTCTTGATTTTCCTCTTATGCATTGCAGCCGCCACTTCAGTAACAATTTTTTCCACTTGTCGCTGACCGTCTTCATGCTCTAGATCGAACAGATTGCTCATAGCCAAGGAGCTTTCAACTAATGTGTCTGAGTCAAAGGGAAACACGTCGGAGTCCCAGGACAGCCGATCATTATCACGGGTGCAAGATGGGGAGGGAAGGTCGAGATCAGAAAAACAATCTACAGCAGCAGGGGTTTCCGGAACAAAAGAAATGGAGGGGGACGATGGCGAGGAGGGCAAGGGGGGCTCAACAGGGCTTTGAGAGAAGGGGTTGCCAATTAGCTGGGTGGAGGGAGGGGAAGTGGAGGGAATTGTGAGAGAGGCTGCAAAGGTTTCGGGATGGGGGGAGGAAAGGTTTAGGGGAAGCGGTGAGTGAATGGGAGAGATGAGGATGTGGGAATTGAAACCAAGAAAGTTGGGGAGGGAAATGCTGATCTTAGGATAGGGGAAATGGTTCGGATCAAAGGAGAAAAGGATTGGAATGGGGGCTTCTGGGCGGGGAAAGAATTTGGATAAAACCACAGCTAAACGTGAGAAGGTATTGGGCTTGGCTGGCTGCAAATCAAGGTGAGGAGGTTGCTGTTGGGCCACAAGTTCGTTGAAACTCTCATTGTCCAAGCTTGAGTCCACAAGGATGGGAGGATGAGGCCCATACCAGTGTGGGCCAGCCTTTCTAATCCAGATTTGGGACCGGTTGGGCTTGGCTAATCTGGGTCTCGACACATTGCGGAGAGCCGCGCCAGGGTCATCTCTCGCCGCCACAAGCTGTACGTCTGCGCATGGGGAAGAACGAACTGCTTTAGACGAGGCGTGACTCTTCGCCTTCTCAAATTGAACTTCCTTGCCCTTCCGTTGCTTATTTTCGATCTGCCTCGCCGGCAAAACAACCACTCTCGCCGTAAAACGATGGGTCCCGACATGAAGAGGAATCGATCCAGGGATCCGTCCGGTTCTCTTGATTCGAATCCGCACAAAATCAAGACCCCAAGAGTTCCAATCGACTTCGATGAAGGACCCACAGAAATTGCCGATGGTCGATATCAGATTAACACTTTTGATAGAGATCGGGATGCCGAAAACTAGGATCCAAACGCCGTCAGGAACAGGGGCTGAAGCCCGCTCTGTCCAAGGATAGATAGAAATCGAGAACTCTTTGAAGCTCAAGTAATTCAAGCTTTTAATTCTGATGGCTTCCGACAACGAAGGGCATACTAACAGCCAGTTCCCGTCCGCTAGGTCCAGGAGATCGAAATTGTCATCAACTGCCCAATATCTTGAAGCCCACACTCTGAAATCTGGAACTGTGCTGCTTTTGAAAACTGACGTTCCTGGAGAAGAGAAGCTAATAACCAGACTTCTTCCCAGAAGCTCTTCTCTCTCCGAGATTCCATCTTCTTCTACGTCAATGAATCTGTTTTTGCCAGCACTCTTGATACTACTCTTTCCTCCACCATAAAGGCCTCCGCCCCTAACTACTTCTGCAAATGATCTTGAGGATGGTGTCAGTGGAGGTGGAGGCGGGGGGAGTGGAGGGGACGCTAGAAAACGGGTCGGACACAACCTGAATTGGAGCTCACGTTTGTAGAAGGATTGTAACAGCTTAATCAGACCTGTCCATCCTTCTACAGGGCCAGAGGAAGGAATCAAAACCTTAAAAATTCTTCCAGACCGCACTTGCTCGGAGATTTGAAGAAAAACTCCTTGCCGCAACTTGAGCTTCCCGACATGAATGACTCTGCCCTGGAACCGCTTGACACTGTGTTCAGGGAAAACCCACTGTCTCATGGCGGCCGTTTGAAGAACTCCTTGTAGCCAACCAAGGTGATCCTCATTATAGAAACCGAACGAAATTGGTTTCTATCATCCCCTCCCCCTGACCAAGCTTGCCCTCAAGGTTGACCAAATAAAATAATATTATTAATCCTATTAATATATGGAGCCCAAAGGATAATGATAGCCATGCCCGCACTTGTCTCTATAACTTGAGCGGTCGGTAAAACCGTTCCCATCATCGTGGCTGGATCGTCGTGCAACTGTCTTGGCGAAGGCCAGTACCCGTCATCATCATACTCACATTCATCTTCATATGAGTCATTCCAGCTCTGTTCCACGCGATACACCTCTCCTGGCTTTAACAACGTCGTCGTGCGGCCCTGGTAGACACGATAATTAGCTTGTTTGGTTCGCCTTGTTGAATCGTGATCCAACTCATGCTGGTCCATTGGATCAAACCATTGTTGGTTTGGTTGGGCATATTTGCTCGAAGGGCTCGAACTCTGTCCATAATTGGGAACCTTGTAGTGTTGTACCAGCCTGGAACGCATCACTTCTTGCTGCCCAGTGACGAAGTCGGCAGAGAAGTCCTGCCCCGCCAACTTCCTTTGCCACCTAGGGTAGGAGTCGCAAATTCGTTGATCACCGGAGCTATCAGCGGTATCGGGAGTAGTACAATTTCCCAAAATATGGCTAACTAATGGAAAACCAACACCGAGTGGTTGCTCGCCAATCTGCGGAGTCACTGTTGTAGTTGGCGGAGCAATGGGGTCCTCTAGGACGGTAACTGTGTGTGTCTCCATGGCTGCCAAAGGTTGTGGTGGGGTCACCACAGTTGGCTTGGCCGGTGTGGTACTTGGCGGCTCTTGTATCGTGGTTACTGATGTTGGACGCCGTTCGAGTGCTTCAGCCCGCTGCTCGAGGGCTTCATACTTGGTAGTGGTAGATTGAGCGAGATCCGCAATGATTGAGCGAAGTTCCGCAAACTGCTGCGAGATGGCTGTGGTGAGGGTGGCCTCAACTGCTGCCATAACAGCTGGAAGGTTGTCTAACGACGGGGGAGACATTGGTAGGCTGAAGGTTGTTGCTTTGAATCCCATAAACTTGGCCCGAAGAAGAAAGCTGCGGTGCGATGGGAGCTTTGCTTAAGGAAGGAATTCCTTACACAATCCTTGCATGAGAGAACGAGTATTAATTCCTTTGGTTGGTGGACAATGATCTCTTGGTAGAGACTTGAGGTTTTAGGGTTTTAGGGTTGCCGGCTGCAAATATGAGTGGTGGTCGGTGGGATTGTGGGGTGGATTGTGATACAGCGGAAGGGTGAGCAACGGTGCTTTGATGCCAGATGATAGAAACCTATTTCTAGGGTTGTATCGATTGGGTTATGAAATTGGAAATTGGTGGATATTTAGGGATTAGAAGAGAATTTGGGAAGAAGATAGAGAATCGGCGTAGGCCTTTAGAGAGATTAAGATAGAGAATTGAGAGGATTGGGAGATTAGAATTTAGGAGATTTTTCTTAATATTCTTTTTATTGATTGAATAGACGCATAACAACGTACATTTATAGGAAAAGAACCAAAAAACCCTAACAATTAACCTAATACAACCAAAAGACTAATTACCCTAATATAATAATAAATATAGAAACCGAACGAAATTGGTTTCTATCAAACGACTCCATGCTCCTCATCTTGCTAGCCACCTTGATGAACCGTCTTGATAGCTAGGCCATATTACCCACCTAGACAAGATGAGAACTTGACCCCTTACCCCCAAGTCTCCACACTTATTCTTAGAGAGACTTTCATGGCACCTTGTCAGCTTGATACCCTTGCTACCAAGCCAGCCCTGTCGGCTTGGTCTTCATACTTTGTTTCAACAATTTTATCAAGTTGGTACCTTGCACCCTGCCGGCTTGGTACCCCGTTAGGGGGCCACTAAGCCCGTCTTGGGACTTCATCTCCATATGGCCCCATAAGGGGCTCTACGAGTCCTCATCATATTGGCACCCTCAACTCGGCATCCTGGCCTATCCATCCATGGTTGTTTGTTACCTAGTTGGGTGGCCACCTCCTCTAGCCACCTTGCCTTAATCAAATTTATTGTCTTGTTGGCTTTATACCCTGATGTCTAGCTATCAAGCCCGTCTTGTCGACTTGATATCTAGACTTAATTTCTGTATGAATCTCTTAGTTGGTACCTGGCTTGGCCCTCTTGTTGTCTGGCCACCAAGTTAGTCTTGCCGGCTTGATACTCTCTTGGCTCTATAGTTAGCCAATTTTTGTATATTTGGGTACTAGGCCCTGCCTTGCCGCCTTGGTACCCTCTTGACTCCATACTTAGCCAATTTTCATGTCTTTTTGTATCAAACCTACCTAGTCGGCTTGATACCCCTTTGGCTCCATACTTAGCCAATTTTCATGTCTTTTGGTATCAAGCCTGCCTTGTCGGCTTGACACCCCTCTGGCTCCATAATTTGCCAAATTCCACGTCATGGTACCAAGCTCTGGCTTGTCGACTTAGTACCCTGTTGGCTTCATACTTAGCCAATTTTCATATGTTTTGGTACCAGGCTTGCCTTGCCGGCTTGGCACCCTGTTGCTATGGCTCCCTTACTTGGTACCCAGCTTGATACTCTTTTGGCCTATACTTAGCCAATTTTTGTATATTTGGTTACCAGGCCCTGCATTGCCACCTTGGTACTCTCTTGGCTCCCTACTTAGCCAATTTTCATGCCTTTTGGTATCAAGTCTGCCTTGTCGGCTTGATACCCATGTTTGGCACCCCGTTGTGCCGCCTTGTTTCCAGACTTAGTTTTTGGATGCATGGCCTCCTATTTGGTACCCGGTCGTCTGGCACCCCGTTATGTCGCCTTGTTTCCAGACTTAATTTTTGGATAGCCTCCTATTTGGTACCGGCATGGTACCCGGTAGTATGGCACCCAATTATGCCGCCTTGTTTCCATACTTAGCTTTTGGATGACCTCCTATTTGCTACCCGGCTTGGTACCCGGTCGTTTGGCACCCCATTGTGACGCCTTGTTTTCATACTTAGTTTTTGGGAGCCAAATTTCATAACAAGGGGTGGAGGCATCGTCCGGCTATGGGCGCCAAGGAGACGAGTTCGTCATTGTATAGGGAAGAAGGGGTTTGGTCACCTAGGCCCAAAAACCTAACCCAACAAGGCCCAACTAGCTTTATTAGTTATTAATGTTGAGTTGACTTTATAAATCCATTAAATCTCTTGTAGTTAATCAATATTATACAATCTGATTTTTATTATGGGTAAAACAGTTAGGTATCTCGCCTTTTATCTATCTTACCAAAATTGGGTGAGATGTATCTCTTATTTGCTCCTACATTTAATTCTTTTCCTTTCCACCATGATTTCACTCAACAATTGTTAGGGCTTATAATTAGTTAGGTAGTTATTGGGTTAACTACTAACCATTAATTGTTGCTAACCCGAAAATGCATTAACGGTTAACCTCTTATATATAGATGCAATTAACCGCTATCACAAATTTTATGGGTTATAATTTGGATATGGATTGTGAAACTATTGTTGATTATTGATTTGAATCATTGATGTTATTCTCTTTATAATTTTCTTTATATTAATAATAAAAATTTATTATTAATCTTTTTATTGATTTAGTATTCAAATCTACAACAAACAAAAAAATCAAATGAGCAAAAAGTTTATGCTAAGAATTGTGAAAATGCATTCCAAAAAAAGGGAAAGCTCTATCGGGTCGTGTAATGATTTGGTTAGACAAATTAATTGATCCATGTGTCTTTCTAGTTATCGACTATTTAATTTTTAAGGTAATCGCTAATCGGTAGGTCAGACAACGGTTAACCATCTAGGATTGACCACATGACTAGAGATAGAGTTTTTCTAACAGATCCAACTGTTAGTCCTAATAATTGTACCGTCTAATTTTTTTACATATTGCCTTCAAGTCCTCAAAATAATGCATATTGTCTTTATGGGTCGTTTAGAATGAGTATTTGGTGTGGTGTTTGGCTCAACATATCACATCATGATGTGCAAAATACAAACGTGGTATTTGAGTTGTGATATATCCATAATGTTACAAATGTGATATAAATACTAGGGGGATGGGTAGTATTTTAGAAATATCTTGTTATTTTTATCAAAATCCTACACTGCCCTTGCTTTTTCCTCCCAATTTTGTAAAGGGGTCTATGCATGTACTTTTGCTAACTATGGATGGAAAAATTATCCAAATTTATGAGTAATGAATCAATCTTAATCGATTTTATAAGAAAAAATCAAATCTATATAATTTTTGGATGGATTTTTCTGCAAGTTTTGTATTTCAAGTATGCGCGCTAAATCACATCTACATTGTGTCATAAGTATACTCTAGGTTCTATTAGAGATAGTATGTATCAATTTGTAATAGGTAGAAACTTATGTAGATAGAATGTAAATAGGTTAGGTACCATTGTGTAATTTAGCTAGGTTAGTTAGAGACTTGTAACTAATTCGTCTGCTATGTAGGAATAGTATAAAAGTCAGCTACTCTGGCTGAACAATGTAAGATTGTTTTTCGTTCTTTCAATCAAGAAAAGAGGAATTAATCAGAAATCTGACATGGTATCAGAGTTCTACTGAGCCGATCTTCGTCTCTCTCTCTCGCTTCCGCGTCTTCTCCTTTTGCTTCCTCATTCTTCTGTTCTTGAGTTCATCGTCCTCCTATGGCGATTCACGAGACTTTCTCTTCCGGCGACGATGCCGCGAATCCAAATCCTCACACTGGAGGTCGTCAGAACAATTCCGGCGTGATTCTTTACAACGGCATCCCGATTTCCGATCCGGCGTCGCCATTCTTCATCCATCCATCGGAGAATTGGGGTCAATGCCTCGTTTCCCAGCCGCTCAATCACATCTACATTGTGTCATAAGTATACTCTAGGTTCTCCCACTTCATCATTTAGAACGTCCAAATCACTCAAGATCTATGTTTGACTCTTAGACCCAAAGTCATGATACACCCTCTATATCACTGAGTGGTCGAAATTTATCTTCACCAACTTGAATTTTACTGAAAATCAGAAACCTCAAATTCTTCTTTTCAGATGTTGGAATTTATTATGTTCTAAGTGTCATAATATATGATGTCACATATTAATGGCATGCTAAGTAGTAGAGTAGTTAGTTATAGATGCAACTTGGTGAGGATGAGACTCGAGAAGGTAAGTAGAGGAAGGAGTCTAAGCTGTTTGTTTGTGACTACATTTGAAAAGTGTTATTTTTGCTACCTTATTCTAGACTAAATCATGTATTCGTAGAATCTTTGCAATGGAAACGTTATATAGTTGTCCAAAGTGCGATTTAAATACCTTATGTGTGTTTTTGTACTTTTGATGTCCTTTTGGTAAGTTTTTTATAGATTGCATATGCAAGCACACTTATGAGTTATGACAATTTAGGGAGAGAATATGGAGCATATAACGAGGCAAAACCATAAGCCTAGAAGAAGAAAGGGTAATGGTGTCCCATCTTGCCCTTATTCAAACGAGTCCAATTCCAGTAGAAGCCTAAGGATAGCAATAGTAGCACATGAGCCAAGTTTCACACCAAACATAGCAAAGGAGCAAAACCGCACTCCCCCCGCCCCATCAATTGGCTAGGTCATCGCTTCTACAGGTGCTTTCAGACGTGACTTGCAGTTGCATGCCAATATAGTGTCCTAGACCAAGTTGGAATTGGATCTATTAATTAGGAACAGACTTAGCTTCGAAAGTAGGGGGAATTGGTGGTCTAGGTTCAGTTGTTAAGGCATTATTGGTTGTTAATCAAAGTATCAACAAATTTGGGGTAATCCATCATTCACACCTTAGTATAAACCTTTTAGTAGATTTTCATGGGAGATAGAAGTTTCGTCATTGATATCGTCAACATATTGATGTTCTCTTTCTCTATGTCGAGATAAACACCCTTTGTTGTTTAGGGAATGTATATACGTTATTAGTATTGTTGCACATGCATTTTTTACGAGATCTGGTGCATGCATGTGTGATCATAATCAATGATTAGCATAAGTTTGGCGAGACCACATGCCTAGTATAATCAATCGATCACCAAGTCAAATATGCTTGAATCCTTTGATTTTGCATGCTTTTTTTTTATATTTATGTTTCATAAACTGACTTGGGTTGGTTGAGACCACACATACGAGGTCTCCCTGGTAAGAGTATGTCTTAAGAGGATTGCAATAAGGTATATCTAAGTAAGGAAACTGATAGCAACTTGTTGCTATCGGGTTAGGGTTTTGCTCGTAACTTACAAGCGAGAGAACGACGTAAAGTGTCGAAAGACTGTTGACTCACTCCTACTGTCACTCTAGAAAATGGCCAAGTGTAACCACTTCCTAAAGCGTAGTATAGCGGGTTTGGGTTTTATTGTCAACCCGGGTCCTAGATTTGATGACTACTCGGTGAATTCTCGTTATCTAGCAGTGAACTTTTAGTGCAGATTCAAACAAACAAAAACGCAAAGCAAGTTAAACAGTTGTTTTCAAGTCAAAAGAGGTCACCCGGATATGGTTCCCCCTAGACTGCAGTTAAGCCGGATTGCAATTTACCAAGTTCAGTTTTCATGAAAGTTATACTGCGGAAGGTTCTTAAACAGTCTGAAGTCTCGAATAAAGGTCTCCAGACCCTCTCAATCTGAGTCTCTAGCGGGCGACTAACCTCCACCGGAGTAAACAGATTGAGGCCCTAACGAACCAAACCTCCACTACCGAATTGAATTCGGTACAGAATAGCGAATTGGCTCCTCGACTAAAGTCACCCATTCACTACCTTCAACTAAGGATACTCTATCAACCTAGGCAGATATTCTCATTCTAGGTCAAAGCAGAAACAACAGGAATTTGATCAGGATTCAAGTTATTCAATCATTCAAACCTCAATCGAATATAATCAATTCATAAACTCTGTACTTGGGTTCATACAATCAGACCTAGCATACAAATCTAGGGTTCTCCATACCCAGATGAATGGAGAAACTACTCCATGGAGAAAGAAGCAAAAACATATTCAGACACGGAAATCATACTGTGAAGATGGATTTCTGCTTCTGGACGTTAATCGGCACTTCTCCAAGCTCAAGCTGGGCTCCAATGGTGATGAAGATCAAGCTATGGCACTTGGGAACTCTGGTTCGTCGCTTTCTCTCTCTAGGAATCGCTCTGTCTCTCTAAAACTCCGAACCCTTGAATTTTGGCCTTCCTTTCCCTTAAATCTGCTGCCTGTCGCGATACCCGGTCGAAATACCCGGTCGAGTATTTTGGGTCTCGACCGTGTATTGTTAAAACGTGCGTTTTGGTCAGGGGAAAAATCCTCGGTCTGCTCCAATAATCCCCGACTGGGGATTTAAGCCTCCTGCCCGGGCGCCCAAAATGATAAATACCCGGTCGGGTATTTGGCCACCTGACCGGGTATATTCCTCCTGCAGCCCACTTAGTCCCAACTCGGCTCCTTTCGACCCAGAACTCGTTTCTCCGCCTCGATTCCAACGTCGGGTCCTGAAATATGACATAAACACACAACCTAGCGTGAAATCGGCTTAAAACACGAGAATCAACATCTCAAACGGCTTCAGAATAGGGGTGAAAACATGTGTAATTATCGGTCTATCAAACTCCCCCACACTTAACCGTTTGCTTGTCCCCAAGCAAACCTAACTCAAATCAATGCAACTCTCCAGACCTCTATAGCAACAAACAACCCTGATCGTAGGTAGAGGACTTCCTAGATCATTTAGCATCTTACGAGGTCAACCGACGCACAAGACATCTCATTGCTTCTTCGGCGAGAGCACTAGTCTCGAGTCGGCATCATGCCAAATAGTGAACAGAGGACAAATGAATCGTGGATGAAAAGACTCTCAAAAACAAAAGATCATGGACTCACATTTTTTTCAAGGTGCTCGATTTTCTTCTTGAAGATGGTTGGACCCCTTTTCTTTCTTCTTTTTGCTTGTTTTTCTATTTTTTTTTTCTTTTTGTTTTTCAAGGGTTCCAACCTGTTTTTTTTTTCGGAAAACGGGGGCTCCCACCTAGCAAAGGTTTTGCGGGAGCCCGGCTCTTACCGGCCATGCCAGGAGCGGTTGTCTCGAGCCTCGTGCGGGGGAAAGACATGTAAGGGGGCTGGAGGTAGTAGGTGGAAATTGGGAACGGATTACCGTCTCCCCTTACACACTTTCGCCCTATTCGCACGGGAGACGTTAATTTAAAGCACATTTTCGAGCACCTGTTATTTTCAAAACATGATACAAGAGTCCATGACAGGTAGAGAGTCCACAACACCACACAATTCAAGGGTCCTAAGATCACTAATTCACTCAATCAACCAACACAATATGAAGAAGAAATGAGACTTCTTAAATGCATCAACATCCTCCATAGTGCTACACTACCTCCCTAGGTTGCACATTGCTACAGAGACTATCAATTCAAAGCATACTGAGCAGGCAATTGCAAGGAACACGTACTTGGAGCCCTCAAATTCAAAAATTTGGACAGTGGACTAGGCTCCAAGCACACAAACAGATCTAATGCAGTCAAAAGATAAACATCCCCCCCCCCCCCCCCCCCGCACTTAAGGTCGACATTGCCCTCAATGGAGAAGAGGGAAGAAAAGGGGAACGATGTTACCGGTGTGCACAGACTGCAGGAGACTGGAAAATGGACCAGTCGGCATGAAACGGACTGGAGAGAGGACCAGTCAGGTACACAGGCACAACTAAAGGGAACAAAAGAACTCCAACACAATACGTTAGGTCCAATGGTCAGCCCAATATTACACCATCCAAGACAAAAGAAAACAAACCAAAGCCAAAGCTATTGGCAATCCGACCCAAAACAAAAGAAATAAATGAAAACCGTGGTGGGGTTGCCTCCCCACAAGCGCTTATTTACCGTCTTGTAGTTGGACGCCCATGGTGGATAATCAGTGTGGTGTAGGAACAGGTGCCTCCAAGAGCGGATCCACATCGCTCTTGAGGTACAGCTTCAGGTGGTGACCTTGCACCCGACGGGTGCAACCACCAGCATTGGTTAGCTCGACCTGGCCATCAGGCAGAATGCAGGAAAGTGAGTACGTGGATGGCCAGGGTGATCGTGATGCAGGAGGTGGGACCAGCTCATAGTGGTCTCCACCTTTCTTCCGAGTAGGCTTAGGCACCTGTTGCTTCGGCCGCCACTCCTCTTTGAGCTTTTTATTCGGCGGTGAGGCTGGAGGGAGCGGCGGCGAAGGAGTGAGAGGGGGGTCCTGCAAAATGAGAGGTGCAGAAGGATACACGACAGGCTCGTGTACCGGGTCATAAATAGCATGCACATGTGTGACAGCAATCATAGCACAGTGATCGAATTCCGTCACAGAAAAGGTAGCTTGTTCATTTCCAGCACGCAGGATCAGTTTACCATCATGCACATCAATAAGTGCCTTGGCGGTGGCAAGAAATGGTCTCCCTAAAATCAAAGGCACATCCACATCCTCATGTATATCCAGAATAACAAAGTCAACAGGATATGTGAATGCACCCACATTAACAAGCAGGTCCTCTATGATACCCCTAGGATGCACAACGGAACGATCAGCTAGCTGAATGCTCATCCTAGTAGGGCTAAGTTCACCTAGGTCTAGCTTCTTAAATAACTTATATGGCATGACGTTTATGCTAGCGCCTAGGTCCGCCAAGGACTTGCCTACATGCATGCTGCCAATAGTAAGAGGGATAGTAAAACTCTCTGGCTCCTTGCGCTTTTCGGGCAGCTTGTTCTGCAGGATAGCAGAACACTCCTCGCTCAGCAGCACTATCGAGAGATCCCCAAGTTTCTTCTTGTTGGTGAGGAGGTCTTTCATGAACTTTGCGTACTTGGGCATCTTCGACAGTGCCTCTACAAACGGTATGCTGATGTTGAGCTGCTTCAACATTGCCATAAACTTGGCAAACTCAGTCTCCAGCTTGTCTTTGTGTAGGCGAGTGGGGAAGGGAAGCTGAGGTACGTGCTCCTTAACCACTGGTTGTGGTTTGGGAGTAGGGGCTTCCTTCTCCACCCGCACTTTTGTATCATCGGCTGGAAGTGCTGAAGCAGGTAGTGGTTCCTCCTGCCTGGTTGGGGCAGGATCAGCCGATGTGGGCCTGCCACTCCTGGTGAAGATGGCATCCAGCTGCTCGTGCGGCTCCCGTGGATTGGGGATGGTGGTGGCAGGTAGAGTCCCCGGGGCCCGGGCAGTAAGTTGGCGCGCTAGGACACCGACTTGGTGCTGTAAATCTTGCAGAATAGCACCCTGGTTCCTCTGTCCTGCCTCCAGAGAGGCTATGCTCTGGTCCACCCTCGTGAAATTCGCCTGGCTGGTGGTCATGAATGCCGCCAAAATATTCTTCAGATCGGTCATCTGGTTATCGGGAGCTGGGGCTGGTGCTGGCTCGGTATACTGACGCTGGGGCTGCTGGAATGGCTGCCCCTGTCTAGGCAGGTAGGGTTGCTGCTGTGGTGGTGGCCTCTGCCTAGCCTGGAAGGGCTGTCTCTGCTGAAAACCACCCGCTGGTGCTGGGAAACCAGGGGGTTTTGTGGTGTTGCTGTTCCAGGCGAAGTTGGGATGCTGGCGCCACCCCTCATTGTAGGTATTGCTATATGGGTCCAGGCGCCGAGCATTGGCGATGAAGTCCACCTGTTCTTGGGGAGTAGAGGACTCCCTCATGGCCTGACAGTCCTCCACCAGGTGATTCGGGCTCTCACACCACTAACACTGAGCTACTGGAGGCGGAGCTGTACCTCGGCCCGGAAGGAGACTGTTGGGCTGCTTCAATGTCTGCACCAACTCAGCTACCTGCTGCTCTAACCCAGACCTGGCCTCCATAGCGTGCACACCCCGGTCCCGGGAATTTTTTCCTCTGCTGTTCTGCCTTCAGGAATGATCTCGGGCAGCCAAGGTACTAATCATTTGGTTCAGCTCGGGTGGAGTCTTAGTGAGAACATCCCCTCCTGGGCATAGAGACTCAATCACCCTCTGGCTGTCTGGGGTGAGGGCACTGTAGAAGTTCCCCACTGTAAATGCATCACTGAAGCCATGATGGGGACACTGCCAGAAATATCCCATGTACCGCTCCCATGCATCACGAAGTGACTCGTCTGGCTCTTGGCGGAAGTGAGTGATCTCCCGCTGAATCTTTGTGGTCTTCGATGCCGGATAGTACCTGTGCACGAACTTGTCTGCCAGATCGTCCCAAGAAGTGATGGACAGTGGGGGCTGGGTCTTCAACCACCTCTTAGCATTCCCCGCCAGAGAATGGGGGAATAGGTGAAGGCGGATTGCGTCATCCGGGACACCGTTCAGCTTGAACCCGTTCGTCAGCTGCAGAAAACGGGAAAGATGCACCCGGGCCTCCTCATCCTTCAAGCCATGGAACTGGATAGAGGATGTAATGAGTTGAATCCAGCATGGCTTGATCTCGAAGTTGTTTGCTGGAATGGGCGGATAGAGGATGACCGGGCGGATGTCAGCAATCCGTGGAGTGTAGTAGTACTCCAAGGTGGGACCCGGTGGTGGTGGATGATGATGAACCCCAGCTCCCTGGGGATTGGGGTCGTTCCCCAGGAGCTGGTTCGCCGGAGGTGGGTTGTGATCGCCTTCCATCTCCTACTCATCCTCGGACTCGCTGCTCAATTGGCCGTCTATGCGCTCCACCGTAGCCAGTCTAGCTCGTTGTTGTCTCCGAAGTTGGTTGCAGGTGCGTTCAATCTCTGGATCCAACGGCAGTAAACCTCCCGAATGGCTACGGGTCATGCACTATCTGCACACAATCAAGCAATGCAAACCCGTGAAGGCACAAGTGGGAAAGAACAAACACTCAATGCGAAAATGAAAATGCTAAAGTAACAGAAATCACTTTTCTTCAACAACCTAGCCGTCCCCGGCAACGGCACCAAAAACTTGACTCACTCCTACTGTCACTCTAGAAAATGGCCAAGTGTAACCACTTCCTAAAGCGTAGTATAGCGGGTTTGGGTTTTATTGTCAACCCGGGTCCTAGATTTGATGACTACTCGGTGAATTCTCGTTATCTAGCAGTGAAATTTTAGTGCAGATTCAAACAAACAAAAACGCAAAGCAAGTTAAACGGTTGTTTTCAAGTCAAGAGAGGTCACCCGGATATGGTTCCCCCTAGACTGCAGTTAAGCCGGATTGCAATTTACCAAGTTCAGTTTTCATGAAAGTTATACTGCGGAAGGTTCTTAAACAGTCTGAAGTCTCGACTAAAGGTCTCCAGACCCTCTCAATCTGAGTCTCTAGCGCGCGACTAACCTCCACCGGAGTAAACAGATTGAGGCCCCAACGAACCAAACCTCCACTACCGAATTGAATTCGGTACAGAATAGCGAATTGGCTCCTCGACTAAAGTCACCAATTCACTACCTTCAACTAAGGATACTCTATCAACCTAGGCAGATATTCTCATTCTAGGTCAAAGCAGAAACAACAGGAATTTGATCAGGATTCAAGTCATTCAATCATTCAAACCTCAATCGAACATAATGAATTCATAAACTCTGTACTTGGGTTCATACAATCAGACCTAGCATACAAATCTAGGGTTCTCCATACCTAGATGAATGGAGAAACTACTCCATGGAGAAAGAAACAAAAACAGATTCAGACACGGAAATCATACTGTGAAGATGGATTTCTGCTTCTGGACGTTAATCGGCACTTCTCCAAGCTCAAGCCGGGCTCCAATGGTGATGAAGATCAAGCTATGGCACTTGGGAACTCTGGTTCGTCGCTTTCTCTCTCTAGGAATCGCTCTGTCTCTCTAAAACTCCGAACCCTTGAATTTTGGCCTTCCTTTCCCTTAAATCTGCTGCCTGTCGCGATACCCGGTCGAAATACCCGATCGGGTATTTCGGGTCTCGACCGGGTATTGTTAAAACGTGCGTTTTGGTCAGGGGAAAAATCCCCGGTCTGCTCCAATAATCCCCGACCGGGGATTTAAGCCTCCTGCCCGGGCCCCCTTCTGTTTCTCACGGGCGCCCAAAATGATAAATACCCGGTCGGGTATTTGACCACCTGACCGGGTATTTTCCTTCTGCAGCCCAGTTAGTCCCAACTCGGCTCCTTTCGACCCAGAACTCGTTTCTCCGCCTCGATTCCAACGCCGGGTCCTGAAATATGACATAAACACACAACCTAGCGTGAAATCGGCTTAAAACACGAGAATCAACATCTCAAACGGCTTCAGAATAGGGGTGAAAACATGTGTAATTATTGGTCTATCAACTATTTTAGGTTTATTATTGATTGGTTCCCCGGACTAATGTCGTGATTACAATATATGAGCAACTAAACCTAATACGTAACCCTAGCTAACTCGAACCCTCCTAATTCCCTTAGGCCTCTCGGCCAACACCCAAGCTAACTCCTAGCCCATTACGTAACCCAAAAGGTAAAAGACCACCTAACTATATTACTCAACCACATATTAGCTACGTAAACCCCCTGGACCCATAATTAATCAACCCATGTAACGTACTAACTAAGAAAGAACAATAATCACCTTCGGCCCAACCATATTCCTTGAACATTAGCTCAATTCCAGCCGGCATGTACTCATCAGAAACTTCTAAAAGATATATTGATAGTTAGATCATTAGTTAGTCACTCTAGGTGAAACTACCCAGAACAATGCACTTACTTCATGCTTCCCTACAACACACTTTACTCGTTACTTATTCCCTCACTTGTTTTACTTTATGCACTTCAGTGCTTGTAAATCTAGTTTCCCTTTGCTATCTGTTAGTAGTAGAATGAACACTAAGGGCACCTCAACCCCACTTAGATAGCGAAAACACTAGTAGTTGTTCTAAAGTAGAGACATTGTAGGAGGTCATGTGAAATACGACCCTTAACATTATTTTAGGATGACATATTAGAGTTGTCAGTTTCTCAAACGGTATGAAAAAGATATTAATGGGCCTGGATTTTGGTCCAGATTTAAAGTTGCAGAATGACCCATCCCAATAGATGCCCATGCCCATACTATCGTTCCCCGTATTCCCAACCTTGATCTGCCGTCAAAAGATGGCGACAAAAGATCATGTTTTTCGTTGCTATATGTTAGTAGTAGAATTAACACTGAGGGCACCTCAATCCCACTTAGATACTGAAAACACTAGTAGTTGTTCTAAAGTAGAGACATTGTAGGAGGTCATGTGAAATACGACCCTTAACATTATTTTAGGATGACATACTAGAGTTGTCAGTTTCTCAAACGGTATGAAAAAGATATTAATGGGCCTGGATTTTGGTCCAGATTTAAAGTTGCAGAATGGCCCATGAGGTCATGTGAAATACGACCCTTAACATTATTTTAGGATGACATACTAGAGTTGTCAGTTTCTCAAACGGTATGAAAAAGATATTAATGGGCCTGGATTTTGGTCCAGATTTAAAGTTGCATAATGGCCCATGCCCATACTACCATTCCCCCTATTCCCAACCTTGATCTGTTGTCAAAAGATGGCAACAAAAGATCATGCTTTCCGTTGCCGGGACTTGAACCCGGGTCTCTCGGGTGAGAGCCGAGTATCCTGACCAACTAGACTACAACGGAATGATGGTAGAACTACGTACTCAAACAATATTATTAAAGGAAACTCTGGCTCCCCCTTACAACCTCAGATGTCCATGAAGCACTCTCATGAAATTTAAACCAATATCCTCTTTGAAACCTGCATTTTACTGCAGTCATATTGTACAGATATCATTCATGAATCATGATGATATCTAGTTTTCCAATATTTGTTCTATACAAAGATAAGTCGACATCGTCTCCAAATAAACTGAGGACATGTCGGCGCTATTTGGAATGTGAACCGGTGTGAGGGATGGGCACGTAGTTGAGGTATGTCACACTCTGCCACATTCGAAGCTGACCGGTGGTAAGTTTTCGTACTCCAAGTATTGCCAAGCTCCATTGAGCCAGATCTGGGGGATTAGATGTTTGGACAGGTTTACTTCAACAGCAATTCGGGCGTACTTGGCACGTTTTTTATGTTTTGTATGATAATCTATCTTTATTGTACGTCCAATCAAATTGCCCAACGCGAAGAGAACCTCCTTGTGATATAAATGGATTGGGAACGTTGGAAGTTAGGCCCACACAACCATCCATCTCGGGAGTTCGTCTCTCAGGCATAGAGCTGGAGTCTATTGTTGAACTATCAGATAATGATCAAATATGGTCCAAGGTCCGTCCGTGAGAGCACGAAAATAGTCATGTTCATTGCTTAACTTCACCAAGAAGACATTTTGCCCTTGTCCCAAAATCTCCAGGTTGTCGGAGGGTCGTCATTGTGCTCGGATCTTATTGCTTAAAGTTGTAAAAGAGTAACTAGTTCGTAAGAGCCGGACCACCAAAGTACGCTGCCATGACGCACAAAATCTCGTATTGAGACAATCAAAAACTCGGTTCATCCTTATGCTAATCTGGAACAAGATGGTGCTCTTCAAATTCAAATGCTTCTATCCACATTCCAAAACACACTCTTATAATTTTTACCCATTATTTTTGCGGAAAAGCCACAGATATACATATACTGTCGACTGTCTGTCCTAAAATTAAGCAAAAAAAGTATAAATTTCGATTCCTTGACGATCCCAGTATATCTCCATGGCTTGATCTTGGAGTCTCCACGTGTCAACAAGACAGCCACGTGGTCTCACCAGGGTGCCGCTATTGGTTCTCGTCACTCGTCGGTCCATATGATCCCACATGACAAAATTACTCCTCCACTCTCCAAATTGAACTTTTCTCCTCCTCTCGAGCCTTCCCGATTTCCAGTTTCACCCGGGGCACCGAAACACCCGCCACGCCGAACAGCCATGGCTTCCTTGAGCTCGCTCTACCCTCCGTCGCTGTGCTCTTGCTCTTCCTCTGGGTCTTCGATCCACGCCAGAAATTCGACCGAATCGAGACTAGCTCCCTCCCTTTCTCGACACACAAACCACCGTCTTCCCGCCGTCAGCTCTTGCCGTCCGAAGAGGACGAGGGGGAGCTTTGTTCTGAGATCGGCCCTTGAAGACACCTACGTCCTCGAACCACCGCCGCCCGCCCGCCCTCCTGCTAGCAGCGCTGAACGTATCGACTGTTTGAAGCTCAAATTGCTGGTGAGTTTTTCATTTCTCCTGAGTCCGGCCAATTCCTTGCCCCATATCTTTTATAGTTCGTTCTTCAATCTCTTGTGAATTCCATCGCTTAGCGATTCTGAATTCTTCCGATTGCTTCGATGAACGTATCCGCTAATCCCTGAATTGGTTTAGGTTTTACTTTGTTAGTTGCCGCACACATGTTCCTGTTATTGTTGCTTGTTAGGTTTAACTGAGTTTGTGGGTAGGGGTTCAGCTTTCCGATTTCATGCTTGATTTCACCATTTCGGTATCAGATAATTAGGGCTCACCTTTCATTTGGTCAGTTCTGTCCCCTGTGTCTTTCGGAAACTTAGTGAGAACGAAGGAACAGCCTATACATTTAGGCAGTAGGTATTTGAAATGTAGATATGCCTGTGTTTCCATTGGGAAGTTTCCTTGGGTTTCTTTCAGCCGAAATTGTGTGTTTGTGTTGATTACAATGCAGGGTGTAGTTTCTGGGCTCAACCGGGGTCTTGCTGCAACTGAAGATGATCTAAAGAAGGCAGAAGCTGCAGCCAAGGAGCTTGAAGATGCAGGAGGACTAGTGGACCTCGCATGTGACTTGGATAAGCTGCAAGGGAGATGGAAGCTTGTTTACAGCAGCGCATTCTCTTCTCGAACCCTCGGCGGAAGCCGTCCTGGTATCCCCACTGGAAGACTGCTACCCGTCACTCTTGGCCAGGTAGCGTTCAATCTAGTCTGTGTTCGTTCATATCTCTTTGGGTTGATTGATATATGAATGAATGGTTGACTATCCTTTTGGCACTTTTTTTGAGTTTGAAGCTGTCCTGCTTTCTGCACACAGGTTTTCCAACGGATAGACGTCGTGAGCAGAGATTTCGACAACATAGCTGAGCTTCAATTGGGTGCTCCATGGCCATTGCCACCAGTTGACTTGACTGCAACTTTAGCCCACAAGTTCGAACTCATAGGTTAGACTTGGCTGTTCAGCTTCTTAGTTACCTCAGTCCCACTAATTGTTGGTAACTTATGTTAATCGCTGAGTGATTGGATACAGAACAGAATATTGAACCCAGTTTCCTCTACTTGTATCATGATTATGAACAGGATCGGCCAAGATCAAAATCAACTTTGAGAAAACAACAGTGAAGACGACGGGTAACTTGAATCAGCTTCCTCCGCTGGACATCCCTAAGCTACCAGAGGCTCTGAGGCCTCCATCAAACCCGGGGTCTGGAGACTTTGAGGTCACCTTCCTCGATGGCGACACTCGGATCACTAGAGGGGACCGTGGCGAGCTCAGGGTGTTTGTCGTCTCATGATTTATGGACCCTTGGGCAGTGAAATGACACCGCTACTCCAAGTTGTTTCCTAGTTTGTGTATGAGAATCATCCGCAGCCGTTGATGTACACCTTTTTTTTCCTGCTTTGTGGAGTTTTGTATAGTGTAACACTCACCATATGTCACGGCGGGATCCGTAATCCGAGTCTGGACAATGGACTATATGTGCCATCTGGTGTAGCATGGTGTAGAATGCTGCTTTGATGGTATGAGCAAATGGTCTGTGCAATGTCAATTGCCAAAGACCTTAATTTTATAAGGCTGTTCAACAGCTGAAGAACTGTGCATTCTAGCACGTTTTGGCTTATCGATTTTGCTTTTTGCTGTAAAAAAATAATGCAACTTGTTGGGTATAGACCCATGGATCAAGTCAGTGGGGGACATGAGCTCAGAAGGTAGGATAGGAGCCCAAGCCCAATTAAGAAGTGTTGGATATAGGCACATAGACTAAATCAGTGAGGGACATGAGCCCAGAAGGTATAGTTGGGCCCCAAACCCAACTAGGAGCATGAGTGGGTAACAAGAGAGGAGGAAAAGCCCAGTCGCGAAGGAGGGGGCGCGTAACGACAAAAGTAGATGCGGGGACCAGGTGGCCTAGGAGTCAGGAAGAGGAGAACGCGCCACCTGGAAAGGTGGTCCTGCCGGGCGCCTGGGCGCCGAGGTCTGGGAGATGCCACGTGGAAATACCCGACCGTTGGACCGACCAAGCATTAAATGACGCGCTGACGTGGAGCATGATTCCAGGAGCCTGGTCGGGTCCTCAACGAGTATAAATAGTACTCGGTAGGTAGCAT
This sequence comes from Linum tenue, assembly GCA_946122785.1. NCBI lineage: Eukaryota > Viridiplantae > Streptophyta > Magnoliopsida > Malpighiales > Linaceae > Linum > Linum tenue. The sequence goes on along the minus strand of CAMGYJ010000008.1, from coordinate 63,740,764 downwards.
TTACGCAGGTTGGCTTCTCACACTAAAACCCGACTTACACTTCTCTCTCTAGATTCGCTTCTAACTTGAGCGTTGGAGTGCTAACGGGCGAACCAAAGCCCTTTAGGCGCTTGTCCTTGCAGGGTTTGGGCGCCTTGGAGGTGAAGGAAAGGGAGGTGGTCTAGCGAGGTGGGACGAAAGGTAACCGGGCACAAACAATTGGCGCGCCAGGAAGGGGGCGCATGGAAAACTTGAACGTCGCGAACGATGGGGAGGACATTTCGAGGTTGGATAACTCGAGTCACGAGGAGGGCGAGCGGCAACCGAGCCGGGAGTTGAGCATGGAGGTGGATGGGGAAGCGAGCCCCGGGCGCCTATCGGCGGACGAGGGAGAATCTTTGACGAAGAGAGAGCTATTTCGAATCATAGCCGACCAGGATCGGGCCATTGCGGCGCTCAGAAGGGAGTTAGATGGGGAGCGAAGTGAGGATGTGATGATGTATAGCTCAGGAGCTAGGAAGCGAGAAAGGATGGGGGAGGATTCGGAGTCATTGCAGCATGGGCTCCCGTATCAAGCTGATCAGGGACATGACGTACCAAGGCGTTCACGCGCCTGGAAAATGCCTACTGAACATACCCAGGCGGAGCCAGAAGACTTGTGGGCGCCTAGAAGAATCGCCAGGCGGTTCGGAGTCCGGCAGCCGTTGGCGCGAAGCATCCTTTTGGAGCCGGCGGGAACCACAATTCCCCCGTTACCCAGTTACGACGGAGTGGCGGACCCAGAGGATCATTTGAACAGCTACTTCACGAAGATGCAACTTTACAACAGCTCAGACGCCACGTTATGCAAGGTGTTCCCCTCCACATTTGCAGGCGTAGTATTGGATTGGTACCATCAAATCGAAGAGGGGCGCATCGAATGTTTTGAGCAGTTTGCGGAGTTATTCTTGTCAAAATTCGCGAGTCGGAAGCGTCGGACACTGACCATAGGCGCCTTGTTCAAGGTGAAGCAGAGGGAGGGGGAGGCGCTTAGAGAATTTTACGATCGGTGGATCTCTGTAGCCATGGCGGTCAAGGATGTCCAACCGGCGGTACTGGGGGTTTGCTTAGACGCCTGCACCTCGAGCGAAGAACTCTGTCGAGTCCTTTCTAAGCGGGATGTGGTGTCCACAGAAGACCTGGACCGAAGAGTGCAGAAGGTAATCATGTTAGAAGAGACGTTGGCGGCGCGGAGAGCAGAAAAGAGGCGCCTGAGGGGTGACGAATTGGAGGCGAGGCAGGCGCCCCGGGTGCCATCTGGGAATTTTGGTCCGCAAAGAAGAACTGAGGCGCCTCGCCCCATGCCTAGAAGCTCGGTCAATTTTACGGAATACAATGATACGCTGAAGAATGTGCTACAGTACGTGAAGGATAGGGGCTACCACATACGGTGGCCGGGGCCCATGCGCGGCCAACCAAACGAGAAGAACCTTGATAGGTATTGCGACTTTCATCGTGACAAAGGGCACTACACGGCCGACTGCTACCAACTTAAAGCCGAATTGCAGGCTTTAGCCGACAAGGGCATGCTAAATGACTTTGTTAGGAGGGTGGAAGACAGGACCCACCGGACGTACGTGACGAGGCAGGCGCCGGAGGTCACGAGGAGCGCAAAGGCGCCTGAAGCCCAGAGGACCCATGAGGCGCCCGAAAGGCCGAAGACCCCACAAGAGCCAGTTATACCGCCACCCCCGTTTGAAGTGGACCAGGAGGGAGAGCCGAGGCGCATCAGGCTCACCGTTGAATCCATTACCGGCACAGTAGACTTGAGGGAGAAGTTGGAAAGGTCCAGGCGCCTGAGATCCGCATCAATTGAAGCAAGGGCAGCGGTGCAAATCAACTTCAATCAGGAGCCGGACGAAGCGTGTCAAATCCCGTCAGAAGAAGCTTTGGAGATACATGGAGTGATAGCAGGTTGTAAAGTGAAAAGGATGTTAGTCGACACTGGCAGTTCAATGGACGTCCTCTTCAAGAGCACGTTTGAGCGCATGCAACTAGCGCCTGAATTGGTACGTCCCTCAAGTTCGGTTTTGGTTGGGTTTTCCGGTGCACCAGCCCAGGTCATCGGACGCGTGCGCCTGCCGGTGACCCTTGGAGATGAGACACATTGTGTGACGCATGCGGTGGAATTTGGGATTGTGGATTGCCCATCGCCTTACAATGTGATACTGGGTCGTCCGCTATTAGCTCAATTCAATGGTGTGGCGTCCACTTGTCACCAGACGCTGAAGTTTGTGGCACCCCAGGGCATAGGCATTTCCCGGGGAAGAAACGTTCCACGTTACGCCCGAGAAGAAGACCCAAAGTGTCGCGTTCGCAAACACAGGGTCAGCACTATCGACATCCGCCCTGAGGAGGCGCCCAGGGCGGAAGCCTTGGACGATGAGCTTGTGGTAGCCTTAGACGAAGGGCGTCCGGAGAGGCAAGTGCGAATTTCGGCACAAGCACCTGAAGTGATGAAGGCGCCTCTGATCGAGCTGCTGAAAGAATTTGGGGAGTTATTCGCGTGGGGCGCCCAGGATATGCCCGGCGTCTCTCCGGATGTGGCGGTGCACAAGCTTGCGGTGGAAGTAGGGAAAAAGCCCGTGCAACAAAAGAGCAGAAACTTGTCCCAAGAAAAGGAGGAGGCGCTCCGCCGAGAGGTTGATAGATTGCTCGAAGCAGGATTTGTAGAAGAGGCAAGGTACATCACATGGCTTTCTAACGTGGTGTTCGTCCCAAAACCGTCGGGGGATTGGAGGATGTGTGTGGACTTCACCAACCTTAACCGAGCGTGCCCCACTGATGCATACCCCATGCCACGTATTGACTTGCTTGTAGATGCCACCGCCTATCACGAAGCGCTTAGTTTCCTTGACATGTTCTCGGGCTACCATCAAATCCCTATGGCAAAGGAGGATGTGGCAAAGACAGCTTTCATGACACCCTTTGGGAACTTCTGCTACAGAGTGATGGCGTTTGGCTTGAAGAATGCCGGGGCAACATATCAACGTATGGTGAATCAGATTTTCCGCAAGCAAATAGGAAGGAATGTGGAGGCATATGTGGATGATTTGATTGTGAAGAGCAAGAGGCGCCAGGACCACATCACGGACTTGCGAGAAACCTTCGAAACGATGCGACACTTCCGGTTGCGGCTTAATCCCAAGAAGTGTGTATTCTTGGCCGAGGCGGGAAAGTTCTTGGGATTCATGATAACGAGGCGGGGAATTGAGGCTAATCCCAAGCAAGTTGAGGCGATCATGAGTCTGGGTCACCCCCGAACGCCTAAGGAGGTGCAGGTCCTGACAGGGAGATTGGCGGCGCTTGGGCGCTTCATCCCAAGAGCCTCTGACCGGGGCGCCCCCTTCTTCAAAATATTGAAAAAAGCTACCAAGTTCAAGTGGACCAACGAATGTGATGAAGCTTTCGAGGAATTGAAGAAATTGCTCACAGCGCCCACGGTGATGACGGCGCCCAAGGCCAAGGAGGTGTTGTTCCTATACATAGCCGTGTCTGTAATTGCCGTGAGTGCAGTCCTCATATCCAAGGACCCCTTGACGAACGAAGAAAAACCAGTGTATTACGTGAGCCGAACCATGGTGGGTCATGAGACGCGCTATGCGCCTATAGAGAAAGCGGCGTTGGCGGTCGTAATGGCAGCCAACAAACTCCGACCTTACTTCCAAGCCCATCGCATAGTGGTGCTCACAAATCTTCCTCTCAAGACGGTACTAGGGTCAATGGATGTGTCTGGGCGCCTGGTAAAATGGGCCGTGCAACTCAGCGAGTTTGACATAACCTATGCGCCCCGTCCCGCCATCAAGGCTCAGGCCTTGGCAGATTTCTTGGCCGAAGGGGTGATTGATGGGGGAGCAGGCGGGGAAGAATGCTGGCAAGTGCATGTCGACGGAGCTGCAAGTAGGATAGGCGCAGGGGCCGGGGTGGTACTCATCAGTCCACTGGGCGCCCTACACGAAGTGGCGTTACGGTTCGCGACCTTAAAAACAAACAATGCTGCTGAGTATGAGGCTGTGCTTGCGGGACTTCACATCGCGAGAGAGCTGGGCGCCCAAAAGGTGAGTATCAAAACCGATTCGGCATTGGTGGTTAATCAGCTGAATGAGGTGTATGAGGTGAAGGAGGAAACATTAGGAGTTTACGTGGAGGCCATCCGCAAAAAGTGTGCGTGGTTCCGAGGCGTAACGTTCACACATGTTCCAAGGGAGGAGAATGCCCATGCAGACGCCTTATCCAAATTAGCAACGGCCCTGGATTTTGAGGAAGATCGAACGGTGATTGTGACGAAGGAGGTACCGCACGAGGAAATGGTGATGGCCTCTATCGCAGCAGGAGAAAGGGGGGGATGGATGGCTCCAATATGGCTCTTTCTAACCCAAGGAACGGTGCCTGAGGACCCAAAAGAAGCATGGCGCCTACGGCGAAAAGCAGCCCGATGTGCCATAGTCGAGGGGGTGTTGTACAAAAGGTCGCATTCGGGCGCCTATCTGCGATGTCTTACTGAAAGTGAGGGATCAGAGGCAATTAAAGAGGTGCATCAAGGGACGTGCGGCATGCACGCAGGCGCCCGGAGTCTCGAGAAGGTCATTCTCCGACAGGGATATTATTGGCCAACGATACGGGCAGACGCAAAGAAGCACGTAGCAGCATGCCACCAATGCCAAATCCACGCCAATGATGTGCACATTCCAGCGGCGCCTATGCAAGGGAACGTGGGCGCATGGCCCTTCGCTCAGTGGGGCATGGACCTTTTGGGGCCCTTTCCCAAAGCTCCCGGGCAGTTCAAGTATCTGATTGTGGCAGTCGATTACTTCACCAAATGGATCGAAGCGGAACCTCTAGCATCGATCACCGAGTCGCAGGTGCGAAAGTTCGTAAGGAAAAACATCTTCACAAGGTTCGGACTCCCGGAATCCATCATCACTGACCACGGGAAGCAATTTGATTGCAAAAAATTTATCGAGTTTTGTGATGAAAACGGAGTGGTCCTGAGGTTCTCTTCTGTAGCCTACCCACAAGCCAATGGGCAAGCGGAGGCGGCCAACAAAAGCATTCTCCATGGGTTGCACACCAGGTTGACGGAGGCCAAAGGCAAGTGGGTTGAGGAATTGCCAAGCGTGTTGTGGGCGCATAGGACTACATTTAAAGTGGCTACGGGCGAGACACCCTTTGCTCTGACGTACGGAAGCGAAGCGGTGTTGCCGGTAGAGATGCGAGTCCCGACCTTCAGGTTGACCCACCGGGATGAGTCGATGGGCGCCCAGGCGCGTGTTGATGAATTGGATGTGTTGGATGAGCGACGGGAGGTGGCGGCTTTACGTCTGGCGGCAATGAAAGGGCAGGTTGCGAGATACTACAACAAAAAGATGCGGGCACACAACATTACAGAAGGCACCTTGGTGTTAAAAAGAGACTTTCGTCCCAATGCCGTAGAAGGGAAATTGGCACCCAAGTGGAAAGGACCATATCGTGTTCGGGAGGTGGTTGGCCCGGGTACTTTCAAGCTGGAGCACATGTCAGGCAAGGGAGTGAAGAGAACTTGGAATGCTCAAAACTTGCGAAAGTATGAGGCAACCATGGATACAGGCGTCCAAGAGCAGGCGCCTGCATGCGAGTAGATGCGACGGGCAGGGTGTTCTTGGGGAAGACGTATTTTGTTTAGGTGATTATAGTAGAATTTCCAAAAGCGCCCTATACGCGCCCGTAATTTTGTAAAGCGCCCCATTAGCGCCCAGTCCATGTAAAGCGCCCAAACTTTGCGCCCTCATTTTTCAGAAACGGATTAATTATTACCTACGAAATTGGCTATTAAGGAAACATGATATAGCGCCTTTAAACTTCGCGCCCACATAATGCGCCCTCCTATTTTGCGCCCTCATTTTAGTAATGCGCCCTCCTACTTCGCGCCCACATTCTAGTAATGCGCCCTCCTATGTTGCACCCATATCCTAGCAATCCTGAGTAATTTCACACGATGTGTAACATAGAAGAAATATCCGAATAAACACAAGACAGGCACAAAAGTGCAAGGACGGGCAACGCGCCCATCTCATCGCGCCATAGCACAGGCAAGCAAGTTCACGACATAGGCATGATTCAAAACAAAGACTGCAAATAAAAGGATGGGCGCCCCAAAAAGAAAACATAACCAGGTTCTAACATAACTAAGGGCAGGCGCCCCAATCACACATCGTCTTCATGCCCGGAATCAGAGGCCGAGTCATCGCTACCATCACCATCTTCATCGTCGCCATCGTCGTCCTCACCTTCAGGCGCCTGATCAATCACTGGGCGCCCACTCTCCATGAACTTAATCACGAAGTCCACCATGGAATTAACGTCCCACTCCACGTCGGGATGCTCGGCTGCCAGCTTCCTACGGAGAATCAGGATACTGTTCAAAGCAGCCTCGGCCTTAAGTGCTTGGCCCGCTTGAGACTTGGCAAACTCCGCAGGCTGAGACTCAAGCGCTTCTTTTTCGGAGGCAAGCGCCTGCTTTTCCTCCTCAAGTCTCTTTATTGCCGACGCCGATTTCTTATTCTCCCTCGACAGGCGCTTATTCTCCCTCGCCAAGTCATTCTTCTCTTGTTTTAGGAGATCAATTTCGCTTCTATAGGCGCCTCCTTCATTCTCCAACTCCTTCTTCTCCTGCTCCAACTTCGCCACCAATTCACCATGCGCCTTCCTCTCGACCTCAATCCGAGCTTCACATTCCTCTTCCAACTTCCTCTTTTCAGCATCAACCAACTCTTGAACGAGAGAGGCGCTCTTAGCCGCTTCGAGCTGCGCATCTTCGCACATCTTTACTAGCTCCGCTTGGCGCCTTTGAGCTGTTGCAAGGTCATCCTTGGCCACGCCAACGGATATTGCGGCCTCGTTGGAAGAGGCGCGTAGAGCCTCTCGCTCCAATATGCCTCTCTTGGCCACAAGCATCATCTACAAAAATACACACTGAGTTAAGTCGAAGAAACACTAAATGAGTATGTAAAATACACATGGAGGTAAGTAAAGGAAGTACTTACCTGGGCGCTCATTCGACACATCTCACCCCATGGATCGCCACCGTCCAGGTCACTAGGCGCCCGGAGCACTTCACCCGCCTTCAGAGCCATTTGAATGGCAGCGCCATGCTCCAAAGCAGACCTATTTGAACATTCCAAAGTTACCTTGTGTTTTGGTGGTTGGAGCCATTTCGCCACAGACTCAGGAATTGGCACATCCTCGTCCATCCGCGCCTTCTTTGCCAACTCACCCTGGGCGCCCTCTGCCTTCCTCTTCATCTTCGTTATTAGAGGAACCTCATCCTCCACGTCCTCCACATCTTCAGCGAGGTCAGTGCGCGTGATGGGTTTTGGAGGTAAGGTAGCCTCAGGCGCCTGATCCTCCCTCACGTCGGTGAAGTCGGTCACTTCGTCGACAAGGGGCGGGCTCGGAATTGGAACGGGCTGAATTCTTTTAGGAGATTTGCCTTTCCTACCCGCACGCCCCTGGCCCTTGTCCACCTCGGGGTCACGCGCCTGCGCCTTCGATCCACCTACAGCTCCCCCCTTCGAAGCCTGGGCGCCCTTCGTCCGTCCCTTTCTTGAGCTAGGCGCTCTTTTGGGTGCCAGCCCCAACTTCGCGAACTGACTCTTCATTAACGTGGTCACGGACGTAAAGTCAGCACCTGCACGCAAACACACAACACAATCAGGGTCAGTATGCGGATAAAATTAGGAATATAGGCGCCCTGCTACACAAAGGATAGGCGCCCACCGTCATTATAGTACTCATAAAGCACGGGCGTCCTAGCGGCCGTGGAACTTAAGTCCACGGGATGTAAACATAAAAGGCGGGCGCCCTCAATCTCCTCCTCTGTAGTCAAGGGCGCCTCGATGTTAAACGCCTCCACATCGCCAAGCGCCCAGCCGCGGGTAAATGAGGCTCCGCTCTCATAAAAAGAAGCCTTGCGTGGTTTAATAAAGAAAAAAGACCTGAACCACTCCCTGCCTAGCTTTGGAGAATCTATCAAGAAGTGCCCGGGAATGTCTGTGCGCCTTTGCAACGATAGACAGTTATCGCTATGCACCATGGTGAAAAAGTGGTGAAAAAGCCTAAAAGTGGGCGTGACATTGTGTTGTCGACATTTTAGCTTGAAAAGAATGTGAATGAGAAAAACGGAAGGGGATAAACGCCCAAGTGAGCACTGACTAAGTTTGAGGATGCCTTCAAGAATAGAATCTAAAGGAAACCGCAAGCCAAATCGGAAGTACTCCCGGTACATTCCAAGCCAACGGGGACCAACTACCCCAATGCGGGCCAAGCGGGGGGCAGGCGCATAGGACCAGGCGCGCGGGAGTTGCATCGACACGACAATATTCTCCAACTGAAGCGCCCTGATGGTAGACACGTGTAATGGCCCTGCCTCAGCAAGAGTCATATGACAAGTCTCGAGGGGCGCTTCCCCTGATGGCCACGTATCCTCCCAATTCTTTATCTTCACTGGCCCAGCCTCGCGGGCGCCTGAGCCAGTTGATCGGGGGGACACCTCCAACTCGTCCGTTGGTGATGGTCCAGGCGCGTGGCCTATAAGGTTGACGCAAACGGGGCAGGGTCAATTACACTAACCTAGTCCACTAAGGCTAAAAAAAGAAAGAAAAAAAAAAAAAAAAAAAAAAAAAAAAGGGGGTTGCTCGGTCAAGAAAACTCACTTGTACCAGGTTTCGTAGGCGCTGCGCCGGGTGAGCCGCCTCCCTTCACTACGGCTGCCGATCCGCCCGCCTCGACCACGGGCCCATCAGAGCCTTTCCGCGCCTCCCGGGACGTAGGATGATCCTTGGCGGGCGCCTCCTTGCCACTGCGGGGGGTCCACCCACCCGATTGTCGGTTGGGGTCGGGGGAGAAGTGCCCCTCCAGAACCTTAATCACGTCTGGCTCGGAGGGGTTTTTGGGGGGCGCATCAGTAGATGAGGCGCCCGGGTCATTCGGAGTAGCCATATCGGCCTTCGGTAGCTAGAGAAGAAGAGGCGCACAACACGGTGGGTAGAGAGAGAAGGAAGAGAGAGAACGAGATGAAGCGAATGAAGGAGGGGAGGGGGGCGACGAGTCCTATTTATAAGGGGCGGAATCCCAACGGTCAGATATAGGGATGCGTGCCATTAATCCCCCTTCATCCACGCCGTCCGTTCAAAATTCAAATTCCCAATTTCAATTTCCAAAAATTCAAAAATTCGAAATTTGAATGTTGGAAGCGCACGGCGGGGGGACAGGTGGAGGCGCCGATATTCTAGCAAAGCGGGCCACACAGGCGCCTCGATGTTGAGAAAGGCATAAGAATAAACTTAATACGGGCACCAAATTGGTTCTGATGGGCGCATAGAAGGCGAAGGGGCGCCGATATTTTAACAAAGCGGGTCACATAGGCGCCTTGATGTTGAGAAAGTTATAAGAATAAACTTAATAACGGGCACCAAATTGGTTCTGATGGGCGCATAGAAGGCGAAGAGACAGGTCGTGGATGAAACGGCGCCTCGATGACTGAGAAGGGAATAAGGGATGGGCGCGTAGAATATGATGGGATGGGCCATGGATGAGACGGGCCCAAGTTTAGCGTGAATAGGCGCATGAATGTTGAAGGTCAGGAATATTTTGAGACCAGAATAGTTAGGCGCTCACTAGCAGTCATGAGCACCTAACTGGGGGACAATTGTTGGGTATAGACCCATGGATCAAGTCAGTGGGGGACATGAGCTCAGAAGGTAGGATAGGAGCCCAAGCCCAATTAAGAAGTGTTGGATATAGGCACATAGACTAAATCAGTGAGGGACATGAGCCCAGAAGGTATAGTTGGGCCCCAAACCCAACTAGGAGCATGAGTGGGTAACAAGAGAGGAGGAAAAGCCCAGTCGCGAAGGAGGGGGCGCGTAACGACAAAAGTAGATGCGGGGACCAGGTGGCCTAGGAGTCAGGAAGAGGAGAACGCGCCACCTGGAAAGGTGGTCCTGCCGGGCGCCTGGGCGCCGAGGTCTGGGAGATGCCACGTGGAAATACCCGACCGTTGGACCGACCAAGCATTAAATGACGCGCTGACGTGGAGCATGATTCCAGGAGCCTGGTCGGGTCCTCAACGAGTATAAATAGTACTCGGTAGGTAGCATTTACGCAGGTTGGCTTCTCACACTAAAACCCGACTTACACTTCTCTCTCTAGATTCGCTTCTAACTTGAGCGTTGGAGTGCTAACGGGCGAACCAAAGCCCTTTAGGCGCTTGTCCTTGCAGGGTTTGGGCGCCTTGGAGGTGAAGGAAAGGGAGGTGGTCTAGCGAGGTGGGACGAAAGGTAACCGGGCACAAACACAACTCATCAGCGCTAATCTATTTGGCAGACTGATATGGCGGCAAAAGCATTTAATCTCTGCCATTGGTTAATCTAATGGAAATTTGGACACATTTTAGAAAGGGGTCCTTCTAGTAAGGTTGATTTAGTAAGGTTGATCTATTTGGAATGAAGCAATTTGACAGGATTGGCAATATAAATTTTGAATGAAGCAATTTGACAGGAGGAACTTTGAATGGACTCATTTTGAGATCATTCCAATTGTTTGAATTGAGAATAGGTAATTTAAATGGACTCGTTTTGTAAAATGCGACAATAGATCAAATTATCTTATTTTTTAATTGATCAATTCGAATTGTTTGTCATCACCTTAAACAATTATAATTGTTTCAAAATGAGACAATTTAAAAAAATTTGGCTTAAATTATTTCATCCAAAATTTATGTGGCCAAAGAGATCAATTTTATGAGTTCAAATTGGATTAAATTTGCATAAATAGAATTTCTCATCAAACCGACACAATTGTTGGGTTTCATCAAACCGGTCAAATTTCAATATGAAGTAGCATTAGTGGATGGGCCAGAATCGAAATGGGCCCGATTGCATCCAATGATTTCGACCCATCACTTCACGGGAAAAGGAAAGCAATCACAGCGCGGAGAGAGCGATACACTCAACTCAACTAGCGAACTATCCGTTAGACTCTCCAACGGCTACATACAGTTTTCTCTTTTGAAACTTCAGAGACCCCAAAACCCAATTCTTCTTCCAAACTCTCTGCTTCGAGCTTTCTCCCGTCTCTTCGCTCTTCCTTTCCTCTTTCCCTCTCCAGTTCATTAAGCTTCTGATCTCCCATTTTCTTTCTCAAATTCTAGCTTTTTCGTTCAAAATTTCCCAAAAATTGCGCCCAAAGATCCAAGGTTTGGCCTCTTTCGATTCTGGCTTAGAGATGGCTCCAACGCCATCTTCTTCCTCCAAACCGCACCCTACCCACCACTCTTTCAAGACCCCTCAATCCAAACAGCGCCTCAATTTCGCCTCCGCTCGCACTCCTAATCACCAACCCTCACCAAACCCTAATTCCGCCGTCAAGGAAATCCAGCCGATCGATCACCCGATTGAGGTGATCGGCCGCATCAGGGATTTCCCCGACCGAAAGGAGAAACCTGCTTCAGTCTTGAACGTGAATCCCGACGGTGAGACGGTTAGAGTCCGGGCGGAAATCGGCTACAGGGACTTCACCCTCGATGGAGTTTCATTGTCCGAGCAGGAGGATCTCGATTCCTTCTACAAGAAGTTCATCCAGTCCAGAATTACCGGGGTGAAATTGGGGGAGAAGTGCACGATTATGATGTACGGGCCGACGGGTTCTGGGAAGAGCCACACGATGTTTGGGTGTCCCAAGCAGCCAGGGATAGTGTACAAGGGTTTGAAGGATATTTTGGGGGAAGGAGGAGAAGAGAAAGGCAGCCATGGGGAAAAGCTGGGGATGATGGCTACTTTCGTACATGTCACTGTTCTGGAGATATATAATGAGGAAATTTATGATCTTTTGTCCAGTAATGGTGGGGCTGGAGGGTTTGGAATTGGGTGGCCTAAGGGTGGCAGCGCCTCAAAGGTAAGAAAGAGTTACCATGCCTCTTGTGTTGGAGCTTCTGCTGGGCTTTCCTTGCTTGCTTTTATTGAGTTGGAAAGTTTGGACATGTGGTCGTTCCCCTGGTTTTGGGTTTGAATGGGACTTCCTTCATCTCGTAGTTTCTGTTCTTGTTTGTGGAACTAACATTGTCGATATCTTCCTTACTCTATGCGAACTTTCTGATGAGCTTTTTGCTTGATTTATTGAGTTGGAAAGTTTGGGACTTGCTGTTCTTCCCACAGTTTTTTGTTTGGTTTAAATGGGTAGTTTCTCCATGTTATAGCTCTTGGTTATGTTTCTGTTTGTTGAACTAGTATAGTAGATAGCTTCTTTACTGTCTCCTTGCTTTTACTGTGTGAGAACATCTGTGGCAGCTAGATGCATTTGACGCGAACTTTAGGGATCATTCTGTCCTTATAAGCAGAATCTGGGTTGTTAATTCTGTTCCTCTCAGTTGAAATAACACGGTGGATGTTCTGTATAGTACTCTCCTTATTTTTACTGTATGATCTAGCTCCCGGTCAGGTGAAATCCTTGGTGTTCATTATTTCCTTATGAGCTGATCCTGTGTTGTCAATGCCAATTTTGCAGGCAAGACTCGAAATAATGGGAAAGAAGGCGAAAAATGCCACTTTCATATCTGGGTCTGAAGCTAGCAAGATTCTGAAAGAGATTCAGAAGGTGGAGAAGAAGAGGATTGTCAAGAGCACTCTCTGTAATGAAAGAAGTTCCAGAAGTCACTGTATGGTATGTATGAATTCTTTCCGAGGGTTCATTAAATTGAATGTAATGCCTAATTCCTTTCTCACTTGGAAAAATCACTTGTTTCTCTTCATCTTTCCTTTCATATAGATTATCCTAGATGTTCCAACAGTGGGAGGCCGCCTGATGCTTGTAGACATGGCAGGATCAGAAAACATTGACCAAGCTGGGCAAACTGGCTTTGAGGCTAAGATGCAGGTAGGTAAAGTTGGCAATTCAAAGTTGCCTTGATTGTTAAAAAGAAAGGTTGTCTTAAATTTATTCTAGAATCAATCTAAGGGAGTTTTGAGATTCACTTCATTTGGAATAAACAGACAGCCAAGATAAATCAAGGGAACATAGCACTAAAACGGGTGGTTGAGTCAATTGCAAATGGAGATTCTCATGTGCCTTTCAGAGATAGCAAGTTGACTATGCTGCTCCAGGTAAAAACTTCCCTCAGAGTTTTGACATGGGGTGAAACATCTGCTTTCTTTGGCTTTGGATTTTTAGTTTCTCTTTTTACTATGGTGCAGGATTCTTTTGAAGATGACAAGTCAAAGATTCTAATGGTTCTTTGTGCAAGTCCTGATCCAAAGGAGATCCACAAGACAATCTGCACTCTCGAATATGGAGCTAAAGCAAAGTGCATTGTCCGTGGCCCTCATACCCCAATTAAAGATACTGAGGACTCTAGTTCAGTCGCATTGGGATCTAGGATAGCAGCCATGGACGAGTTCATCTACAAGCTGCAAATGGAGAACAAGGCCAAAGAGAAAGAGAGGAGCGAGGCACACAGACAGCTCATGAAGAAAGAAGAAGAGATAGCTTCCTTAAGAGCCCAGATTGCAGTGAGAGAAGCTATAGTTCCGAGTGAAGAAGAGATCAACGTGAAGGTGAATGAGCGAACACAGATGATGAAAATCGATCTTGAGAGGAAGTTACAAGAATGCCAGAAGGCAGCTGAGAAGTTTTTTGAGATGGAGAAGAAGAGGATGGAAGAGAAGATATTGCAGCAGCAACAAGAAGTTGAAATGCTGAGGAGACGACTGGAAGAGTTTGAGCTGGAGGCAAGTCGTCCTAAGGTTAGCGGGTTGGAGCAAAGGGATGCTGCAAATGAAGTGGGTGGTTGCAGAAGTAGCTTTGCAAGCAGGCTGTTGGGAGCTTGTGGTGGAGACGATGAGGCAGGGATGGTCAAATCAATGGATCTGGACATGGGGGATCAAGAAGTCTTTGTGCGCGAGGTTAAGTTTGTAGACTCAGCTTCTAATCAGCCAGGCAGCAACATTGACAGTCCTTATTTCCCTCCACAGACTGATGCATTTGGAACGAACTATGGTGATAAATTTAATCTCAGCACGGTTTTTGAAGAGGAAGAAGTGGATGAAGAAGATGATGAACAACAGAAGATGGATGAGGAGGAAGAAGAAGAAGAAGTTGAGAAGAAGGTTATAGAGGTGGAGGAGTGGAAGAAGCAATCGAGTCAGGGAGAGGACAACAGCAAACTGAAGGACGACGACATGTCTGAGGCTAGCAGGAGGTTAAGAATTCAAAACATATTTACACTCTGCGGAAACCACAGGGAGCTATCCCATACCCAGACTCAGACCAACAGTACACCAGTGGCTGCTGCTGCTAAAGGGTTTCAGGAGGTTTGTTCTGAGAAGGAGAACAACAACCCTCAACTCCCATTAACTCCACTTCTAGATTACAACACACTCCCACCACTCACACCAGGTTCATGCTTGTCTTCTAAACAGAAGATAATGCAAGAAGGGGATGGTTTCTCACCTGAAGTTGAGCACCTAAGATCCACTCCGTTCATTACTAAGAGAAAGGCTCTACACTGATCTTATCCTGTTTCCCCTTTTGTATCTTGGGGCAATTTTTCTCGAGTATATGTGCCCATGTACTCCTGTGTATGCAAGTCTCACTTTTGTAGCGTGGAATGCTTGTGTGATGTGATCATTTTGATTGGAAATGGGATCCATTGCTGTCATAAACTCGCATACTAGAATGCAAGAGCATCCCACTTCCCACCATTCAGTCCCTGCTTCCATTTCGATATTTGCATTATACCCTCAAAAGGGTTCACTTTAGACTAACTCCAACCCATAAAGGGGAATTTAGCTCCCCAAATGGCCAAATATGGCTTTTTAGCTCCCCAAACCCACTTTTCACTCCAACCCTATAAAAAGCTAAATTTAGCTTCCCATTTCCATTTTTCAATTTATTTCAATAAACCATACTTATTTGACCTCTAATTTTTATATTTCACTTTAATTTTTTCATAATTCATTATTAGTTTTGAATACAAATTTTTTGATGTAATTTTTTTTAAATTCCGAGATAATTTTTTTTTCAAAAATTAGTCGTTAAAATATGACCGTTTTTTATGGCCGTTAAAATATGATTGTTTTTTCGTCACTACATCAATTATTTCAAATTGAATCACAAACAACCAATGAGAATAGAGAAAAAAAATCCAAAACAAATTGGCAAAACAAATTCCCTCACTACAAAAGTTAAAAGAAAAAAGAAAAAAAAAGTAACAGCACGTCAGCTGCGGAGAAGGGCGCCGGACGCGCGCCTGGGGCGCACGCGCGCGGAGGAAGACCTTCCCCCGCGCGCGTGCGCCCCAGGCGCGCGTCCGGCGCCCTTCTCCGCATCTGACAAACAAACCCACTTTTTGGCAGCCAAATATCACTCCCCACCCCAAAACCCAGCCAAATTTCCCTTCCAAAATCCCAATACCCATTTTTTGCTTCCCATTTTTTTGTGGGTTGGAGCTTGAAAAAGAGCCAAATTTGGCTTTTTAGCATTTTAGCTCCTTGGGTTGGAGCCAGCCTTATGTCATTGTGTTTTGCTTCACAGTTGGAGGCTTTGGCCAATAAGCAAATTGACAACAGAAAAGATTGCAACTTTTCTTTTTGTTTCTCGCACACAGGGTGGTGGGGGTGGTGAAGAAGTACAAATTGAATGATTCCATTATATCATCATCTCTCAAAAGAAGTTTACAGGAAACAGTAAACAACTCCTTTCCTCTCTGCCTTCTCCAACTCCTGTTAAAACTTTACAATGTATATATACCTTTCTCCAAATTGATACAAAGCTCTAGCTACGGTGATGCAAAACAAAGAAGAAGAAAAAATTAAGAAAAAGCAAGAAACTTTTGAACAGCAACAAAAGAAATTAATTGTCAAAAAAGAGAAAGAAA
The DNA here is from genome assembly GCA_946122785.1 of Linum tenue. Taxonomy (NCBI): domain Eukaryota; kingdom Viridiplantae; phylum Streptophyta; class Magnoliopsida; order Malpighiales; family Linaceae; genus Linum; species Linum tenue. The sequence goes on along the minus strand of CAMGYJ010000008.1, from coordinate 63,724,839 downwards.
AAAATTTGGAGGGAAACAGAGGAGCCTTTCTTCTTTTCTCTTTAAACCCTTTCTCCGATCTCTAAAACCCACATACAAATTAAACCACCGAAGTTTTTCAATTTTGTGTTTTTAATCATCTCATTGGTAGGCGTCCAAAACTGAAGTTAGATGGCCGGCGGTGGTGCTCTTGGTGGAGCCACCGTCCGCCGTCGGGGGAAGCCCGTCGGCGGCAGCGGAATTTTCGGGCTGATCCTTCGATCGGGCTCTCGACTTTCGGGTGCGAGAATGCTTTGGAATGGATGGCTGGTCCTGGCCGGTGGGGGATTCGTCGCCGCCCTGGTTGGAGGATTTCTTGCTCTTCCTCGACTTGACGCTGCCGCCCGACGACTCCCTGGCTGGGGATCCCATGGCCAGGTTGTTGGAAGAGCGGTGGCGCCTCGACTTCCTCTCGCCGTCTCCGGCCTTGGGTGATCCCGCCGGAGAGCCAGCCGCACTGCTGGAGGTCGACGGCCGCCGCGAGTGCTTTGGCGCGTCGCTGGATGAGCGCCTTGACTTGTGCTTTGACTTTTGGGCTGGCCCGCCGGCTGGGGTCCACCAAAAAAAAAAGAGAAACGCCGTTAACCGTTATCAAGTAGCAATATGTAATTAGTCCAAACTTTTCAAGAGTTGAAGGTGATAGATTAAATTATTAAACAAAATTTGTTTAATTAATAACATTAGAACATAAGATGATTTAATATAGAATCAAAATTAATCAATGCATTAGTTATAAAAAAAATTAATCAATGCATTACCCTAAGTTCTAAATTTTCAATTCATAACCCTACTAACCTCAAATAGTAAAGCATAAACTCTAAACCTAAATATCTAAACCCTAAATCATTCAAATTAAATAAGATCTTGAATAATTTTTTGTGCTAATTCATGAATTTTCTTGTTCCTCATATCATAAATGAAGATTAACTTCATTTTGTCATGAACCGTCTTAAAAATGATGGTTATGTTATGCACCCAAAAAACCGCAAGAAAACTATATATAATTTTTATGGTTTCAAATTTTATGCTACTGAGTGTTTTGTTAATGATGATTTCACTATTAAAAAATATTACTCTTGTTATAGCTTCCTTTTATAGTTTTTGGTTTTTCCTCCTAATTATATTTTCATTGACAGCATAATTGAAAGGACAAGACGTTTGACCGATTAGGTTCGAATCTATAAGATCTATCGTTTGATGTTTCGATGAACCTTTACCATCACATGATTTTGGAACATATATATCTAGGGCTGTCGATTTGGTTTGGTTAACCAAACCATTAAATATGAAAAACCAAAAACCAAAAACCAAAACCATTAAGATCCTTATTGGTTTTTGGCACCCAAAACCAATAAGGACCTTAATGATTTTGGTTTTTGTTTGGATAACCAAAAAACCAACATGTACTCATACACTCATATTTATTCCTATTTCCCTCCTTTTTATTGAATAAACATCATAATAATGGTAAATGGCCATTACCAATTATTGGTTGGCATGCGTGTCAAAAGAAACAAAAAAAAAATTGTTGATAAATAATTTTATTCTTATTGGTTTCTTAATGGTTTCTATTGGTTTTTCGGTTTTAACCAAACCAAAACCATTAAGTTGCTTATTGGTTTAAAACCAAAAAACTGAAACCATTAGCTTTCCAATTGGTTTGGTTTCGGTTAAAACCAAAAAACCAAAACCAAATGGACAGCCCTATATATATCCCTTGTTCCTTCTATAATTTACTATCTAAGCCTATGAAATTTCTTAAAAACAAGAAGCCAGGCATGTATGAAGTGGGGAAAGGAATGACATGAGAGAACCTTCAGACTGTGCTTTTGGTGAAGGAAGGCTCTTGAGGTCATCTGTAGAATTCAAAGGGCCGCTCATAGACTCTGGGCTTGATTTAAACTCATTCATCTGCATAAATGTAAAACCCTTGTTCAAACCATAATAACCATTTTTGGTCTTTCAGTTTTGAGGTGTTTTGTTTTTATGTTTGTTGTCACAACTTTATTGAAACATAACATAACCTATTGAAATCACAATAGTATGAGAACTATAACATAATGCAATGTGACATACCCAACTTGGAGTGGTGGAAGAAGGGCCATCACTTCCAATATGTGCTACATGTTTTACATCTGTGGGAAGCCCGATCTCGAATTCCGGCACTTTCTCATCTACTCAAGAAAGAAAAAGATTTCAATTTTGATATGCTAAGATAGAAAAAAGATCAACATGTCCTGAAAAGAAAGGATAACATTATTCACCAAAGATGTTATGAGAGATGGTATATTTAAGTCCTTTAAAGAGGCCTTTCACTTTTGTCGTCATTTTTATCTAGGTAAGAGAACCTCTTATAGCAACAACTATTGATAGATCTGTAATTACAATACACCGCTTAGAGAATGTTGAGAAATCGAGTCAAGAAGAGAAAGCCATAGCAAAAGCAAGATTCTCGAAACATCATTTCCAAAGAGGATCTTGGTTGCTTTGAAATCTCAACATTCTCCTCCCGAGAAACAAAAAATCAAGATGATTGAGAAGTTACGAGGATTGACTTCTCTCTCTTTTTTTCCACCTTTGTTTGTAGGTTTAGGTAATGAACTCAAACAATTCTTGATTGTTGAAGGCCATCAACAACAATCAAGAAGAGAAAGAGGGAGATTACTTTGGAATGCAAAGGAGCAGAAATCTCAAAATGTTGGATAAGGCTAACACATGAATTTTGTTGGTGGTGATGGGGTCAATGGGAAAAACACCAACACCTTTTTCCATTCTAAACTCATTCATCTTCTCCAATGGATATCCTATTTTTCAGCCACATTCATCATGTTGGCAATTGACTAATAAAAGCCATGATTTTGTCCTTTTATCTCCTCCCTTGCTTTTTTGTCTTGTTTCCTCAATACACAGAATATTGCATTTGTCATGAAAGTAAAAAAACAGGCTTCCAAAAATTAACAAAGGTCGTATAATGATCGTTTACACGCATGATACACTTAAACAATAAACGTATGATTGAAATATTATTGTTACTTTGAATTCGAAAGTGGCACAATGCAAACTTAATTTTATGTCGTGTGGCGCGAGCCCATGCAACATATCTTCTTACAAAATATTAAAGGGGTTTGAAAAACCTTCCATGTAACTCTTCAATGCTTCTCCACAGTTAACAGTATTTAGAAGAAAAAAATTGCAATAGTTTCCCTTTCCATTTCCTTTACTCTTTTGTCTTTGTTTCTTGGTGGGATTACTGATGCACACTGAATGTGTTCCAAGTAATAAAATCATTGCTGACTAGCTATTATATACCCCTGGTTACACTAAGTATAACCTAACTAGGGCGACATAGTCTAGTGGTTGACTAAATTCGTATCATCGGGTCAGGAAGCCTATTGCTACTCGAAAGTTTGATTGTTATCTAGTCGACAATATAGGTTGTTTTAGACTTAACTACTACACAAGCTTCAAGAAGGAGAAACGATATCTAGGTTTCGGTTCCCTCTCCTAACATATCAGGAGTTGCGTTGTAACAAATAAGTGATGATCAACTATAGCGACTCAAGGTGTGAGGATAACTAATATGGTAATTGAGGCAATGGTCATGTCTCTCAATTTCCCTTCTAACTATATCAATCAACTCGATGACATATAATTGATCTCCATAGGGATGCAACTTTTCATCTTTAAATCAGTTTAAACCATAAGCACACAACCCAAATGACTCAATAATCATGTAATCACCCAAGTTGCATCAATTGAGTAAGCCCCCTACTTAACCTAGGTGAATGATCCTCTACTCTAGGTTAAGCCTCTAAATTAATATCACATGCAATTAAACATGCATAAAGCATTAAACACATCAATTTAACAAGACATCACTATAATTAAATCATTCCATTCATTACAAGCAAACCCATAGGTTAGGTTTAGGAGGACCTTGCCCTAAATGCATCAAAGTACTATCCCATAAATGAGGGAACTGAGACAAAGAAAGAAGGAGATGAAACATTAACAAAGACCTCTTGTTACGGGAGAAACTCACATGTAATCCTTTTCTTTGAGCTCCTCCTCTTCTCTAAGTTAAACTCATAAACTTTATCTCTCTTCTCTCACTTCTGTTATAGAAAAATCTTATCTCTCCCCTTTGGAGGTCTTCCTATATTTATAAATTTGAAGAATTTGGATAATTTCACAATTGTGAACATCATCAATGTCCCGTGAACTCAAAGTGACATCGTTCTTCCCTGATGTTGCCCGGAGATCACGATCATTAGTTTTGATTAGGGCTGGCGGACGGTTTTCCGGTTAGCGGTAACCGGTCGGTTTCAACCGAACCGACCGGTTTTCGGCTAGCCGAAAAATCGACTCCAATTACAACGGTCGGTTGGCGGTGGGGAAGGGTAGGGGTTCGGCTAGCCGACTAACCGGGGTCAAAAACCGGCGGTTAACCGGCTAACCGACCCCTTCCCTTTCCCCAAAACGACCCCGCTTCAATCCTCCTCCCTCAACCCTAAGTCGACTCCTTTGAACCATAAACGACCCCTTCTCATTTGCTTCCCCCTCTTTCGCTTTCCTCTGAACCAGAAACGACCCCTTCTCCTCCCTTCTCAAACTCGATTTCATTTTCTTCTCCCTTCTTTGATTTTGCATGCGATTTCAATTTCTTCTCCCTTCTTCGCCGCTCAACCCTTCCGCCGAGCCCTCCTTGGTCGTCGATTCCGGCATCTTCTTTCCCTCTTTCCTCAAATCAAACCTCTTCCCCCATTCTCAACTTGCTCCGTGATTTTCGCCAAACAACGGCCAGGGAGGTTACGATTCGGATCGCGTTTGGCGGCGGCGGCGGCGAGGAGCACTCCGCCTCGAGGCGCTGGCGGTTCTCGTCGGGACGTGGTGAGCGCGGGCGCGGCGGAGACGCTGGTGGACGCGGTGAGCGCGGGCGCGGCGGAGACGCTGGTGGGCAAGCTGCCTGGAAGGAGAGAAGAAGAAGTTGTTTGTGTGGCGGTGTGAAATGGTGGAGGAAGGAAGGAGAGAGAAGTGGTCTGGTGGAGAAGATAAGTGTGAGATGTGTGGTGAATAATTTTTGGATTTTTTTTTATTTAGAAAAGTTAGTTTTCCGGGTGGCCGGCTAACCGAGGCTAAAACCGAAACTGATCGGTCGGTTGGCCGGCTAACCATGACTACTCTCACGGTCGGTGGTCGGCAGGTATGCAGGGTGGCTCGGTTTAACCGATAACTGGGTTTTCGGTTTTCGGTTAAACCGTAACCGACCGACTGCCACCCCTAGTTTTGATCATGATTTTTCTCTCGATCGTGACTTATAACTCACTGCTCAGACGATGGTCTGTGAATCAGAGCGTGGCACCTTCTGTGGTCTCGATTGTTGGAGTTCACAGCCTCAGGATAAAGATTAAAGATGCTGATTGTATGTGCCTCCCATGAACTTGGGATCACAACCGAATGTTCTGGTCGTGATCTCCTCCGTTTTGCCTGCAAATTCTTCTCTCCTTTATCTTACACTTGAATACTTGATACCATATTTTCTTTTTAAATAGCTTAAATCCAACACATCTTAACCCGAACAAGTCCAAATATGATAGGAAGCATATATAACCTAAAATGTGAGGTTTAATTCGGGTTAATTGCATGATTGGTCACTGAGATTATAAAAAAGTTCAATTTTGGCCACTCTAAATATTTAAATTCGTTGGTGGTACGTCAGTTTACTGAAACCATTCACGTTTGGTCCCTCTCCGTCCAACTTTATTAACTTTGGCTGATGTGGCAGTCAACTCTCAAAGTTGACTGTTAACTTAGTGACGTGACAATTAAGAAATAATAAATAAAAGTTATTTTATTTTAATGTCCAACTCATTTTTACCATAAAAATAAAAAATAATAAAAGGAATATGTACATATATGAAAACTTCATATCATAAACCCTAAAAAAGAAAAAAGAAAAAAACTATGCTCCTCAATTGCATTTCTTCCCCAAATCCCAGCACTAGCTGTGCTCTTCACCATCTCCACGGTTTATCTATTCTCTAGAAAACATAAACATAAAAGAACGGCCACTTGCCCCCTTCCCATTTATCTTCCATTCCTGCTTTGCTTGTTTCTCTCCCAGAAATCCAGAAATCCCCATCAGCTTTTGTCCATCGATTTTTCAATCCCTCACTCTCCCTATCCAAATATCACCATCCAAAACCTTTTCCCAAACCTCCCAAATCCCACCAAACCATTCCCGCTTGCCACCAAACCCGATCTCGGCGAGCCGACGACATCCCGTGCCGTTCACCGATTCTCTCCATCCAAACCCCAAATGTCTCTCCAGCCCGCAGATCTGAACTGTTCCGACCACAACCCGTTACAAACCGCCAGAGCTCAACTGAACTGCTACAGATTCTTTGAGTATTTGAGACAGGTCGGAAATCATCTCCTCGTTTTCACGTCTATAGACAACGACCTCCATCTCGTCGAGCTTAGACGGCGGCATCACCTTCTCCGTCGTCGAACATCTTCAACCCACCAAACAGAGGCGAGGACTTCACATGCAGCAGTTCTCTCGAGCATCTCCGTTGCCCTTGATTGGAAACATGGCGTCAACGTCGAGCACTGTTCAGGCCAAACCTAGGTTCGATTCGCGACCATTGGAAATGGAGATGACCAAATTTCTGAATCTGTTGTTTGAGAATGGTCGGAAGCAAATTGGCATCAATGGTCTTCTTCCTCCAAAGAGGTCGCAAACCCAAGCAAATTTTCTAGGGAGCCGTAAAAGGCGCAAACACAAGTAACTTTTCAAGGGAGCAATAAAAAAGCGCAAACCCAAACCAAGGCACTCATTGCCGATCAACTATGTCATATTTGAAAGGTTCAATACACTTGTATATCCAAAACTTTCATGATTGTGTCAATAGTATCCAAATTTTCCGAAATACCACTTATATCCAATTCCTTCACATTCTTTAACGGTGCTTTTGGATATACAAGTGTATTTTACCAAAAATATATTGGAAAATGGATAGATTTGGCAAAGAACAACTTTCAAACATGGATATAAGTGGTATTTCGGGAAATTCGGATATTATTGGCACAACCGTGAAAGTTTTGGATATACAAGTGTATTAAACCTATTTGAAACAAGCTGGGTATCGGTCACCTTCATACACCAGCTTGAAGGGAGTGTAAGAAGCAATAAAAGTTGATACACCCAAACACGGTGTTGATTCCACAAACTGATCTTGGAAGCCAAGCTTAGCAGCTCGTCGAAGAAACCAAGTTGCCAATGACAATTTAAAACGAAAAGGATGGAACTCTTGTGCAATCCTACACCTGGAGGAAGGCTCAAGAAGTATACGTCGAAGCTCTTCCACGATCAAGACGGTTTTGATCGATACAAGAGCAGAATCGAGCTTGATTTTCTCGGCCAAACTCTCAACCAAAAACTATAACTATGAGACATAGTTTTTAGGGTTTTCCTTTCATATTCAACTCAAAACTACCTTTACAATATGTTTGTAGGTCTTAAATATAGGTTACAAACATTCTAGAATGCAAAAGGAATCCGAAACAAACAAGGTAAGCAAAAATAGTCACAATCCAAACACAAAATGGAAACTTAAAATGCAAGTAACAAACTGGGGTTGACGCCAACTTTGAGATCCTCGTTCTTCCTCCTCCCAATTCTGATTGGATCGCCCAATACCTTGTTTCTGTAATAGAAAATGCCAGGTTCCGTGTGAACTAAACGTTGGAACCTGATTCCTAGCCGTTCGTTGTCTCCAGAGCTTCAAAGTGAGCTTCCCGCAACAGCTCCATGCCTTAGACAAATTCTGGCAGTTTGCCTGTTCTGCCATAGGGTTTTGTCGAGCTTGAAAACACCATTTCCTGGCCTTCTCTCGAGATCCCAGACATTCCCATTTGTTTGTCAACTCGCAAGGTTCAATCCAAACCTTTCCAATATAATTTCTATCATGCCAATTGCTCAAACCATGCTCGTATAGAAGGCCTCCCGAAACAGTCTCATGACTTAGCCAAAATTCCGTGTTCTTCAAGTGAGTAGGAGTAGCTTCTCTAGCAATCAACAAAGAATGACGGAAGAGGAATTTTGAGATCATATCATAGATTTTTCCAGAAATAGCAATGTTCAAAAAAAAAAAACCAAAAATAGCACCTAACCCGGAAAAATTCTAAAATTAGCACCCTTTCCAAAAACAACCACCCGAACCAGCGGTTTAGGTGAAAACCGCCACCCGGGGGCGCATTTTTCGATGAAAACCGCACGGGTAGTGGGCGGTTTTGCAAACCGCATGGGACCGTGGCGGTTTGGTTGCAAACCGCACCACCACCATGCGGTTTAGGTCTCTTTTTTTTTTTTTTTTTGAAAAATCCTAACCTAGGTGGAAACTTCAAACGAACGAATCTTTGTGTTCGGGTATCCGATCGTCGTGATTTTTTTTATTCCGCATAACTTCTCGTCTTCGTCCCGAAAAGATGTCGTTTGCTACCCCGAACGAGCTTTTTTTCGATTTCGTCAAACTTTGGACAACCATAACTTTGTGCTCCAAAATACAAACGACATGATTTTTTTTTTCATTTCGCATAACTTTTTAAGGACTACAACTTTTATTATAGACATAATTTCGAAATGTACGTGAATTATTGAAAAGGGAAGGTAAGCTATTCCCAAAATTCTGTATATCCAAAAATATTTCCTGTTTTAAAAATTTATTCCTAGTAACAATTGTATTCCTTAAAAAGTTATGCGAAATGAAAAAAAATCATGATGTTTGGATTTTGGAGCACAAAGTTATGGTTGTTTAAAGTTATTGAGGATTTTTAGCTTACAAGGAGTAAAATTTTGTCAATATATTATTGTTTCAAGAGAATAGTTGTAGTTGAGCGGTGTAGATGTTGTGCTAAATTTAGTAAACTATTTATTATCTGGGTTCGAACCACCACTCCCACAACACGTTGCTTTTTTATCTCTAAAAAATAAAAATAAAAATTCAAATGGGATGGTGGGGATTCGAACTCAGGAATTCTTGCACACAATAAACAACTAAACCAGTTGTGCCAAAAACACTTGTGATACTTATATTACAAACCGCATTGTGGGGGTGCGGTTTGCAACCAAACCGGCCCCATACGGTTTGGAAAACCGCACCCTATCCGTGCGGTTTTCATCAAAAACCATGGGCAGTTTTTGCCTAAACCGCTGGTTCGGGTGGCGGTTTTTGGGAAAGGGTGCTAATTTTTGGAATTTTTCCGGGTTGGGTGCTATTTTTGAGAAAAAAAATAAACAGTGCTATTTCTGGAAAAATCCCATCATATCAGGCCCTCCCTCTTTTAAAAGTTTTGCCCTCAAAGTTGGTTCTTTCCTGCTCTAAAAATCGTCACCAAACTGAACCCAAATAGGATCGTAAGACGGCTGCTCAGGCCACGTTTTCTGGAAAACGTAGGCACTGTCCTTCAAGTTGGGAATTGGGAACTCCTGATTCCATCGTCGCCATCCCAATTCATTGCCCCCACGGCCTCCTTTCATCCTCCAATCGAGCTCCTGAACTTGTTCCACCCATTGAGGCAACGCCATTGTCGCGAATTCGACGTCACTCGTTTTCTCGCCATCTGCAACGTTTAAATTTTCGGTGCTCAGGCCAGTCGATTTCAATTTGGGCTTTCTTCATCAGCGATCGTCGGCCGTATCTGAAGCTTCCTACAGCTTTCTGGGACTACCCTTGACGATTCTGCATCAGCCGCTTCGGTCGGTTCATCGCCAGACTCCCCAACCCATTCACACGTATCATGCTCGTGTTTGAGTTCTAGTAGAGGGATTGGAGCGTGAATGTGATCCTGCAAAACAAACGAAGACGGCTCCAATTGATCAAGGGGAAAGCTTCCCTGGGTATGAGGAAACGCGTCGGGCTTCTTGGATTGGGTCGGATCGCCCCCAGGAGCGCCACCAATAGCCCCTCTCTCCTGTCCTGTCTCGCCGTCGTCGGAAAACAGGGAACGAGTTAACTCGGCAGGAACTTTAGCAACAGGTTTAGCACTAGTAACCCTTCGCCCAGTAGAGGATTTTTGCTGCTTTTCCACTCTAATGGCGAGGTGAACTGTTTCTTCGAGTTCGACAAAAGGCCGCAGTTCGACCTCATGACGAATCGCTCGATTCAATTTGTGGAGGAACCTTGAAATCGTTGCCTCCTTGTCTTCGCGTACTGATGACTCGGTATTTGCACATGTTTTCCCCTTTGTTTCTTGATTGTTTGAGCTTGAATTATCGTGTCTTTGGCCTATTTTATGCTAGGTTGTGTTCCTTTGTCCCATTTCAGGTCCTAGCACATAAAGTGAAGTATAGGCGCAAGTTTCAAGTCAATCAGAGATCAATTGACGATTCGAGAGAAGAAACTCGGGCATGACCTGAAGAAGAATGGATTTCTACCTCACTTTATGGACAAAGAATCATGCAAGCTTGTTATGAAAAGAAAGAGGATGAGACTACAAGCGTATGGGATCAAACGGCGACTGAATCGGAGGTCAAACGAGCTCAAACGAGATCAACGAAGCTTAGGAGTGCATGCTGGAAATTGTGCACGGCCAGAACCTCAATTTGCACGGCCGTGCAAGTAGGGGGTGCGAGTTTCAGCGGGTATAAAAGCTGTTTTGCGATTTTTGGAGAGGGGGAGCTGGGTTTTGGATCCCAAACACCCAAGGGACGAACCCTAGAGAGAGAGAAACATTCTTGGAGCTATTTTGGAGGATTTCTTCGCCATTGGAGCTCGGGAATCAAGCTTGGAGATGGAGATTGAAGATCTAGATCAGATTTCTGCAGTCTCTCTCTTCTCTATGGAGTAACTTCCCTTCACTTAGGTTTTGAGGAACCCTAGTTCCATGTGTTAGGATCTTTCTTGTATGAAGTTTTGGATGCTATATTGTTTGATTATAATCGATTGAGGCATGATTTATTGAGTCAATTGAATCTTGATCAAATTCTCTTGATTTCTGCTTTAACCTATGGTAGATAGAATCTGATTAGGTTAAGAGAGCTTCCTTGATTGATAGTGGTGAATTGGTTGTGCGAGAGTCAATCAATTCACTGCTTTGTACTGGAATTCATTCCAGTAGTGGAGATCTGTGTGAATCGCCTTAGCAGTCTATCCCGGTGAAGGCTAGTCGCCTGCCGGGTATTCTGTCTGAGAGGGCTTGGTCAGCTTAAGAGATTCCAAGCTAATTTAGGATCTTCCGCAGTTTAATCAACAGTAGATCAACCAAAGGTAATTGCAACTTGGACCTAATTGAGGAGCTAGGGGGAATCATACCTAAGTGAGTTCCCAAACTTGTAATTAGTAGAGTAGTCAGTAGAGTAGTTTATCAATCAATTCTTAATCTAGTTTGCTAGATAATGAACTGAAGCTGAGTAATAGTAACTCTAGAGACCCGTGGATTCGATATTTATTACTTGTGCCACTATACTGCAGTCCCTTTCATTGGTTACACTTGGCCATTGTTAGGTGTTGTGTTTTAGCCTTGTCAAGTTTTTGGCGCCGTTGCCGGGGACTTTCTAGATTATTAGGAAAGGCAGAAGTTTGTTACTTTAGCGTTTTTTCTTTTCTTTTCTTTTCCACCCTTGCTTTTCACTTGGGTGTTTTTGTTGGTGCAGATCTGAATCATGGATCCTCATGGCTTCTCCAACCATTGGGGGTATCCACCACCATCCGAGTGGTATTACCCCGAGACCCCCTGGAGCAATCAAGGAGGAGAAGACTATGGATTCGGGTTTCAGTACCAACCCCCATCCTACGAAGAACAATCAGACCCCTGGGTATTTCAAGAACAATCTCCTTATCAAGAAGAATTCCTCCATCAGCCAGATCCAAACTATCACTTGAGGCTTCTCGTGGACCAGATTGCTCGAGTACCTGAGACATCCTTTCCAAAGATGGATATCCCAGACAATGCCCAAACTGGGTTCTCCTACCGTGAAACAGAGGAGACCCTCCTGAGCATAAAGAAGAGCCTCGAGGATCTTGAGAAAGCTTATGCACAACCTGCTCAAGATCACCCTTTTGCTATCATACTAGAAGTGGTGGAGGGTGACAAAGGCTATGGGGATGTTGAGGAGCATACAGAAGTTATCACAGAGAACTCCCATGATAATCATGATCAGGAAAGTCCTCTGGTTGCAGATCACAAAATTCCTTATTTCTGCTCTAACATGCTGGGCCCGATCGAGGAGATGCAAGATGATCTCATTGAAGAAATTGCATGGCGACTTGCTCTCCAATCTGTGCTAGAAGAAGAAGAGCAAGAAAGGGTGCAGAAAGAAGTTGTGGAGGATGAGGAAGAAAGCAAAGAAGAGGAAGTTCTCGATCATTTCCCAGGGGTGATACCACTTGAAGAAGGAAGGGGGGTTGAGGAAGCAATTGGCGTCCAGGCTGAGGACGGAGTTAAGGTGGAAGAGGCCTGCACCGGCCATGAGTTACATGTGATATCTCCACCAAACTTCGAGGAGCTGCTTGGCAAGGACCCATTTGCAGTGTCTCTTTGCCAGACCAAGGCCACATCGACATCGGTCCCTCTTGGTGGACGCGATGGTGGCCAATCGATGCTGTCTTATCTGGTTTGGGGCAATGAGACGAGAGAAGAGAAGAAGAGGTCTCGAGGGTGGAGACTTCATCTGCATCAAGTACATGAGCCTTCATCACCTGCCACACCACATGCTTGTGACTTGAGACTCCACCTCATCGATGAGAACCTCAACTTCAAGGAGGTTCTAGCATGGACCGAAACTTAGGGGCCATCGTCCGGCTCACGACGTGAAAGAAACGCTTGTTGGGAGGCAACCCAACCAGTCGGTTTGCATTTCTTTCTCTATTTATCCTCGGTTGAGTCAGTTTTGTTATTTGATTTTAGAGTCAATAACTCAACCTTTGTGAGATTTTGTGTGGTGTTTGTGTTCTGATTACTCTCTCTTCCTGGAATGCACCGCCTGACCCGTACATCATCATTCACCCTTGATCTGGTAACTTCATTCTACCCTCCTTATCTTTCCTCCATTGAGGACAATGTCGTGCTTAAGTGTGGGGGGTGTTCGATTATTTATGCGGGTGAATGTTTGGCTGTTTGTGTGCTTGGAGCCTAGTCCACTGTCCAAATTTTGAAATTTGAGGGCTCCAAGTACGTGTTCCTTGCAATTGCCTGCTCAGTATGCTTTGAATTGACAGTCTTTATAGTAATATGCAACCTAGGGAGGTAGTGTAGCACTATGGAGGATGTTGATGCATTTAAGAAGTCTCATTGCTTCTTCATATTGTGTTGGTTGATTGAGTGAATTAATGATCTTAGGACCCTTGAATTGTGTGGTGTTGTGGATTCTCTACCTGTCATGGACTCTTGTATCATGTTTTGAGTTTAACAGGTGCTCGAAAATGTGCTTCAAAATAACGTCTCCCGTGCGAATAGGGCGAAAGTGTGTAAGGGGAGACGGGAATTCGTTCCCAATTTCCACCTACTACCTCCAGCCCCCTTACATGTCTTTCCCCCGCACGAGGCTCGAGACATCCGCTCCTGGCATGGCCGGTAAGAGCAGGTTGGGACCCTTGAAATAAAAAAAAAATAACAGAAAACAAGCAAAACAGAAAAGAAAAGGGGTTCCAACCATCTTCAAGAAGAAAATAGAGCACCTTGAAAAATGTGAGTCCATGATCTTATGTTTTTGAGAATCTCTTCATCCACAATTCATTTGTCCTCTGTTCACTATTTGCCATGATGCCAACTCGATACTAGTGCTCTCGCCGAAGAAGCTATGAGATGACTTGTGTGTCGGTTGACCTCGTAAGTTGCTAAATGATCTAGGAAATCCTCTACCGACGATCGGGGTTGTATGTTTCTATAGAGCTCTGGAGAGCTGCATTGGTTTGAGTTAGGTTTGCTTGGGGACAAGCAAACAGTTAAGTGTGGGGGGATTTGATGACTCGGTATTTGCACATGTTTTCCCCTTTGTTTCTTGATTGTTTGAGCTTGAATTATCGTGTCTTTGGCCTATTTTATGCTAGGTTGTGTTCCTTTGTCCCATTTCAGGTCCTAGCACATAAAGTGAAGCATAGGCGCAAGTTTCAAGTCAATCAGAGATCAATTGACGATTCGAGAGAAGAAACTCGGGCATGACCTGAAGAAGAATGGATTTCTACCTCACTTTATGGACAAATAATCATGCAAGCTTGTTATGAAAAGAAAGAGGATGAGACTACGAGCGTCTGGGATCAAACGGCGACTGAATCGGAGGTCAAACGAGCTCAAACGAGATCAACGAAGCTTAGGAGTGCATGCTGGAAATTGTGCACGGCCAGAACCTCAATTTGCACGGCCGTGCAAGTAGGGGGTGCGAGTTTCAGCGGGTATAAAAGTTGTTTTGCGATTTTTGGAGAGGGGGAGCTGGGTTTTGGATCCCAAACACCCAAGGGACGAACCCTAGAGAGAGAGAAACATTCTTGGAGCTATTTTGGAGGATTTCTTCGCCATTGGAGCTCGGGAATCAAGCTTGGAGATGGAGATTGAAGATCTAGATCAGATTTATGCAGTCTCTCTCTTCTCTATGGAGTAACTTCCCTTCACTTAGGTTTTGAGGAACCCTAGTTCCATGTGTTAGGATCTTTCTTGTATGAAGTTTTGGATGCTATATTGTTTGATTATAATCGATTGAGAGGCATGATTTATTGAGTCAATTGAATCTTGATCAAATTCTCTTGATTTCTGCTTTAACCTATGATAGATAGAATCTGATTAGGTTAAGAGAGCTTCCTTGATTGATAGTGGTGAATTGGTTGTGCGAGAGTCAATCAATTCACTGCTTTGTACTGGAATTCATTCCAGTAGTGGAGATCTGTGTGAATCGCCTTAGCAGTCTATCCCGGTGAAGGCTAGTCGCCTGCCGGGTATTCTGTCTGAGAGGGCTTGGTCAGCTTAAGAGATTCCAAGCTAATTTAGGATCTTCCGCAGTTTAATCAACAGTAGATCAACCAAAGGTAATTGCAACTTGGACCTAATTGAGGAGCTAGGGGGAATCATACCTAAGTGAGTTCCCAAACTTGTAATTAGTAGAGTAGTCAGTAGAGTAGTTTATCAATCAATTCTTAATCTAGTTTGCTAGATAATGAACTGAAGCTGAGTAATAGTAACTCTAGAGACCCGTGGATTCGATATTTATTACTTGTGCCACTATACTGCAGTCCCTTTCATTGGTTACACTTGGCCATTGTTAGGTGTTGTGTTTTAGCGTGTCACGTACATCAGCTCGCATTAAGAGCAATTCGAGCTCTCGAAAGTACTCTTCGACGCTCCTCGATCCTTGTTGAATGCCCTGCAAGGCATCATAGAGGTCTCGTTGAAAGTATCCCGGAACAAAGCGATCCCTCATGAGACCACGCAGCTCGTCCCATGTAGTTACAGGCGCTTGGTGATTTCGTCTTCGACGGAGTTGGAGTTGTTCCCACCACTGAGCTGCGTATTCTGAAAATTCGTAAGTCGCCATCGCCACTTTCTGCTACTTGGTGAATTGGCTGCACTCAAAGAACAGAAGAATTTTTCTCTCCCAATCAAGGTATGCCACTAGGTTCAGGGTCCCCTGAAATTGCAGAACAACGAGTTTGATTCCCGGAGGAATCGTCGACTCTGTTTCCGGCGGTCTTCCCCAATGTTCACGTCGCCGTCGTCCCCGCTCAGATCGTCAACGACTAGCTACTCCAGCTCCTCAACTCGGGCCAGCAATTCCCGATTATCGACTTCAGTTGCAACAAGACCACGCTCCCCTGTTTGGTCCTGTAAACACAATATTTATACACTCATCAGTAGAATCAACCCCTTATTCTCATTTAGGGTAAATTACAAGATTGGTCACTGAGATTACTAAAAACGTTCATGTTTGGTCACTACAAATATTTAATTCTATTTGTGGTCACTAGATTTAGTAAAACAATCCAAATTTGGTCACTCTCCGTTAGTCTCCGTTAACACCATCAGTTATTTGTTGAAGTGGCTAACAGAATTGCTAATTCAGCACATTTTAACCTGCCACATCAGAAAGTGTAACTCTCCATGTCATTAAAACGCCACATCATATTATTATTAAACAATTAAAATAAAAAAATGAAAAAAAAACCCTAGATCCTCTATCTTCCCCACCCATATGTGATACCCATCTTCCGTCCAAATTACTGAAATTAGGTGGAAGCAAACCCATCAATCCCTTCACATTAGGATTTGACTTATTCAATTGGAGGATTTACATCCATCTTCCTTGCCTATCTGGCTCCCCTTCATTTGCTTGGCGTACATCGCCATAGTTCTGCCTCACGTGTTAAGAAAGTTGAGTAGAGAATTGGCCATTGTTGTCGCAATTAAGCAGTACCGTAGCTGCGAGTTCCGTTGGTGGGTGGTGGGCATACATATAACCTCCGCCATCACCACCACGCACGACCAAGCCTGGTGCTCTACTCTTCTTCTCCGAATCTGCAGCTACGACCTCATTTCCTCCTCCTTTGTGGCCGGATTCATCGGAGGCGGCAGAAATCCAGAAGAAAATCTCCAGCGCGGAGCCAGATTGAGGAGTTGGCGGTTGCCACCTCTCACTTCCCTCTTCTTCTCCTCTTTGCTTGAGGGATTCGAGACGCTCTGCCCTCCCAACAAGAAAACAGCGGGAAGATGATTCTGAGCCTCTGCCACCATCAGATCTAGGCCTCTGTCGGAGAAAGATGAAGGAAACGATGGCAGTAACGTTTAGTCCCTGCTGTGATGGTTGTGGCGATTATTGAGGCCACCAGGTGAGGCAACATCTTGAGCTGCTTGTTGAAGGGAGGGCAAGAAAAATGAAGAACCAGAGAGAAGATTGCTTTCAAATCTGGAAAGGAAAATGAGATAGATCCTTTTTTTGATTGTGTAGGTTGGTTCATGGGTCAGACCTGTTTAAGGTTTGGGTTGGGTTTGGCAAGATGACATGGCAAGTTTTGATGATGTGGGGGTCAGATTTCGGGTTAAATTAGACTGACTAGGTGATTTCGTCTGCCAAATCAGCACATAACGGTCTCCACTAACGGAGACGGACGGAGACTAACGAAGAGTGATCAAATTTGGATTGTTTAACTAAACTTAGTGACCACTAATGAAATTATATATTTGTAGTGACCAAACAAGAACTTTTTTTTTTTTTGTTATTCCAGTGACCAACCTTGCAATTTACCTGGTCTGGGGAAAAATTACCAACTTTTAGCATTCCCTCACGCTTGGCGCCAATGAGTTTCTCATTTATGAATAGAAAAGGGGAGATATCATTTTTCTGTATTTCCTTTCACAAAACCAACAACTCTATAGTTGCCTTCTGCGGTATAAAACCAGCAGGACTTATGTTGTACATGAATCATTAATAGCGTTTAAAATTCATTTAGCAAATTTGTCACGAATGAGGTGGCTTCTATGGACTTTGAGCTTCAGGCCCTCATTCGTGCCAATACTGTCTAGCAAGAAACCTGTCTTTTTCAAATGGGTTTATAAGGTAAACCCCCATGGTACCATTGAAAGCTATAGAGCTCTGGATTGGTTTCCAAAGAATTTTGTGTGCTCGAAGGTTAATCTCTTTTTTGATGGAGGCCAAAGAAACATCAAAATATATTTCGGCATTCTATTAAAATCGAATATAGAGTAATGGCTGACTTGACTTGTTAAATTCTGTGCTTCATTACATTTTTGCAGATTTAGGTGTATCGTTTATGTGAGCTTGGAGCCACAATAGATGCTAATTGGTTTACTCCTCAACCGAGTTCGACTACGTTAATCTCATCGTTCGAAAATAAGCTCCGATAGGTCTAGAAGCCATAGGTCGACCGAGCTAAGAAGAGAAGATGGCAGAAAGAGAAACAATTATGCTGCCCAATCTGCTATTCCTCATAATAAGCCTTTGATCTCAATTCTGCCCTGGAACTTGATATATCAGGACTCATGCACCAAGGAAACGATATCAAATATTTAAACGGGCATCTGATGTATCAACTGAAGCCAACAGTATCCAGCTATTTGTGTGCCCCTCAACATATAACAGCAAGGATGAAGCTAAAGCTAGTGAAACCTTTTGTTATGGTGTAACATGTCATCCAAAGCATCTAACTTCAACACTCTCCATGATAGAAGGAAAAACAGATTAAGTAAAGTCACTCATGCTTCAACCATATCAGTTTTTGCTTTGCCGACAAATCTAGGAAGCCTTAAGGTCATCCATGCCAACACTCGCCTGCACCAACAAAATATCCAATCAGCCGAGATTACGAGAAGTTCTGATATACTTGGTAAGTAATAGAGTGGAAGACATTAATCTATCTCGGGTACGAGAAGTTCCTAGCATGCTTAAGCGGTCCAATTTCTTGATTCCTTCTGGATGGGGTACATTCATTTTCTCAAGTGGGGTGATCATATTTGACACTTCACTCACTCCTTGCTCTAAAAGGCAACCATATTCCAGTAACAGTGTATTGGTCATCAATTGTTATGGTAGAAGGAACAAGGGCTCACTAGGTTCTCTATTTATGATATTCTATTTTTTCTATCATTTTGCCTTTTCTGTCTGATGCAGTTCTGAAACGGGGAGGATACAACTGGTTTCATAAAGTAACAGGATTCAGGGTTATGGCAAACAAGACACGGAGACAAAAAAAATCATACCAGGAACTTGTGATTCTCTGCAAGGAATGGGGAAAAGGTTGAACAGAAGCTATCTATGTCAGCATTGATGTCACCCTTTCCAGATATCACATCCATGAACTTCTTTCTGTCAGGAGCAAGTTTCATTGCAACCTGCAAGCGATATTCAACATCAACTCTTTGTCCAACCCAAATTAGAACTATAGAAAGCTACCGTGTTCTATGTGTATAAAAAATCATGAAGATGTAACAATGCACAAGGATGGATGGGATATTGCATAAATGCACTGGTCGGAACATTACCGAGAAACTTGAACTAGCAAGCCAGCCATGGAACTTTTTCAGAGTCTTGCTGTATGAATCTGTACAAGCTTGGCTCATTGTCCAATCTTGATGTGTAAGCAAATTGCGGAACAATTCCACCAAGAAATCCATAGCTCTGCGGGAGATCATAAAAGACAGAGGAGAGAACCATATGAACTTGATGTCAATGTGAAAATAGGCAACTGGCAGTAGATTCACCAACTTGAACTCAAGATTGCTCAAAGACCGAGTATTCGGGTGGGGATCCTCTCTTTAGTTACAATAAAGCTGAAAGAAAAGGAATGGGATCGCATACCTGGTTAACCAAAGTAGACCGTTAGTGCAACTCGATGATCCTTTTGCTGTTTTGGCTTGAACCTCCTCTTGGATCATACTGTATAAGAGCTTGTATTTTGTTGGATCAGATGAATACTTCGTTTCCAACCTCTACAACAAAACACGACAATTATGTTTCAGAATGTACAGACTTCATGATACAAACCCAAAACGCTTGTTACTGGAAGCTTACTGAGATGTAGCACGTAAAATCAGAGTGCACATTCTTCGAAAGATCTCATCTTTTCCCCCAAATTTCCAGAGAATATAACAAACATGATTGCATCGGGTACACTAGTAGTAGCACAAAGATCTTACCGTGATATTGCCGCCAATATCAGATTTCACAATCGCCAAAGCAGCTCCAAACTTATCTGGCAAAATCAGAAGCAGAAAAACACCAACATGAGCAGTTCTATCTATGAGCTATCAAACCCACGAAACACATTCGCCAATCTTCCCAATTTCACAACCCTTCCCGAGGAACTGACCGATCACGGGGAGGATCAATTTGCAGACATCCAGAAAGGGCTTGGTGAGCATTTCCCCTTGCTCCGACTTGACATGCTTCATCCCTTCCAGTGACGGAGCGAACACCGATCCTTCTCCAGCCATCTCACTAACCCTGCATTACCAATCAAGAGAAACTCCATAATCAACCCAGTCGCCGTCCGATCAGCGAGAGACATCGAAAGAAAGAGATCCGTACAGGAATTGGTATCAGAAGGGGATGAAGTTGTAGAAGATAGAGATTGGGAAGCAGCGAAAGATGGGGAAGGAGCTGATCGATTCGATTTGGGGAAGAGATTGAAGAGTGGGAGGAGGTGGTGGTGGTGGAGTGGAGGGGTTAAACGAGGGAGTGAGAATCCGATTCGATTTGGTGGGCGGATGATGCCATTTCTCTCTTTATGTTTCTCTCCCCGTTTGTCACGATACCTCGAGCTAATGGAGTGGCGAAAGTGGAGGGAGAAGACGAAGACGAAGACGGAGACGTCGGTGGTGGGAGGTGATGGAATAACCACCGTCAGCCACGGCGTGCGTGGAGGGTAGATGGGCCGTGGGATTGAAATTGGCGGGCGCGCGATTTGGGGATGGACGACTTGAGGAGGGTGGAGAGAGAGATGCGGAGCCCGAGAATCCACTGTTCTTTTCCCGTCAGTCAGCAGATTCCCACTTATGTGAATTTCATTTCTTCACTAGTAGGGCTGGAACTTTACCGCCGGTATGATATTCATATAGGGGTTGTTGTTTTTTTTTATCGAGAGAACGTTCATTCATTACCAAAAGAAGCGGTTACAAAAGTCTCAGGAAACAACAAGGACGGGAAAATGAGATTTAGGATAACAATCCAGTTCTGAGGGAGCTCATCCCGCGCAAGCGTTCATGCCACCCAATCCGCTCGCGCATTGAGCTTCCTTGGGAAAAAAGAAACCTTGATTAGAGGGTTCTTAAGAAGGATGTCAACCATGATCCCCAACCATGTAGCGATTCTCCAAGACCAAGACTCTGGCGAATCTTAAAGGGCCAGAACCAAGGGAAGACAGTCGGACCGGATCCAGCACTGAATCGCTCGGTTGCACGCCAACAAGAGAGCTTCCAAGACAGCTTTTGCTTCCACTTCCAAAGGTGAAGAACAAACAAGCGTGTCTGCCCTCCCGTCGCAGATATCTCCATGGTCATAAAAACCAATAACGCCATATGCCGTCTTCTGGGAATCATTTAAAAATGATCCATCACAGTGAATCTCCAACACGGGATTACTCGGCGGTGGTGAAATCTGGTTCAGGGTGTTGATGGGCTGACACGGGGGTAAAACAGTGTCCCTAGGTAGCTTAAGGCGGGAGGTCCAAGAGAAGCAATCATTAACCGCCTTGGTGCTGGTGGAGGGTGGCCAAGGGGCAGCTTTACGAAAGACCTTCTCATTCCTAGCTTTCCAAATGTTCCACAAAAGGAAGACAACCTGTTGGACTGAACTCATAGGATAATGGTTCTTCAAGTCGAACAGCCAATCAAGAATGCCAACCAAAGGTGGGGGTGCCGGGAGACTCAGGAAGAGGTGGTCCCACGAATCTGTCGCGTGCTTGCACTCAAACAAGCAATGGTGGATGGTTTCATCCCTAGAGAAACAAACCTGACAAACAGGGGTTGGGGAGCAGCTCCGATAGTGTAGATTTCTTTTGGTAGCCAAGGCACCTCTGGCACATCTCCAAAGGAAGAAACGCATCTTCGGAGGGAGAGACAAGCTCCATAGCCATTTCCATTTCTCCTTCTCCGTCATAGGCATGAGATTCAAACTGTCTGACACTTCGCTCTTGATGTCTTTGAAAAAATGATAGGTATAACTAACAGTAAAGTTCCCTCTTGGTGTGAATCTCCACACCCAAAAGTCGTCCATATCCTCTCTTCCAATAGGGATATGTTTGACCAACACCTCTTGGTTGGGGTTGATCACCTCCCTGATGGTGGTCTCATTCCACTACTTGTTAAGAGGGTCAATCATGTCCACCACTCTCAAATGGTCATTTCTAGAATCGATGAGCTTTCCTCCATGGAGGTCAGGGATCCATGGGTCATGGAACACCCTCGTGTTCCTACCATTGCAAATGATGAGCACAATCCCTTTTTCCAGGAGCTTTCTCACCTCCCACATGCTTGACCAAATCCAAGAAGCCTTGGAGCCTTTGCGAGCATTCAGAAAGTCAGTAGAAGGGAAATAGAGCCCCTTGAGGAGTCGAGCCCACAGAGCATTCAGCTCAATGATCAGACGTCAAGCTTGCTTTGCTAACAAGGCCAGGTTGAACTCTTTGAAAGAGCGGAAACCAAGTCATCCTTCCTCTTTTGGAGCACAAAGACGATCACCATGACACCAGTGAATGGACTTCTTCAACATGGATCCTGACCAAAAGAATCTCCTAAGCATGGAGTCCATCTTTTTGAGAGTTGAACCAGGTAGGAGGAAAAGGCACATGATGAAAGTAGGGATTGCCTGAAACACCGCTTTGAGAAGTATTTCCTTTCCTCCAGGCGATAGGAGGAGGCTCTTTCAATAGTCACATTTCTTCTCCATCCTACTGATCAAGAAAGCAAAGGTTTCTTTTTTTGAACGTCCCCACTTCGTTGGGACTCCAAGATACTGGGAGTGGCAATTTGTGGGTGCAAAACCAATGTTGTTGATGATGTACTCTTTTTCACTCAAAGGGACATTTGAGCTAAAGAAGACCGACGATTTAGATCCATTAACTTCCTGTCCAGTAACCGCTCCATACTCTTCAATAATTCCCATAATTCTGGTGGCTTCCTCCATTGTCGCCTTTCCAAAGATAACTGTGTCATCAGCAAAGAGACAATGAGTGAGGATTGGACAATTTCTATTCAGCTTGAGGCCTTTAATCTTATTCAGAGTGACAGCTCTCTCAATAAGGTAGAACAAGGCATTAGACATAAGGATAAAAAGCAAAGGGGAAAGGGGGTCTCCTTACCGAATCTCACGTTCCGGAAAGAACTATGGTGTAGCTTCTCCATTGAACAGGATACAAAACCTCATTGATGTGATACACTCTTTGATCAAGCCCACCCATGTTGGGCTGAATTCATAACACGTGAGGAGCTTGACCAAGCAATCCAGTCCACCAGATCATAAGCTTTCCTCATTTCCAACTTCAGCATCATATCCCTCTGGTTGCCAGTCTTGTGCTTCTTAAAGTGGTTAAGAACTTCATGGACAATAATAATATTGTCATGTATTTGGAGCCCTCCTATGAAGGTTGTTTGGAGCTCATAAACCAGTATTGGAAGCCATTTCTGAAGCCTAGTCGTCATGATTTCGTCACCACTTTGTATCTGAAATTGCAGCAACCGATGGGGCAAATCTGGCTGATCAGTTCTGGTGAGTCAACCTTGGGAACAAGAATGATGTGTGTCCAGTTCCAACCCTTTGGGAGCTTTGCCATGGCAAAGAAGCTTTTTACTTCCTGGCAGAAATCCTCGCCCACTGTAGGCCAAAATTTCCTAAAAAAATGGCCCGGGAAGCCATCATGGCCAGGAGCCTTGGATGCACCCAAACTGAAAACTGCCTTGCAGATCTCCTCATTGCCAACTAGTGCACAAAGATCATCATTCATTTCTTGAGAAACCATGGACGGGAAGTTGTCTAGTGTGTTCGCCATCTGCTGGTTATCCCGTGCCTTGAAAAGGGTCTGGTAGAAAAGTAATGGTGCTGCTTGAGCTGTGCTTCATCCTCTATCCACACATCATCTGAGTCTTTGAGGCGTAAGATTTTGTCGGAGTTTCTCCGTTGAACGGTGCTGGCATGGATTGAGCATTTGGATTGAGCATTTGGGGAATGATACTAAAAAGGTGTGATTGTCTTTGTTCGGGGACTCTTGATTGACTATATTGATGATCTGTTAATAGTTGAGCCGAAAGTGGTTATTGATAAAGTCAACCGGTCCGGTAAGCAAGATAATCTCTATGAAGCGATTTCGGAAGAAGTTCGTTAGTGGCTAGAAAGGTCATTTCTTTGTACCTAACTACGTGTCGTTATTTTGATTTCCTTTTCTTGTTACTACTAGAGTGTAATTTGTGAGATCTCTTATTAATCAATACAAGATTAACTTTTGTAAAAAGAGAACTTTTTTCCATAGGATAGTTGTTCGCTTTAGAGCTAGATCCTCATAAATTTTGTCTTGTGGTACATATCAAAGTGGCTTCTCATAAGGTCACTCATCTTTGCTGAGCACGTTTAACTTCAGAGTTATTGAACTCACAAGAACTCCTTCATTTCACCCCAAGAAGCGTCTTGTCCGTAAAGGTCAGTTTCTTACTTATGAACCATGGATCTCTCCCGTACTTTCTCGATGTGAGATTCGTCTAGCGTATTACAATACTTTATAGTTATTTTAAAAAATAATAGTGTGTTTGTCGAGCTAGCAGGAAAGGAGGATATTGCATGCAAGACAAGCGATAAACACTATGTCGTTTCTCTGACAGGGGACATACTTATGTCACTTACATTTTGATGACTTGACCATGTTACTTTCGTTGCAGATTGTTGTTGCTAAGGTAAGATTTTTAGTATGTTATGTCCCTTTTGTGTTAGGCGATATAAGAAGATTGACTTCCTAGGAGACGATATAGTGTCAGCCAAATCCAGAAAAACATCATACCCGTTGCAGATTGTTGTTGCTAAGGTAAGATTTTAGTATGTTATGTCCCTTTCCATGGCTTCTATCTCGCTAAGTTCTACCTCCCTCTCAATTACCATAGAGAACAGCAAAAGGCAACGCGTAGAACAACGCGGCCTCACCAGGACCACACAAATGTAGGAAGGTCACCAACTGAACAGCCAACCAGATGTCTCATCATAGTCGAAAGAGAACCACAACTTCAGAATTGAACCAGAGACCACCATACACCTTCACACACCAAAGCCAAATCCGAGTTGAAACAGTACATATGAGTCGGATGTACAGTGAAAGCTCTCTTGCTGCACAGGAATCGCCTCCGCAGGGGGTTTTCTTTTTTTGAATTATGCTTTACCACCGCTTCTACTCCCTGCATTTACAACACTTTTGCTTCTTGCACTTTAGTTTATGTTAATTTGTTTAATTTTCTTGTTCTTAGTTTAGTATGATTCAAAATTAGGGGCACTTCAACTCTATTTGATTTTATAAAATGCAACTAGGCCCTACCAAAGTAGAGACATTGCAAGAGGCCCTATGAAATGGTCTATGACTATTGTAGAATTAAAATAATTTATTTTGAGGCCATACTACACACCCATCAGACTCTTAAGCTTCCAAGCTAGGGGACTTCTTCTCACATTCATTATACATGGTCTTCTCTAAAAAAAATATATGCCTCTATAATCTCTCTACATTATTTCACATAGATCATCCTTATATTGTACTAATTTTGACGCCAAAATGTAGATTACGGGGCAATCCCCCGTCTCCATGTGACTTTCATCTACACACTAGAAGATCGACACATAGGAA
The DNA here is from genome assembly GCA_946122785.1 of Linum tenue. Lineage (NCBI taxonomy): Eukaryota > Viridiplantae > Streptophyta > Magnoliopsida > Malpighiales > Linaceae > Linum > Linum tenue. Next base: position 63,699,505 of record CAMGYJ010000008.1, on the reverse strand, counting down.
TATGAATCATAGCCCCAACTTTAGAGAGAATGCAACTTATTTAGAGGAAATAATAGTAGCAGCAGAGGAGGAGTTAGGTCGAAGGTAGCCTCTATCAACTTAAAAATATAGGTAGAATTAAGTGTAAAGATATAAAATAAAATAGTCATTAGGATTTGAGTCCTCATTTTATTTATGGACAATTTGAGTCATCTTTTCCCAATTAACATAGTTCAGATCTCTTAACTTTTATTTTTAACCTCTTGTTCAGATTTCTAATTCTTAATCCGCCTATTTCTCATTCACTTTTAATTATCTTATCCAATCTGATCGACCTTTCAATGAATTTCCACATCAAATATCAACGACTCTGGAATGAAACTTCATCAGCTTACTCAACTTAAAGGTTAGGTGAAGGCGTGAAGCCACCGGACCAAATCTCACATATGAAATCAGTTTGTCTCTAACCAAACGAGCAGACAAATTTCCTTGTTTGGTGCTCTCCCGAACCCGAACGCCACTGGCCAGCCTCGAACGAGAGCTCTGCTAAACAACAAAGAGTATTCCGAAAGCCCACCATGCAAATCGCTTACTGTGGGTTATACGGTACGGTCCAACTAAAGAGCCCAATTCTAAATATTCTTGAGCCCAACCTAAAAGATTTGAGTGGGCCAAAAAATACGAGCCCGGATATCCCTCAATCGCCAGTATCTCCCCAACCCAGGACCCCTTATAAGAACTCTCCCCTCCCAATCCTCTAAACCCTAATTTCCCCAACCACTGCGCCTCTCCTTTTCGACTGCCGGCCGTCGTCTCTGTTTCACAGTCACACACCTCACCGGACCGCACAGATGGTAAGCTTCTCTCCGGATTTGTTCCGTTATTCCTCTACACTCATTTCCTACTCTACTTAATTGGGATATTTTCTATTGCAGGGCTTCAAAAGATATGTCGAGATCGGGCGGGTGGCTCTGATCAACTACGGGAAGGACTATGGCAAGCTCGTCGTCATCGTCGATGTCGTCGACCAGAACAGGGTGAGTTATTCCGATCCCAATGTGCGTGCTCATGTTTGTAGAACCATTTTTGGCCTCCTAGCTTATTCTGTAGATTCGTCTTTTGAGCTGAATGGTAGAAAGTTTCTTCTCCTTGGAGGATGCTATTATTTAGATGGTTCGGTTGATTTGTTGCTCCGATATCGAGTTCTATATGCTAGAGTCAGTGCTCGGGTAGTAATCCGTTCACGAGAACTGATTAGTTTTACACACAGTTAGTAATCGTTCATGGCTTGGTGGCCTGGTATCTGTTTTATTTTTCAGTCTCTAGGAATCCTAGGAACTTCGAATTTCAGGAATTAGGGTTCCTTCCTGTAGCTTTGTTTGCCACTTGATGGGCCCTGAACTTGTTATTCTCAGCTGTAGAAGTCATGCAGCAGTTTTTGGGTTTCTAATTTGTTTTTACTACAGGCACTAGTTGATTCACCAGATATGGTTAGGAGCCAAATCAACTTCAAGAGGCTTACCCTCACTGATATCAAGATTGAGATTAACAGAACTCCCAAGAAGAAGACTCTTATTGAAGCCATGGAGAAGGCTGGTAGGTTAACTTATGCTTTTATGTAACAAGAACTTTGAAAGTGCTCTCATGTATTGTTTACTCCACAACACCTGTTGACTGTGAATTTTTGGTGTGGTAGATGTTAAGGGCAAGTGGGAGAACAGCTCATGGGGTCGCAAATTGATCGTTAAGCAGAGAAGGGCTGCCCTTACTGACTTTGATAGGTTCAAATTGATGTTGGCCAAGATCAAGGTTTGTGTTACTGTAACTTTTTCATGAGTTGATTTATTTGGACTAGTGTTTTATTTGATTGGAAGAATGTGCTTTCTTATCTGAGTCTTCTACCATTGGTGATGTGCAGAGAGGAGGATTGATCAGGCAAGAGCTGGCCAAGCTGAAGAAGGAGACTGCTGCTTAGACCCACCCTCTACTATTTTCGCAATTTTGTTGTTGGTCATCTGCAAGAGTTGTTCAGTGTGGATGTTGTTTGGTTTTCTGTTCTGTTCTGGAGATATACATTAAGCAGCTGAAGGAATTTTCTTCTGATATGACATGAGACCCATTTTGTAGAAACTAAGAGTGAAATATGACTTTGGCTCTTGTTAAGGTTATTCACATCACTTCTGTTCCGTCCACTCTCTTGCTACCTGTTGTTGCTCAAATGCCTAGGATCTTACTGTCTAGGGCAAGATGTGATTTTCCTGAAGTAGAGATAAGGCATTTTCCCTTATTGTCCTTGCTATTTCACCACTATATCAGGGGTTCTGCTTAAGCGTGTGATTAAGGCTGTAGGTTTGGTTGCTGCTTAGTTGATGACTGTTCATGGAGGTCATAAGGGTACCTTGGAGGTCAAGCAACAATATACACACTAAGATGCTCTTTAAACCTGCATTCCACTCTATCTTAAGTTCGATTAAGGGCAGCGCCACAAAGTGTTAGCCTTGTGAGTGGAGCAATGGGAGGTTGGATTTTAAGATTATGGCAGGCTAGAGAGCCGTGAAGAACTTGATTACTATGCGAGTCCCCAAATTTCCTATATCTAAGGCCAACTTCAATGTAAGTCCCCAAATTTGGAGACTTTTATCCCCAAATTAGGGTATCATCCCCATTTTTTTCTTCTTTTTTCTCTAATATTACATTTTCCAAATTTGGGAATCTCCCTTTTTCAGTTTTTCATTTACTTAAAAATGTATTATGGAAGTCTTAATATAATTTGTTCGTATTAATTTTTTATAGTTCGTCATCGTTTTTAAATAATTTTTTTTAAATTCCGACACCAAATTTTTTGACAAAACAATTGACCTAATTTGGATTTACATTTTCAAATGATAAAAGCTTAAGGAGTTCACATAATAGTTCAAATAATAAACAAATTATCATCTTAAAAGTTAAAACAATCATGAATTTCACAATTAACCCAAAATTTAACCTCAAATTATCCCACAATTATCCCCAAATTTAACCCCAAACAACCATTAATTTATAAAAACAAAAAAAGGGTGGCTGGGCATTCCCGGGAATCGCCAAAACGGTCCCCAAAAATGGCGATTCATTTACCGATTTTCGTCAAAAATGACATCGGTCCCCAATTAAAGAGTCCCCATGGGAATTCCCCATATTTACCGATTTCTCCATATTTGCCGAACTCATTGGACTCAGCCTAAGTAGCTTATGACAACTGTTCCTCTAGATTCCTATATCTCAATAGAAATTGTGCCAACCAATTCTTTCAACGTGACATCTTGTTCTACAAGCATCCACTTCCCAGGTATCGCTTCCGGCATAGCCTAAAGAGAGCGGATCTGGTGACTAAGGGGGGGTGCTTAGTCACTTGGCTAAGCCCCCCTCAGCCATTGGATCCTTATTAATTGATCTAATGGTGGAAATAAGGGAAGGGATGATTAAATAATGAGAGGGGCAATTTTGGGATTATGAAAATTTTTTTTTTTTTTTCTCCAGCCAGTCTTCTTCTGCGTATGATGGAAGAACGCCGCCCATGAGAGAGAGAAGGGGAGAACGCCGGCGATGATGGAAGATCGACGGTGCCGGCGACGACGACAATGGAGATCGACGGTGCCGGCGACGACGAAGAGAGGGAAAGGAGAACGAACGTACAGAGGCGGCTGCTTTGAAGAGAGAGAAAGCAGATCTCGTCGTCGGGAAACCAGAGGAGAGAGAGAGACAATGGAGAGGCGGCGGAGAGAGAGCGCCGGCGACAATGGAGGAGAGAGAGGCGGCGCGACGATGGAGAGAGAGAGAGAGGTTGCGATGGCAGTAGATTGAATCAGCGGCGGCAGCGGTGGAGAGAGAGTCGACGGCGGCGGCAGCGGTGAAGAGAGAGTCGTCTGAAGGAAGAACAGTGATTTGTATAGTTTGTATGTTTTGTAACATTAGTTTGTATTGTTAGTATTTTTGTACAAAATGTCAGTATGGTTTGTATGTTTTTCTTTGACAGTTTGTACTCTTAGTATGTTTTTCTTTGACAGTTTGTACTCTTAGTATGTTTTTCTTTGACAGTATGGTTTGTATGTTTTTCTTTGACAGTTTGTACTCTTAGTATGTTTTTCTTTGACAGTTTGTACTCTTAGTATGTTTTTCTTTGACAGTTTGTATTCTTAGTATGTTTTGCTTGTATTCTTAGTATGTTTCGCTTTGTATTGTAAGTACTAATAATTTGTATACTTTATATGTATTGATTTGTGATGCAAAAAACATTACAAACATGGTTGACAAAAATGACAAACATATGGACAAAAATAACAAACATTACAAAAGAAACCAACAAACATTACAAACAATACAAAATAACAAACATTACAAACATTGCAAACAAACATTACAAACATTACAAACAAACATTACAAACAGTACAAAGCATACTACACGTACAGAATATCACTACTTACAATACAGATTGGTAAACTTGTATTACAAACAAATGAATACAAAGTATACAAATCATAACATAAAAGTATACAAACATTACAAACATTGCAAACAAACATTACAAACATTACAAACAAACAAATGAATACAAAGTATACAAATCATAACATAAAAGTATACAAACATTACAAAATAACAAACAAACATTACAAACATTACAATGTATACAAAATAGTAATATAAACATTACAAACATCACGAACTCAATACTGTTGTCGGAAAATCATCCACCACCGTCTCTGGTCGCCGGAAAAGTTCTCTCTCTCTCTCTCTCTCTCTCTCTCTCTCTCTCTCTCTCTCTCTCTCTCTCTCTCTCTCTCTCTCTCTCTCTCTCTCTCTCTCTCTCTCTCTCTCTCTCTCTCTCTCTCTCTCTCTCTCTCTCTCTCTCTCTCTCAGGGGAAGGGGAACGTATTTCCTGGGACAAAAAAATATGGTGGAAGGGGAATATAATATTCCCAGGACAGGAACCGACGATTCTCTCTTGGGACAAAAAAATGGTGGCCGCCGGAAATCCTGGACGGCGGGAGTACGCCGGAAAAGTTTGAGCGGCAGCGGGGAGGAAAGTGCCGCCTCTTTTTAATTTTAATTATTATAATATAAAATAATCATGAACTATGCAATTACTTCATTACCCTTCATTAAATTGAATTAATTGGAGCCATTAGATTTTAATGAAGTTGAAGGGTTGAGATCGACTTAGTCACCTGATCTTATCCCATAGCCTAAATACCCACAATCCATGGAATGCCGTCTCGCTCATCGACCAGCATTATAAAATTAACGTACTCTGTTATCTGCTCCAGAGAATCAATCACCTGGTCCTAGTCGGAGTGAGCTGGGAAACAGCCAAGTCAAGTCCAGTTGAAGACCTCATTTCTTTTGCTTTGTACGTCAAAGACCTAATTTTTTTTCCTCAGACCGAGATCAATGTGGAGGAGAAGCTAAAGGAAAAAGAAAGCCGCAAATCTTTTCTCTGATGTTTGCTTCAACTACCCAACATGTTAGAAATATCGCAGGAAAATTCGTTGTGTGGCCTATACTACCTGCCATCAACTTTACGGCCACATCTAGCAACAGATTGAAGATGAGATGATTCAGACGCTTTAGAAAACCAACTCCCCAAAATTCAACAGAATAGAGCAGATACCAATTCCCTGGTAAACTAAAAGAGTACGGAATAATAATATGCATCTCACTGCAGAACTGCAGGGCTGTAAATACAAATACAAGCTGCAAGCTTCTACACAGAAAAAAGATGCCAGTTTCAGTGAAACTACAGAAACCCCCCTGTTAACACTTCATTCACACAAGAGTTGCTGCTCCTCGTCTCGCAGGGTATACCAGCTGTATGAGCAGAATGGTTCAGATCATTTTCAAGGTACTATTGCACTGGCATCATCTTCTTCACCTGCTACCGGCGCTTCATTGAACATGTACTCATTCTGATACTCCATCAAGTACTGTGCTGATCTCTTCACGTCCAGAAACAGATTGTAAACTCTGGTAATGTCTTCACTCTCCACGAGCTTTCCCTTCCGCTTCAGGCATGCTAATGCCGCTGCAGTAATGAGGTGGATGGCATATCTTAACGATGTTTCTCCGCCAATATGGGTTAGCAGTGCCTTCGCTTCCTCAGACATATCTACTTCTTCTTCTTGGCACCTAATATCCAGTATCTTGCGGATTTCATCTTTCGAGTAAGGTTGGGTGGTGATGATAAGCAGGCGGTCGAGTAGATCTATGGGAATTCCATGAGGAGATTTATAATTTGTGCCTCTGATTGTAGTGATCCCTCTGTTGGTGGCAACAACTAGTATGGGAGACATCTCGTTCTCGAGAGCACGGTTTAAGAAAGAGAAGCACTCGATATCGAGCATGTGAACTTCATCTATGAACAGGACACCAGGCACAATCTCTGCTTTGCCTTCCTCTCTCCATTCTGCCACCTTAGTGTCGATTTGCTCCCTGACCTCAGCACGAATTTCGCCAGTGTCACCAGTGAACAGCGCTAGAAATCCCTGTGTTCTGCAAGTACAAAATGCACAATGTAAAACCAAGCAGAACAAGGCCAGGTAGAACATGTCCATGAACACAAAACTAACACCCAAAGAGTTCCATTTGCATGTGACACGGTGGTCTTGGATATCATAAACATCAGATTTATATGCACAAATCAAAAGCACATCAACCAAAGCTGATTCGAGTCCTCTTTGATTATGAAACACACACAACGTGAGTTAAACAATCATGAACCATGAACAGCCATTTGAAGCTGAATTTAAGACAATGGGTTTTCTATATACTAAAAACCAATACCAGTGTCTCATAGACAGACTTGCAGTAATCAGCACACTCCATCCAAAGGTTCAGCCTTCATACAAGCCTTCTTGGGCAGAAATTTTACCAGTCATAAATTACAAAAGTTTCTATCCAGGAAACTAGAGAAATCTAAATGCTGAGCTCTCCCTCTTCGGTTACTAACAAGAAACACCCCTAAAGCTCAAACAGTAGCTCCAAATTCAGAAGCCAAATCCATAATTTCTAGACATATAAATCATTCTCAGAGTAGAAAAGTTGGGAGCTTTACCTGCTATTAATGACATCAATCTCGTGGAGGGTAACGCAATGCACAACCTCTTTCCTCTTCTGAAGCTCGCCATCGGGGCACTGAACAAACTTCACCTGCGGCCCCATAGCATCATAGTCTCTCGACCTCGCGAAGGACCTTCCAAGCTTAGTGATTTTCCCAGACGCTTTATCAATGGCGATAACATCCCCACTCTGCACTTTCTCCTTCCCTAGTGCCTCAATCATCTTCGCTCCCAGGTCATACACAGTCTCCATCTCCGTCGTCTTCAGTGTCAACTTCCCGGTCTTAGACGCCGCTCCGGCCACCGCAGGCCTATCAATTTGAACTTCAACCACTTCGCCCTCTATAATCTCCGTCTCCTCCTTGATTCTCACCCCAATCGCTTTCCGCAGGGCTTGCATCAGGGCTTCGGTCTTGGACATCTCGAGGGAGAAGATTTCGCTGCCTGAAATCATGGCAAATGGGGTCTCGAGACCTAGGGATTTCGCCATCCCCATTGCGATTGCTGTTTTCCCCGTCCCCGGCTGGCCGGCGATGAGGACTGCTCTTCCGGCGATTTTCCCGTCCTTGATCATCTGGAGGATGACGCCGGCGGCTTTGCGGGCGGAGGTTTGGCCCACCATGCCTTCGGAGACAGCTCGGGCCTCGAGAGCGGAGTCGAGGCCGAGGCCCCGGATGTGGGAGTGAGCACCTATGCGCTCTACTCGGGTCAGGTCCCGGGTCTCGGAAGATAGCCTAACCTCCGCCATCGACCGTGATGCTGAGGAAGAAGGAAAGGAGACGAAGGAAAGCTATAGGAGGAAGACAGATTTATGAGATTAGGGCTTAGGGTTTTGTAACTTCTTCTCTTCAACTCTGCTACTCTGCCCGCCAGCTTCAACCTCACTTGAAGTTCTCGAATGTTTATTACTTTATTTTCCGTTCTAATGAAGGGATCGTTTGGTAGACACTGTGAAATAAATGGAAGCTCTCTCTAAGCTTAAAATCCAGCTTTAAGAGTAAAAAAAAAATACACTTGGACAAAGGCAACACATCCTTAACGGGCAGGATAGAATAACAACACCCCTTTTGTTGTTACTGTAACAACAAAAGGTATAAGGGTAAAATTACAAGAAAAATAAAAAAAATTAAAACATAGAATTCCTGCGTGATCGTAGTCGCTGAATTAAGGTTACCTGATTCGTGTCCATCACCCCGCTGCTCCCGCGCCAATTCGCTGAAACGCGAATTTTTTGCAAACCGTTCCAAATTCGCGATTTTATTATTACGGGAGCGCGAATTTTCGATTTGAGAGCGCGGTTTTCCGGCCGCTTTCATTTTCTAATGAAATTGGAAGGAGAAGAAGACAACTATCAATGCTAGTCGGGAATCCAAACTCTGGTTGCGTCTATCCCTATGTTTCCCACCGAGAGTAATTGAGAACTCTGTTTCTTACGATAGATCAAAGATGTTATGCTTTCCTTTCACGCCACAGTGACGGAGGAACAGAGGCAGCCAATTGAGAGGTCTGTCAAGGAGGTCTGGTCGACAGAAATTGAAGAGGAATCTAAGGCGCTGACGGTTGATTAGGAGGTGGATTGACAGTGTCGGCGGAGGAAAGGGAATTGGGATAGAAGAAAGTGAGAACAGGGGCAGATTGCTTCTTTTATTGAAAACAGAGGATGCGAAGTTGCGAACAGAGAAAGACTTCAATAAAAAAGAAGCGAGAGATGCATTTTTGTTTGGCCAAACAATTTCATTTCTTTTTTATGTAAATGATAATCTTTTGATCAATTTGTTTTATCTTTTCGTCGAATTTGATCGATTTGTGGGTGGCCAGTGTACTTTATTTGTTTTATGATTACAATATTAATAATATAATCATTATATGTTTTACTTCTACGCTGAATATAATTACATTGGTTAATGGGATGGGGATAAATAATAATAAAATCAAACATTTTTCTACGTGGATATACACTAATCACATATATTATAATTTTTACCAGTTGATTGTGATAATATTACTCATGTCGTATATATTATTTTTCAGGAAAATAATAAAATATTAATTAAAATAATATAATATTGACGCTCTATTCACGCTTTTAATATTGAATTCTTACAAAATTGACGCTCTTGCGCTCCCGCTCCCGCTCTCGCTCCACGTTCTGGTTACCTAACGCTGAATTCGAGGCGAACCATGACTCCGCGGAATTCGTCGAGCGATTCGACGGCGCGATTGTTCTGTACGGCGCGTTATTCGATTGCCTGGACGATTGCTTCGATTGATCGGACGGCGACCGGGGGGATCGTGGAGTCGGCGTCGGGATCGAGATTCGGGACGCGGTGGCGGTGGAGGGAGACGAGGAGCGGGTTTACCGGCCGATGAGGATCGAGGAATGGCGAGGTTATTTCTCCAGAGTTGGGATGGTGGAGCTGGAGATCAGCTCGTCGTCGTTTTATCAGGAGGCGCTGCTGGTCGGGAATTTTGCGTCCGGCGAAAGTGTTCCTTTTTAAGGACGGATCGGAGAAAATAACAGATCCCATTTTCAGTGCAATCGGATCGGCTCCTTTTTAGATACTGCCTGCCGACCTACCTGCACCAAAACTTCACTTTAAGATAACTAAAATGCAACATAATCATAACATTCTGTGGGCTCAAGCTCGGGTTAATTGCATTATTAGAGGTGTATTTGGAGGTTTATTAGTGGTATACATACCATAAATACGATAAAATAACTCACAAAAATCAAATCAAAAACCTCCTAATGCATACCACAAATCCCATAAAACAAACAACAAACCTCACAAAGCAAACCACAAATTCTCTAAAACATACCAGAAACCGCACAAAGCAAACCACAAATATTTTTAAAGCACACCAGAAACCTCATAATACAAACCATGAACACTGCAAAGCAAACCACAAAAAACAAACTATAAACGTCCTAATGCAGACCACAAATATATTAAAACAAATACGAAACCTCACAATGCAAAAACAACATTTTCAAAAGCACGCCAGAAACTTATTAATGCAAACCAGAAACCTTCTAATGCATGCCACAAATCTCCTAAAACAAACCACAAACCTCACAAAGCAAACCACAACATTTGTGAAAGCACACCAGAAACCTCCTAATGCAAACCACAAACACAGTAAATCAAACCACAAAAAAGCAAACCATAAACGTCCTAATGCAGACCACAAATATATTAAAACAAACCAGAAACCTCACAATGCAAACCACAAAGTTTTTGAAAGCAAACCAGAAACTTCTCAATACAAACCACAAACACAATAAAGCAAACCATAAAAGGCATAAAAAATATGAGAAACCAAACCATAAATCTCACAATGCTAACCATAACATCCGGGTGATCGTCGACCGTTGACCGAACTCCGGTGACCGTCAGTGAGCAGATTCCGACGCCGATAGGCATATTCCGGCCCCGATGACTAGATTCCGACGCCGGTAAGCATATTCCGACGCCGGTAAGCATATTCCGGCCACAAATAGCATATTCCGGTGACCGGCGACCATTTTCCAGCGACCAGTGGCAGAATTCCGGCGACCAAATTTTTGGGTAGAAAATAATTATTTATTTATTTATTTAAATAGATTTTTCATAATGACAATTATACCCCTGCTTTGATTTTACACTAGATCAACTCATCTAATAAAAAGTCATCACAATCATAGCTTCCTATTGGTTCGGGACTAGTGTTGTTACAATAACAACACAATGAGTATTGTTATAGTAACAGGTCCCCATCCTTTTTACATAAAAAACAAGGAAACAAGGTGAAATCTAGACAAAAAGGATAGAAAAATCTTAACCCTGTACTCAGTGAGGTGAATTGTAGATTCCCACAGGAAAACAAGTTAATCTTTCCCTGAAGCTGTTCTGATAATTGGGTAGGAGATTTAGACTGCTCCCCAAAATACCTTTTACATCTCTCTTTCCATAGATAGGAAATACACCAACACCACACGATCACCGACACACTTCCATTGCTACCTCCCTTCTTAACATTGTTATAAATCTGAACCATCATATCACCCCAGGTGGGAGGCAGAGTGACTCCTCGCTGCAACAATCTGGACACAAAATCAATTGTGTACTTGCAACTACAAAATATATGCTCTCTAGTCTCTATATCTCTTTTACAAAGTACACACTGATCCTCCTACAAGATACCCCAAGAGTTTCAGTTTATCCTTAGTTGCTATACGATCCAAAATAACAAGCCAAGCCATCACACGATTTCTAGGCAAAACAAACTTATTCCAGACAACCTTCCACCAAGAAACCATAGGTCGTTTAGGCCTAATAGCTTGCCAAACACTAGATACCGAGTATTTGTGCATTTGCTTCCCCTGCCATGTAACCCTGCCTGCACCCAGGGTCTTAATTTCAGCAGTTGCTTCCAAATCCATGATCCTGAAGAGGTGATATTAACTTGCTAGATGGACTCCCCCTGGAGTTTATATTTTTGAATCCAGACTACCCAGAAACTGCCTCCTTGAAAGAGAAGCAACCAGATAAGCCTAGAAACACATGTCACGTTCCAGGAGAGTAAATATTTCATTCCCAATCCTCCTTCCTGCTTAGGCACATCCAGGTTTTCCCATAGCACTTTAGCTCGACCAGTCCCATCCCCGTGCCACAAAAAGTCAGGACACACCTTCTGAATTGCCTTAATCATTTTCTTTGGGAAAACAAAAATGGCCATCCAATAATTAATGATGGAATACAGGACAGAATCAATAAGTTGGAGCTTCCCTACATAGGACAGTTTGTTAGCTCTCCAATCTCTAATACGACTAGTGAGTTTATCAACTAAGATTGAACACTCTCTACTAGCCAATTTTCCTGCAATCAAAGGGAGCCCAAGTATCGCACTGGCAAATGACCTTCCATAAACCCTGAGACCCGGATAGCATTATGCTTAAACTGTTTAGCCTGCCCCCCCCCCCCCCCCCCCCCAAAAAAAATACTTTACACTTGTCCGGGTTGCATTGAAGACCTGACAGCTTAAAAAACTAATCTATAATCTACCTAACTCTACTAAGAGCCATAACTGACTCTTTTCTAAATATAAGGAGATATAAGCAAAAACAAGATGAGTTCAACCAATTGGGCAACACTGAGGGTGGAAAGGTAATTCATGACTATCAGCAACCCTATCAAGCATACACGAGAATGGTTCCATTGCTATAGTAAAGAGGTAAGGGGAGCTGGGTTCCCCTTGCCTCACACCTTTTTCAAATTGAAAGAATCCAAACAAACTCCCATGGATGGTGATGCTAAAATAGGCAGAGGAAAGACATGTTCTAATCCAATGACAAAAAACAGAAGGGAACCCCATCTTCACCATCACTCACAGCAAGAACTCCCAACTGACAGAATCAAAAGCCTTTTTAAGATCCACTTTCACTGCCCCTCGAGAGGAAATGTGATTCCTATTATAGTTATGTACTATCTCTTGTGCCATAAGAATATTTTCAATAATACTTCTCCCCTGAATAAAAGCATATTGGTTTCTACTAATGATATATTTGATGACAATTTACTTCTAATTTAAATTGATATTTAAATAAAATGCAATATTTCTAATAAAATTACAAATACTCATATTTAAATACAACATTTAACATCATACTCAAACGTTTATATTTGAATCCAACTAATACCACCAATATTTAACTTTTAAACTCATAAAATAAATGATACATTATTTTTTATCTATTAAATTCACTAAAAAAGTCATTTTGCTTAAAGATCGTAAATTGATCATATCGGTCATACCAATGTTATTCACATCGGTTTCATGACTGTTACTGATTGAACCAGATTCAACCGCGATGGCGTTGCTGGCTGGTGTAACAACCATGGTTTTCCCTCAAATATCGATGTTAAATAATACTTCCAAAATAACCATATTTTTCATCAACGTTTCAGTTGAACTCGTGTTTTGCTGACTATAACACTAGAGGGGACAAAGTCACGTATCAACATAGTAACTTAAGATTCCTAGCTTTAGATATGTATTTCATAAGATCCAAACAACCCAAAATAGTCATCAATAATGATAAGAAAGTATGAAAACCCATTATGAAATTCAATGCACAAAGGACCCAAAATTCCACATGGATAAGACACAAAATTCATTTTCTAGACAAATGACAGTGCTTACAATGTTTAACTTGATTTAAAGGAGTAATGAAATTACATTATCGATAAGTTGAGATCTACTACAATTAGGATGCCCTACTCGCTGGTGTCATAAGTCAATTTTCTATGGTTTAAAGTTGTAGACAAAAGTAACTTGTGAAATGGAAACTTTGGAGCTATGGTATGGTGTAATGAGGTGGCAAAGTCCCTTATTTTCTGTCGCTATCAATAACCTTGGTGGTGATAAGGTCCTGGATATAGCAAATGAAAAAATGGAAAAGAAGTGAGACATGGAGATAGTGTGTCAGCTTGCTTAATCATACTAGATTGAAAGTTTTTCTTTGTTGTTTGTCTATGGTCCACAGGAGAAAGAGGAGAAGCTTGGGTACATTCAAAAACTTTGTATGGTTTTTCTCTTACATACAAAACATATTTGTATCATCGGTGATTTCAACCCGATCAGATCAAAGGACGATTATATAGGACACCCATGTAGTATAGAGCTAATGATTGAATTCAATAATTTAATAAATATTGCCAGTCTCACTAATTTGCCACTCAAAGGGTCCTATTTTACTTGAAATAGAGGAGGAATAGAAGGTTCACTTTCTCGTATTGATAACGCGCTAGTAAACCACAAGTTTGAGGAAACTTATCTTGCATAAGAGATTTGAGCCCTTGATCGAGTAGAATTGTATAAAAATTTGATTTTACTAAAATTAATCGATCATGAAAGTTTGAGAACATATGGCTGCTCGATGAAGCCTTTTTAAATGAGATTGTAGAATGGTGGAATGTATCAGTGAGTGGTCATAGATGTATCTCCCAGTTTGAATAAAGACTGAAGCAATCGAAAAACCTTGTAAAGCGATGGAATATGGAACTGTTTGGAAAAATAGAGACCAAGATAGTTGAGTTACTAGGAAAAATTGGAGAAATTGAGGAGGGAAGAAGCATCCAGCCTCTAAACGTTGGACAGGAAAGAAAGAAATTTGTGGTCAAGTGAGTTGGATAAATTTTGGTTATGGAAGAAATCTCTTGTGGGTAGAAGTCACGAGAATTATGGTTGAAAATGGGGGATCAAAGCAAATCATATTTCCATAAGGTAGTAAGGTCAATATGAATAAAGTAGAAGACAAAGAGGAGTTGAAAAACACCTTTGTTAACCACTTCGAGGAGTGATTTCAGGAAGAGGCTAGGGAAGAAACATACAATTCCCATCGAATTACGGAAATGGAGTCTTTCGGATGGATGAATATGATGTGAAATCAAGACCCTATACTGAAAGTTGGAATATGGGCAACAGTAGCAAATGTGACGGTGACAAAGCACAAGGGCCAGGCGGGTTTAGCCTACCTTCTATAAAAGATGTTGGCGCGTGATTAAAACACATATGGGCGAGTTCTCGTTTGCTAACTCCATCCCAGACAACACTGCACATTAATTCATATGTATGATACCAAAGAAGAGGCATAGCAAAAATTAGGGACTTCTAGCCAATGAGTCGAATTATGAAAAAAATCATTTCTAAAATAGTAGTTGCATGCCTCCAACCTATAATGTACAAAGATACTTCTAAGATTTAGTGCACACGAACAAAAGGGATGCAGATTCATGAAGATTCTTTGATTGCAAAAGACTTGATTGATAGTAGAAGAAATAGTATGAGGCCGAACATCACTTAAAGACATACATGGAGTGATCACTTGGTTCTATGAGTTGGAAGTGTGTTAACAAGATTTTCAGTATATGGATGAAATCTGAAACTGAGAAGGTGAATCAAAGGAGTTGAACTGCGGCTAAATTGTCAATATTAGTAATTGGTGAAGCTTATACTTTTTTCAACATGGAGAGGGGGGTAAAGCAAGGTGACTCATTGTCACCCTTCCTTTTCAACTTGGTCATGAACCTGTTGTCACACAGGCTAACCAAGGTAGGGAAGATAGGTGACATCTCGGGTTTCTTCAGTGATGAGGAAATAAAACAAGGAGAGGTGACACACTTGTTGTATGTGGACGATGCAATAATTTTCTCTAAAGCAACAGAGGAACATGTGAGGAATGCATTGACATTTTAAAATTGTTTTCAAAGTGTCATGCAGTTGAAGGTCAATCTTGAAAAGAGTAAATTGTTTCCTATTGGAGAGGCACATGAAATCGAGAGATTGTCAAAAGTATTTTTGTGTAAGTGGGAATTCCTACCTGCTGTTACCTAAGAGTACCCCTGGGATCCCAATGATTCCTAGGATGCAATAGTGATTAGGAGGTTGGACATGAAGGAACTTATCCTTGGGAGGCAGATTCACACTCGTCAGTAGTTGTTTAACAACACCATCGTATATGTGCTGCCTTTTCAATGCCACAAAAGGAGTAACATCGTGCCTCGAAAGACTACTACGGATATTCATTTGGTCAGGAACAAGGGAGGAGCAGAAGACTCGCATTGTGGTATGGGAAGTTTGTAAAGCGCCCAAAGAACTAGGAGGACTTGAAGTCAAAGACTTTCATTGGCAGAATCAAACTTTGTTGTGCAAATAGATATGGGGTTCACATCAAAAAGAGATTCTTGATGGTGAAAGCTTACATATTTGAAGTTTCCTAATCCACAATCTAATTGTGTTGGTGGAAGTTTAAAGGCACTATGGGCTGCAACCCCATGTTCACATATAGGGAGCTATATAACTTGCTATGGAATTATACTCACATTGAACCAGGTTTGGAACTTGGATGTCTCTATGGTCTGATAGGTGGATAAAATGAGTTAATGTACCTGAAGCTTTTCCCCGGGTATTTGTTGCTGCCGAATTTCCAAGAGCTTCTATTGCTCAAAATTTCTATATGGAGAATAAGGGTTCTTCTTGGGGTATACCTCTAAAGATTAATTTAAGAGGTGGTGCTGAGAGGGAAAGGGAGAGTTTATTAAACTTACTGCCTATTATCTATGGATCATTATCTTTTGCAGGATCACCAAGATTAATTTGGCATCCCTCTTAAATAAGTGGCTTAACAGTTCAATCACTATATAAAAGCCCAGTGGAGGTAAAATATTCACAACATGAAGATGGAGGTTTCACGTACAAGACAATTTGGCTGCAACAAGTCTCATCCAAGACCTCTACCTTCATGTGACCGGTGTACAAGAAGAAAATTCTGGCATATGATTCTTTAAAGATAAGAAGATGGAAAGTACCTTGTAGGTGAGGAAGATGTTAATCATATTTTCCTTCAATGTCATATGCAAAGAGACCAGCTGACCGAAAAATTTGACAACATCTCAAACACTGGATGCTTAATGTCAATGAATATTATGGGTGATAGATTATTAATATTAATTATTATTATTGTTATGGGGAAGTCGGCTACTCTTAGCCGAATTGGGAGGGGATTATTATTGTTATTAGGGGTGAAAATCGATACGGTATCGGTATCCCAATACCAAATTACACCCTAAAGTCAATCCCAATCTCAATCACTAAATAATTTCGGTATCCCAATCCCAATCCCTAAATATTTCGGTATCCCAATCGGTATTATCGAATACGAAATTAATTACCTTTGCAATTAATAATTAAATATATAAATTATATTTTATTGTTTAATTTAGGAGAAAAAGACTAAGCAAAGAGTTTTGAATTAGGATATTATTAAGGAGAGTGGAGGAGTGGAGACATCTCAAGTTCTTGTCATTGATAATCTTTAATTTGACGAATTGGAGGTTGAGAGACGACTATTATAGTGATGGAATGATCAGTGTATAATTAAATGACACTTTTGGTGGTTGAGGGTCATGTAGTAGTAAATGAGAGAGTCAAGTTGAGAGGATAAAATACAAACTAGCTTATATATCGGTATTGATCGGTATTTTGGTATGTCCCGATCCCAATTCCGTAATCCCTAATACCGAATAACAATTAAAATTCAATCCCAATCCCAAGAAATAATACGTGTATTCGGTAATACCAAATATAGATAAATTCGATACGGTATTCGGTATATCCCAAATACCGATACCAAACTTCCAGCCCTAATTGTTATGGGGTGTTTTGGGGTTGATAATTATAGTAAGGTCTTTGTGGAGTAAAGGTCAAGTAAGGGGTTGGCCGAATGGGTAATGATTCACTTTAGGATTTTTGGGTGTTTTCCTATATATATATATATATATATATATATATATATATATATGGGGAGTTCTACGGTACCCCGGGTGAAATCTCGGGTACCGCATACCTTGAGTAAGAAAATGCTATTCAGAACTTGAATTGACTGATCTTTCGAACATGATACTATACTCTAACCCTTAAAGATCAAAATCTAGGTCTTAATTCTCTAAATCTTATACCCCAATATCAATTTAATTAGAAACAATAATCAACGGTTATGATTCGTCCAAATATAGGCAAAAAAATCAATGCACCATCTTAGGGTTTATAGTTTATGATTTAGATAATTAGGACTTAGGGTTCACTTATTAAGGGTTAGGGTATAGTATCATGCCCAAAAATCCTGTTAATTCGAGGTATAGATAGCGTTTTCGTACTTAAGGTATGTGGTACCCCGGATTTCACCTGGGGTACCGTAGAAGGCACCATATATATATATATATATGGTGATGACTGGTGTACGTCAGGCGTATAATATACGTCAGGTAATCTAGCCATTAGATGTGGTTAGATGAGCTCCGGCCGATCTCAACGGTCAATTTTTGTTTTTCATTAAATCAAACTTCGGGTTAGGGTTTAGAAAATCGGTGACTGGGGTTTATCCATTAGAGGTTAGGGTATAGTATCATACCCCAAACTCGATTTAATTCATGGTCTAGATAGAGATATCTCACTAGTAGTACCTGACGTATAGTATACGTCTGACGTACGCCAGTCTGACCCATATATATATATATGTTCTTTGTGGTTCAGTTTTAATAGACAAGAAGAAAAATAAAACCATTTTATCGATATGTTTATATAGGAGTATGAGTAATTTACCTAAAGATTCTGGATGCATGATTCGTCAATAAATCAATTGGTATCAGAGTCTGGTTCGATTGAACTGAGCTCGACCGAGCTCAACCAAGCTTCTAGGGCCAACATCGCTGGACGACGCAAGAAGTTCGACCAAACATACCCTGTTGTCGACATCATTGATGAAGGCCGTGTCGGAAGCTGCCAACCGACGCAAGAAGTTACCGACGAGTTGCCTGACATTGAGATCTCACTCTACGCCTTAACAAGAGTCTCCCATCCTGGCACACTACGGTTCTCAGCTCAGCTCATGGAGGAGAATGTCGTCGCCCTTGTTGACGTCTGGTCTTCCTAAAATTTTGTGAGTATCAGGGCCGTCAAAGGCATGTCCTTGATAGCCACGTTGATTCCTCCGTTTCGAGTCAAGGTCACCAATGGAGAGTTACTTGACTGTAGGCGCTGCTACAAAGCCGTAGACCTCACCATTTAAGGAGATACCCAAAATGTGGATCTGTATGAGTTGTTGATCAAGGGGCCCGACGTGGTGTTGGGCGTTCAATGGCTAAAACAACTTGGACCGGTGTATTTCGATTGGGAACGACGTGGTGTTGGGCGTACAAAGCCAAGACGATGGGTTGACTTGCAAGGTTTGGCCGAGAAAGCAAAGGAGATCAAGGTCACGGAATTGTTCGAGGAGCCGACTGGCCTGGTCGCTGTCACGCTTGTCACGCAACCACTGTCGCCAGCTCAAGAAGTCGCCTTCAATGACTCGATTGAGATCTCTCGGGAAGCTTTGGCAGTCTTCTCAGCATCCAGGGCACCTATTGACGGGTATGAGTTTGGTTCTCCTCAACAATCCACCTATTTCGATTTTTCAATTCATCATAATCTCGCGGACGAGATTCTTTAAAGGGGGGGGGGGGGTGGAGTATGGAAGGAAAGACAAGAGGATAAACAAGGGTTGCGCCAGGAATTGGAAGTTTAGTAAGCGGGCAAACGAAGAATCAAGCTACTCTGTTACGAAGATGCTCTGTCGCAACTGGAAGTACAGGAAGCGCAAGCTATATTAAGTCATCACCATCGTCTGTCATTTCTTTCACATCTGCTATTTGTTTTCCAACCTCGGAGATGAGGTTGCTTTAAGGGGGTGGATTGATGGGTGCTAGAATATTGATATTAATTATTATTATTATTATTGTTATGGGGAAGTCAGCTACTATTATCCGAATTAGGAGGGGATTATTATAGTTATGGGGTGCTTTGGGTTGATAATTATAGTAAAGTCTTTCTCGAGTAAAGGTCAAGTAAGGGGTTGGCCGAATGGGTTAGGATTCATTTTAGAGTTTTTGCGTGTTTTCCTATATATATATGTACTTAGTGGTTCAGTTTTAATAGACAAGAAAAATAAAACCAGTTTATCATTATGTATACCTAGGAGTAGGAGTAATTTACCTAAAGATTCACGAGGCTTGATTCGTCAATGCATCAGGATATTTTAGCAGTAATTGGAGGTTATTTGCAGAGCAAGTCTTGTGGCCCAAAGGAATGGTATGGTTGGAAATTTTGGGACGAGGGTACACGTACGATAGTCTAAGACCGGGTGACCATGATTTTGATAGAGTCGTGAACAACGATCACTTTTCCTATATAATATTTCCACTCTCTACAAAGTCTGGGTTACAGGATATTCTTTGTAGGATAAAACTATCACCACTTTAGGTTCCAAGTTTGAAAAGCTAAAGCATACCTAGAAGTTACATAGAAGAATGAATTTTGGTGTGTACCTCCCACCAGCCAGTCCCATCTATTTATAGATTCCAACCTTATTTTCTCCATATCCAAAATGATGTAACGTTTCAAGATTGACTGACAGTTAGAATTGGAGAGGGGCATCCAATTACCCAAGGAACGTATATATTCGTTCATTTCAAAGCTAAGGCAAAACTGCCACCATGTAATGGACGTATATGTTTCTCCATTTCAAATTCATGGTAGATTTTGTCCATTAACTTTAAAATTAACAACATGTTGCTTTATGGCTAAGTGATATGCTACTAATTATGAACTAATGAATCATTGCTTTCGTGGCTAACCGCCATGCAACGTGTGGTAACAGGTGTTCCAACCGATATGATTAATTAATTCTTACCAAACCTAGTTGCACCAAATTCCAACATTCCTCCCATTTTAGTGTATTTAAAAATTCACTAAAATTAAAACATTCTTCCAACAAAAACATAAATGAAAATGTCGTGACGATTGAATTTTCATCTTAGTATATTACCCTTGGCGAATATCCGAATATATGGGTGTCAATGACGATTGAACCCAGCTGCTCAAATAGATATTTGAAGAAAAAATACACTCAAAGTTTTCAAAGTTTCTAAGTGACCTTGACACTATTATCCGCCATGTGTTCAATCCTTCTCATAAGCGCACTCGAAACCAAAGTCCGGGTTTCTTGAAGCACCTACACTTCATGCTTACGTAGGCTGAATGTTTTATTCGTGTACCCACATAATACACTTTGTCAAAGATTCAATTAATAAGTTTTAAACTCCATCCTCTTATCTCATGCAGGATAACAAGCACATTCCTCAGGATGAAAAATTTTGTGCTTCGATTTCTAACAATGAGCTTTCCACATTGAATTCAGCCTCTAACGTTGCATTAGAGGGGAATTGGGTATCACATTATCAGAAATTATATGGACTTTAAATCCATCCCTTTCACATACTTGATCATCAAGTCACTCGTTAACCATTTTGTTAAATGATCAACTAAATTATCTCAAGTCCGGTCACATTACATAGACACAACTCCATGAGTGATTAATTCACAGATCTTACAGTGCCTAACTCCCACATGACCATACTTATCATTTTCACTTGGCTATATGTCTTAGTCAAATTAGCATTACTATCACTAAGAATAGTAATAGGTGAGATTGGTTTTGGCCACTCAACAATAATGCCTCTTTTCTAAGAGAAATCAAGGTCACAACTTTGACCCATAGTGGAACTAGTAATGCAAGTTTGCTTTCCAGAGGCCCAAAATATGGCACCTCCCCCAGGCAAAAGGACTCATCTCGATGTTGAAGTATCACCTTTAACATGAGAAATCCAACTAACATCAACAAATCCTTCCAAAATGGATGGAAAGCAACTATAAGTCATACAATATGCCTTTGAGATATCTTAGTACGCGCCTCATTTCATTTCAAATGATGAGTATTAGGATTCATCATGTACCGACTTAATTGTTCTATCGCATATGCGATATCTAGCATCATGCAAGTCATGCATACATTGAGCCCCCAATTTAACATGGAATACTCCGGTTGTAAAACTAATTTCCGGTATTAACCATAATTTCCATACTTGTATCCATTGGGATCTTTAAATCACGACAATTCCTACTATGAAATTTTCGCAAGTACCTTCTCAATGCAAAAAAGTTGAAAGAATGAATCTTCTTTGTTGTTCCGTCTGATTCAATACACAAAATCACATTTTTCTCCCCCATATCCTGCATGGAGAAATGGAGAGGGGCATCCAATTACCCAAGGGACGTATAAATTCGTTCATTTCAAAGCTAATGCAAAACTGCCACCATGTAATGGTCGTATATGTTTCTCCATTTCAAGTTTTTGTCCATTAACTTTAAAATTAACAACACGTTGCTCTCATGGCTAAGTGAAATGCTATTAATTTGAACTAATGAATCATTGCTTTCATGGCTAACTGCCATGCCAAAGCTTTGCCATGCAACGTGTGATAACAGGTGTTCCAACCAGTCTGATTAATTAATTCTTACCAAACCCAGTTGCACCAAATTCCAACATGTTGGAGCGTTGTGCTTCATGCTGTGTGTCAGAGTGTACGGTTGGAAAGAAACAGAAGGATTTCTGAACGATTCCGCCATAGACCGTAAGTTTAGAATTGGGAGAATGATTGCAAGTTGGATAAGTGTTGCAGGGAAACTTGAAAGGCCAGTGACAGAAAAATGGGTTGCGTTTGTACAGAGGAGTTTGGTATCAATATAGCTATGTGATTGGCTGCAGCAGTTTGGGAGAAGGTATCAGAGACTTGTTTCTTTGCCTCAACCCTAAGACGTATATGACAATAATAGATAGATATGCTATTGCCATTTTCATACGAGAAAGTGGAACAAGATCATGTTGGCTTACACTGTTTTTGTTGCTGTCATACTGTTATAATTATGTTGTTGTTGCTGTGACGTTTAAGGGTTGTTCACACATGATACATAAATCAATTACAAGCATTCAAAGCCCTTCTACTATATATATCTTTCCTACTTACTCATACAAAACCTTAACACAATGTTACTCACCATAGCATTATAATCAACTGATCTAAGAGCTCGTTCTAGTGACTGATCATGTTCATACCATTGTACAGAAAACATTCCATAACTTCTCCATCCATATATAACCTGGCTGAAAAACGCATGTAGATGTTATTAATCAATACCCCATAGAAAATTGGCGCTCGTATCTTTTCTTCAAGAACTTGCCCACATCAGAAAAGCTCCTGAAGTCGTTGCCGTTATTATGGTAACCATTCTTCTCACCGTAGTCCTTGTTCTTCTTGGGAGAAGTGGTCATCATCTTGTCGCAAAACCTGCCAACAAGCCCCTGTTGATCGGACGGCTTACGATCTTCGACCTCATCATCAGCAACGTCCAAAAGAGAGCCCTTTTCCTGAACTGGATAGCCGCATTCCCAGCGGTGGGTCCGCAATCGCAGAGTCTTCACCGGTTGATGATCATTATGATTAGTATCATCACTGTTGTTATGATCGTTATGAAGTGTGGGTGATTCAGCTGCTGCGGGGTCGTTCAGCTGGTCTAGATCCTCGGCGAGGGCAAGGTTCTCGATGCGGCAGATGTCCTCGAACGTGGAGCCCGCGGAGGCGAAGGAGGAATTGGAGACGGCGGAGGACGGGGTGGCCGTGGCAGCAGGAGACGTCGGAGAGGAGGAGGCGGCGGCGGAAGAAGGAGTGGAGCTGCCAAACCCTTGGATTTCCTTAGAGATCTTCAGGGCTTTGAGGCGAGCTGCTCTCAGGGCAGTCCCGCCCCCGCGGAGCAGGCTGAGGATGCTTTCGGATCTCTTGTGCATGTTCGATCCCCAGTCGAATCTGTACGTGTGTGATGACATTCATAGCTTAAGTACGTATCATTCATCAACTTTTGAAAAGCGACATGCAGATGAATTTAACTTACCCTTTGTCGTCAATGAATTGGAATGTGCCGAGCTCTTCGATGATGTCGATATCGTTCTGGAATTCGTAGGCGAGTTCCTCGGGGCCATGGGTCATTAAGAACTCCAGAAGTACCAGTGTCTTGTATGATTGCCTCCACTGCTTCCAGTCTACCGTATCCAGCCTGAATCCACGTAAACATACATACGTACATGCATGTTGGTTCCCGGTTGGTTATATATTCGAATTCGACCCCCTCGCATATTTAAGATCACGTATTGTACGTACCGTTTGTGAAGAATGTCGATGATTCTCCAATAAGCATCGACACCAAATGAAGCGACGGCGATTTGTGTCATAGTTTTAGCATCAGGACCCCATGGTTCGTTGTTTGTTGCTTCCTCAGTCAGCCTGACCGACGACGGACATCATAATTATGATTATATCACTTTAAAAAACAGAAAGAAAAGTATATAATTGTGATCATTAATGCAGAATTGCAGATGCAGGACTCACAATTCGATTGGGGTGATGTCGGTGAGAGCCAGCCTTGCAGTTTTGTACTTCTCTTGAAGGAAAGAACATGCTTGCTTCTTCATCTGGTTTAAGAACAGGCTTCCCATCTCCTCGATCTCGAGCCTAATTCTTGTTTTTGGTAGCATCAAAGGTTTACTCGAGAGGCATCAATTGTCTGAATGATAATTTAATAGGAACAAAGATCGGAGAGAGGACTATCGGCAATGGTGGCAGCCCTGCATTCTCGCTTGATGGTATGTACGGAAATCCTTTGGTTCAGAAATAGGCTAAACCCACCCAAGAAAAAAACATGGACGAACAACGGACCAAGCCTCCTAACGAAACAATCATATTACTAATTAAAACTGTCCCCTAGAATTATGGAAGGAAGAAGAATGCAACTAACTAGAAGCAATCTGGATCTGGTGCTGCAGCAGTTTCATACAGTGATCTCAGTTTCAGATTTCACCACCGTCTTCCTCAAATCCATTATTTCAAGTTGCTGCGACCATAGACCTACACTGAAAATCCAAACCAGTGCCTATTTGAAAGAGAGCTTCAAGGCATCTCAATAATTTTAGGCTTCTTCTTTGGCATCCTTCTGTTAACAACTCCAGTTGAACCAGCTCTGCTGAACTTCGATGCGGCATTAGATGAAGTGTATTTCCTGATATTGTCAGTTTCCAATCTACCCCCGCCATCACCGCCCTTCCTACACTTCCAACACCATTATCGTCACCTGAATCTTACAAGTCCGACTCACTCCTACTATCATCCAATGTTATCAACTGTTGGCAACAACTAAGGCAGATTCAGCAGCAGCACAACTTGCTAATTCTGGAGTTCTGTTAGACCTCCATTAAATCCTAAAAAAGAGAAGCCAAAATGATTTCATCAGATGGAAGCTGCATGGTTAAAAGGTGGACAAGACACATATCACACAACCAGTTCTATGACTTCAGATTCTTTTCATATCAGAGCTTAAATACCGTAAATCTTAGAATTATCGTAAATATATAACCACGAAAGAGAAACAGATTAGACAGTCTATTTGTAACTTCCAAGAGGTAATCCCCAACAGAAAGGGAATAAACCTTGCATCTAGCTGTAGCTGCCAGTGAAGTAAACCCAGCACCAATATCCCACCAAGTTGCTTTAGATATCAGCAGAACGCAGCCCGGTTCATCTTCATTCTTCAAACTGCTAACTTCATTTCTTCAAGTTCAGGCACTGCAATATCTTCCCTCATCAAACTAGCGTGATCCCCACTCACTCTTGCACCAGCCTGAGCGAAAAGTTCCACCACAGCGGGCAACATGCCATAGTACCTCCGCAGATCATTTACCAGTGGCTCGCGACTATTGAGATCACGAACGTGCCATACATAGACTGGGGGAGCCAGATCATCAACAGTTGCCTCTTGCCATGCATGCTGACCATCCCTCATCTGGTGCTTGAAAGCTTGGCAGTTTCTTACTCTATGGCCCTTGGGACCAACTTGAACTTCAGGGCAATATCCACACGTATGAACTGCATACTTACTCAATAGTTTCTGGATCCCTGACCTCATTACCTCCCATGATTCCATTCCTCGAATCGCAACCTCTGCAGAGGGAAGCAGTAAATGAATGTCATATGGGATGCTAGAGACATATCGATAAAGCACTTTTGCTTAACCTATCTGAGACATAACATACACCCATGTCCCGATCCAGGAGAGTCATGGACAGTTGGAAATATCAAAGGATAAAGAAATAAAAAAGTAAGAACTAGGAAGGAAAACCTCGTAAATTGACAAAATTAGCGTCTGCAGACTCGGTCCCCTCAACTGGGTTTTTCTTCTTCTCCCAAAATCCACTAGTATTGATGTCTTTTCCTGGTGTGTCTTCTTCTTTGGGGAACCTGCGCTCGAAATCTATTATTCTACCAGCAACACTATACGCAGGGAAGGTCCTTCTTCTTGTTGGGTACTCTGGTATGTTGACACCACCTTGGATACACAGTTCCACAACTGCCGGAATCCGATCAACTATGAGCTGCTCGTTATGGGACACAGCTCTTCCAAGTCTGTCATACAGATGGAAAGATTCGACCAGGGGCAAAATATGGTCAATACCTCCCTTCATCCATCTGTGTTCCTTGTTATTCAGGCTGCCCACTCCATCGCAAGTCCTAATTTTGTGAGGAGTATGGCCTACATGAGCTTCTCCACAAACACTGCATCAACGAAGTAGGTATCAAACACAAAGAAAACTCTCAAGGTAAATCCACACATTATACATCAATAAACCACCATACCTGCATGAGTATAAAGCTATGGTCTTAGCAACCTTTGAGACGCAACCCAACAATTCAGCTCTGGCAGCATACACTTGATGAGCAACAGGGATCAGTTCTTTAACCAACAGCCCATTCTCAGGCGGTCGCAAAATTTGTTCGCGCGCCGACTGTTTCTCTTCCCTCTCTAGCCTCGCTTTCCGCTTGAGCTCATTCACACTCGTAACCCAAGGCTTCCTTTCACATCTTTTTAGCTTCCTGGGAAGCTCTGTTCCAGTCGACACAGAAGAGTGTCTGATAAAAGTCGGCCAGTAGTTACTTCTCGAAACAAGCCTCGCACTGTACGAAATTGTTCTGAAATTCGGCGGCGTCATCTTTCAAAGTCCTCAGATACCCGCGGGGATGGGGATCAGTCTCTCAGCTAGACATTTTCACAAACAGCCTCCGTGCAATTGAAAGAAGGAAGCTTAATGTTGGACCTTCACCACGGCAAGAGAACAATACAACACAGAGTCGTGAATTCGGTCTAGTTCGGTCGTGGAAGACAATAAACCGCCGGTCTATGCAGGTAAAATATGAATCAAGACAGACACAGAGATTCTAGGGTTGGTAAAGTAGAAGCTATGTGCAGAGCAATCTGCAAACTAGGTGAAGAACGAAGATGAGAGATGCCCAATCTTCGTCTTCTTTCCCTTCGCACTTACTTGCGGGCTTGGGCCGCTAATATTTATGTAGTTAGTTTTGATTACAAGACCAAAGCCCAAAGCCCAATATATGAAAATGCAAACTGATTAGATTTTGGCCCAAGTTTAATCGCGTGTTAGTGGCAGACTGGCAGTGCCTTGTTGTTTTGGAATATTCTACTCTCCCGGCAAGAGTGATCTTCTTATTACTTCTCCTTAGATATGAAAAATATCAGAAATTTTCTAGCAGAATGGTCGAGGAAGATGATTAGAAGTGATGGTGTTGTTACCAGGTGGCACAAAAGATTCATATTTGCAAACTTACTGTCAAAAAAGCGAAATTCAATACCTATTGGAATGGGATTCAAAGCATCTCAATAATTTTAGGTTGCTTCTTTGGGCTCTTGTTGACAACTCCAGTTGAACCATCTCTGCTGAACGTTGATGCGTCATTTGATGAAGCGTCTTTCCTGATATCGTCATTTCTTGCACTATCATGATCATCAACACCTTCCGTATCACATTCATCATCGCTTGAATCTTCCGAGTCTGACTCGCTGCTACTACTACCATCCTAATAAACATGCCACTGGTAGAAACTGTGACCATTCATTACAATTCGTGAAGCGTGACCCATAATTTAATTTGAGAATTCCCGTCCTCAAAAATCAAAATCAAATAGATGCAGAACTATCAAACAATCTGAGATGCAAGAATAGGTAGTCTTTGCAATACTGGGTGATGATCAGCCAATCAAATATGACGACGAAACATTAACATAATTACATATAAGATCATGGGTACCAGGAGTTCTTCGGTATATGGAAATAAAAAAGAGAAGGACCACTAGGGTACCAGGAGTTCTTCATCAACCTAACAGCCCATGTCCATATAACCTGACCTTTTTCTTGCTCTGCAACGTATATGGCTTTATTTCGAGTCCCCTACTAGTCTGGAAACCGGACAATGTAGTGACATATTTGCAGTTCAGTACAATGCCTAACACCTTATTGTATAAAGCTTCAACATTCAGCTAAAAACAAGTTCATTAAACCCCAAATTTCACTACTACCTTGGTTTCTTTTTATGAATGAAAAGAAGACATTAATCGAAAGAGCAATAGACCACAGAAAACTCCTCAGCACACCCCGCATGAAACAAACCAGGCCAATAGAGAAAGTATATCAGGTTCTTCCTTGCAACCAAAATGCAAACTTCCATTGTT
The DNA here is from genome assembly GCA_946122785.1 of Linum tenue. Classification (NCBI taxonomy): domain Eukaryota; kingdom Viridiplantae; phylum Streptophyta; class Magnoliopsida; order Malpighiales; family Linaceae; genus Linum; species Linum tenue. The sequence goes on along the minus strand of CAMGYJ010000008.1, from coordinate 63,671,391 downwards.
CCACCCCCATCACTTGTGGACATTACTTGATAATAAAAAAAACTGAAGACTTCGAAAGTAACGTTACCTTGGCTAGCAGGAACTGCAGCAGTCGTAAGTTTCCCATCGGAAGGAGCTGCTTTAGATAGATGAACGCTCGAATCTTTCCCAAAGAAGAGAAGTGAAGATTCGCGAGCCGACCGGGCTATGGCTGAACCCTCCTTTTCCAGCCGCAAAAGCTCTTTGCTCGAACTTCCTCCATTTTTTGCGTTTTCCTTTTTTTCTTGAAGCCCCATTCTTGTTCTCTGGATCCTCAATTCTTTCTTCTCCGCGCTGCCTCACAGAGTAGAAACCGAAACAGCAGTCACCAACCTCTTCCACTTTCTTTTTTTTGGTAGAACCCCAAGCTCTTCCTTTCTTAACGCAGCTGCCGCACGAAACTGTCTGTATTCCGCCGAACGCGAGTTCTGGCAGGGAGTTTCGAAATTAACAGAGAGGCGGGCTGTCGAAGTGAAGCTGCACGGTGTCATAAATATCAGAATCAGGGGCGGAGCTACATTGGCCCTAAGGGGGCCCGGGCCCCCCGAGAATCTCGAACTTACGTGTAAACGATTTAGGATAATATGTATAAACAAGAAAGTATTTAATAAAAAGATAAAGCGTGCAGATTATAACATGAAATTTGAGTTAGCCTAGCGGAATTGGCAATTTAGAAGGACCAAATGGTCACGGGTTCAATTCTTGAGGTGAGCATATATTTTATTTTTTTGCCTTTTTGGTAAGCAGTAGCCCTCTCCTTTCTTTTTTGGAAGCTAGTTATTAGCTAATTCGACTATTGTCATTATATTTTTTTATGATCTGTAGTGAACTCAATGTGAAAAAGTTTTGAGTTTTAATTATAATAATATGTTTTTAAAATAATTTTTATTACTAGTTTTTCCTTTTTTGCTGTAACGTATTAAGAAAATTCCGGCCCCCCCGATGATTAAATCCTAGCTCCGCCCCTGATCAGAATGGCAACGGGTAATTTACTAATTTGTTGAGTTTTTCTTTTCATTCTTATTTTTTTTTACTAAATCATATCATGTTTAGTCACTAGAAAAAATTAATATTAATTTTAATTACTCGAATTAGTAATTATTGAAACATGTCACATTTAGTCACTCTCCCACCATTTTGTGAAACACCAACCCAATCAACCCATATATATATATACAGGAGTGCATATGAGGAGTTTGCCACGTCAGCCACTCCAAAGCAGCCCATGATTTCAGGAAGGGCATTTGCGTCAATGAGCACCTCTAAATTTTAAGCCAAGCCCGGATCTTCAAAGAAATGAATACTTGGGCCGGCAAATTCGACCCTATAAAATAGTAAAATTTAGAAGAAAAAAAATTGGAAAGAAAACTCTTCCGCTGAAATTCTTCCCCAATTTTTATCCGTGATTTCCCAATAGCAGAGAGCCATCTGCGATTCTCCAAGAATGAGCCTCAAACCTCTGTGCTGCCGTCGTCCATTCTTCTCCGACTCAATGTCGCCGGACAATCTTAATTTCTGGCGCCGTTGGAGGTTGAGGTTCAACGAATATTGCCTCCCCGTCCCTGTAATCATGAGCAAATTAACTGTGAACAGTCCAAGCTGGACGGGGGTTATTAGGTTGGGTTATTAGGTTGAAAGTAAATCAATAAAAGGAGGGAGATATTGAAGGACGGTATTTCTATTGGATGATTCCACCGTGCATCTGCGTTCCGGCTTTGATTGATAGATTCCCAAGGGTATTTGCGCGTGTTAACCATTGAGAGGGGGGAGTTCGGGTGAACTGTGAGGAAGTAAAAATTGGCAATGAAATGACCGAATGAGAGCAGATATGAACAGGAATTGATGCGTGCGTGAGCTTGACAAAATTTAGGAATCAACTTGCGAGAAGGAGGCATTGTAAGTAACTGAACTTAATCGAATTAGCAAGAAACGGATGCTCGAAGATAGTGATGGCCTTTGAGGGAATGCTAGGATTTAGATTGTCGGACGACGGTGTGCCGGAGGGGAGTAGTGACCGGCGACAATTCGGTGGCGCATCAAAGGTCATTGAGGAAATCGCGTTCAGAAATTGGAGAAGAATTGCTTAGGGGGTCGTTTGGATCCAGAAATGAGGGCAGGGATTTGGCCCAAATTCTGGCCCGTCCAGGAATTTAATCAATTCCCATGTTTGGATAGCTCTAAAAAAACCCAGGATTTGACCCACCAGGAATTGTAAATTCGGCCCAACCAGAAATTAGAAATATTTGTCCACCCTCAAGTATTTCAAAATCCGGCCCCAAAGTTTGTGTTTCTACCAAACGTGTCCTTGCCATTACCCCTGCTCTAGAATCCAGATCCCTAGTCTTCTTCAACTATTCTTCGCCGCATCCTTCCTTCCGGCCACACTCTTCGTCGTGGAACTCTCCAATAATCTAATTCAAACAACAAGTCTCCTTCGTCGTACTCCTCCATCTACAACCCCAAATCTCTCGACGACGGCGGCAACAAGCTCATCGTCGAGCCGCCTCCGAATCCAGATCCTCCTTCCAGGTCTTGACCCGAGCCTTGACCCTCCAGCTTCGACAAATGAGCGCATGAAGATGACGAGATCATGGCGATGCTGGGCTGGAATCGATCCTGGTCGGAGCTGTTGCTCCAGACTTTCTTCCGAGCTTCGAAAGCCGTCTGCGAGTTTCCCCTCCAGTCTGCCGTTAAGAGCTCGATCGAGATTTAGAAATTCCAAGTCTGGGTTTTGGGGTTTTTCAAGCTCCCCGCACCGTCTGCTTTCCCACCGCCGTCTCTGGTTGGTGAGTCTCGAAGCACATGGATTGGAGAAGAAGACAACTACGATTGTGGTTGTTCGATCTGGGTTTGTGCTAGGAGAAGAGGAAGAAGAACGATTGGGCCTCTTTAGTTTCGTTTGCAGCCAGTAATTATGGGAAGACGCTACGGCGATCGGAAACAGAGTCTCTGTTGGTGGAGTCACCTCGGTTCGGAAGACGCTACGGCGGGGGAAGATTCCGGTGAAGTCGACGTTAATTTGCAGAGAAGAATCAATGTTGGCTTCAAAGGATGTAATTGTAATTTAGGCAATTGCTTCACAATTAAATTCTCTAAGTACTAAATCTTCCATCCCCAAACAAACAATATATTTAACCCAAATTCTGAATTTAAAATACCAGGTTTTTAAATGAGTGATTGTTGACAAAATTCCTCATTAACTAAATTCTTAATCCAAACGACCTCCGAGAAAGGGAGGAGAGAGAGAATCACCGAAGAAGGTTAGTTGCGGGGTGCGGTAGTGGAATTAGTTTCCGGTTACCATTCTTTGTTCAGGTGTAAGATTAAGCAGCCCAAATTGGCGGGCCCAATTTTTTTTATTTATGTGTACCTACTAGTCTACCTTGGGGAATAAAAGAGGACCAAATTGGCCAGCTCAATTTGTCGTATACGTGCCCCTACTGATTTATTTTAGGGCCCAATTTGTCATCTATGTGTAGCTAAGGATATATTCTTAGGGATTAAAAGAGTTAGTTTGGAAGTTGTTATAGTTTGTGGGATATGATTATTATATTTGTATTATTTACAAATTTTTTTATATACAATATATGGATTGTTTTTTTAATGTGATAGAAACTATTGCTCAGAGATAGTTCTACCTCAGCTTTTATTGTAACATCTCGGCTTTTAGTTGATGTGACATACACAATCATAGATACCGAACATTGTACTTTACTATACATCAAATTCATAAATACATGTATTCACCACAATACATCTCTTTAACAATAACCACTTTTAAACAATCCATAAAATCTGGAAGTGCTCATTGACACTAATTCCCTTCTTGAAATTATTAGTTGTTTTGGAGCAAGTGGCAAACTCATGATTTAAAATAAGCCTTTAACAATCCAAGTAACTATCAACAAAGGAGTAGGGCATGTCATGACATAATTTTTATAAATAACAAATGTATAAACACAATATCCGAGATTATGGGCATACGTGCATATTGACGGTTACATTCATGGTCGTCTAGCTCAACACCAAATGGAGGGCGCTTTGGTGAAATTGAATTCAGAAAAAAAAATATCAAAGACTCCGTTTAGATAGTAATGATTCGTGATTGCCGGCTAATAGAACAACCAAACTCGACCAATGGGTCGGGCTAAATGCTAGTTATAGATATATAGAATTAAACAACCTCTAGTTAGAAAATTAACATGGTTGACAATTTTTCCACACTTTACGTGAATCTTTGTTACTCAAGACTCTCAAATTCCATGTTTGTCCATCGATTGGATTTATGTATTGGAGGAATTTGCCTCTCTATCCTTGATGAGTAATTTTATTTACTACTTTCAACGGCTTCTAGTGCACTCAAGGTTGTCAACCCGCGGGTTGACCCGGACCCGGTCGAGCTAGTGGGTCAAGGGTTAAAGGGTCAACCGTTTTAGCCCGGTTTGGCCCGGAAATATAGAAAGAGTCATTATATTGTACTTATCCTCATAAATTATATCAAATCTTATCTAACATATGAGTTATAACATATAATATTACACTAAAATAACATATCATACTTAGATCCAACATATAGTGAAAATTCACACACACTTATATAACATAAATATTCAAATGTTCAACTTAGTATTCCAAAGATTGAGTTATGCGAAAAGAAAAATTGGAAAATAGGCGCATTTCGCAAACTAAAGAAAAAAATGACACAATTTGACCTCCAACCCGGTACCTTATAGCGGTCGGCCCGGCGGATGCGTGCGGCCCGTTTTTCTCACCGGGTCAGGGTCAAATTGGGTCGACCCGTGGGTCAACCCGCGGGTTGACAACCTTGAGTGCACTCAAACTTTGCACCAATCGAACCAATATGCCACTCGATTATGCATGTGTAGCATAGAACAACTTACAGATAATAACAGATAGTCAGCAAGGGCGAAACAGACTAGTCGATTCGATTTCATAATTTGAACCAAGTTGAACATTATGACGATGCACGTCATCGTAAATTGTAATATAGGTAGCTTATATAGTCATATTATGGTCAGCAGCAACGTCTCTCTGTTTCCCAATGAGAAGAAACCTTCAGGAACAACAATGGGTAGATAGTAATTGATTACAAGCTACACTCATCTCTCGTCGTATAAACAATTCTGACATGTCGCGGACCATTCATCTGCTTCATGAAGTAAAAGAGAACTAAAAGAAGAAAAAAGGAGCAGCATACACCTAGAAGGCATCATCGACCAATGCGTTTGCTTCAGCAGTGGCTTGGCGGCTGTGAAGATAACGCAAGAATGCATACACATATACAGAGTGAAATGGCTTGACACAGAACTCCCGTTAATACTTAATAGTGTCCCTCAGACTGCCAAACCCTAAGACAAGGAGCGTATTTTGAAATCCTTTTTTCCACTGATTGGATTCGACTAACCTTATTTTCGCTTCCCTGTCCCGATGGAAAGGAGCTCCAAGCTCCTAAGCGTATCATCACGAGCACCTCTCGAGGCAGTCGCACGAGTGAACGATGATGACTTGGACTCGAACCCAGGTTGAAGCCTTTGGGTTGTAGACATGCGACCACTGCTGGAAGAGATCAATCTGCTTGTTCGACTATCGATAGGCTCACCAGACGAGCTCGGCCTACTACTTGACACAAAAGCCCTCTTTGATGTGCTACCGGTTCGAGATGAAGAGCGTGGTCTGTCGGAATCAGTGCGCTGAAGACAAAAAGTTCAGAAAGAGAAAGATCAACATATTGGGTGTGTTTGTTTTCTGGCTACACAACAAGTGAGGTAGGAAAAAAATAGTTGGCCCTAAAGTTAAACCAAACACAATTTTCCAGTCAAACTTTTCCAAAGAAGTCTACATATACAGTCTCACAAATTACAAGTCTAAAAAAGGCACCTTCCGAATAAAATCTCATTTCCAACTTCTCCATTTGAAATAAAAAACTCTTTCAGCGGTATCTATAATAGTAATTTTTAAGTCATTCTTTATTATTAAAGAAACTATCAAACATCACAATCATTTGTTTTTCTTATAACTAAACCCAAAACATAATGCATATATCATAAACCCTCTTTTTTTAAAAACCAACCAAACAAACTTTCTTCTCGTATTATACTAAAATAGACAAAAGGAAAACAAGGACACCCATTAAACTTTAATGCCATCCGCAGAATCACCCTTTCTGCCTGTATGTAAAATCCTAATTGGGTCCAAAATTTCACTACCACTACTTACTCACCACATCTTTAGATGAAGGCACATCATCTGAAGACCTGTGCCGCGACTGATCCCCACGGGTTACTTGTCCAGAGCTAGTCCTCCTCACAAATAACTCAGCTACACCAGACAACCTATCTCGAATCTCTCGAACTACACAATCAAATGACCATTAATTGATAGCTAATAAGATCAAGCAACTTCTGCTCAGGGGATTATCTTTAACAGACCATACCTGAAGGCTGCTGCCCTACTCTTTCTGCTGATGTTCCAGCGTTTATAGCAGGTTTGACACTTGGCTGTTGGGAAAGGAGACAGTAAGACAAATATCATTTACTTCATTCCGCCTTAAAAAAGCACATCCAGAAAATTAAGGAACACTCACTCGTTGCCTAGAACTGGAGCCGATTTGTGGGTACTTCAAGATGGTCCAATCAAACACATAATCAAACTGATACCCTGAATCATTGATGTCAATTCAACCTTTTGCCCAGCCCAATCAGACCAGTAAAAGAACAAGACACAAGCTAGTACAACACTAACCTTCTCGAATAAACAAGTCCCTAAAAAGCCTTTTCAAGTATGAATAATCAGGCTTGTCTTCGAACCGCAATGACCGACAATAATGGAAATACGACGTGAACTCAGAGGGATAGCTTTTGCAAAGGACCTGTCAAACAACAATGATAGCATTTAGCATACAGACGTACCGACATGCACATTCCACCACAATTGAATACATAAATTATCTCCTAGTGTACCAGTAGTTTCACAAGTTATGCGTCTTAAGTTTCTAATTTGATGTAAAATGAATGTGCTCGACCATACCTCTATCGGAGTAAGCATCTTCTTCTCACTGATTTTGTCATACTTCTGCTTCTTAGTGCCTGCTTTCAGCCCCTGCCATGGAAGACTGAAGAAGCAAATCACCAAAGCACAAAGTCAGCATTGTACTAGCCACAGAGAGAAAGTGCTTCAGCAAGTCAGTGAGGTAGTCTACCTTCCCCGAAGGAAATACATGAGAACATATCCAAGAGACTCTAAATCATCTCTTCTGCTTTGCTCTGAAATCCGGAAAGAGGATTAGATTTTCTGTAAAGCTAAATGCTGTTAACAGAAGGCAAATATTGGATGAAGGTTAGGTTAACTTACCAACTCCAAGATGAGTATTAACACTAGCATAACGAGCAGTGCCAGTCAGATTCTTATTTTCCCTGCAACAGATGAAAGGAAACGGGGTTAGGATTCACTATTAGTGATAAGATTGACGAATTCATGACCACACAGAAATGAGCAAAGAAAATAAAGCCAACTTGGAGCAATGCAATTTCATATGACTGTTCACTTAAGAATGGTATAGGCTCACTGAAAATCAATACCACCACCACTAGCAACTATAAAATTAACATGGCACAAGAGAACACTAGTTGTAGCAAGTTTGGATTCCTAATAACATGGGAAATCAGACTAAGGTCCACTAAAATTCCAACTATACCAGAACTGCGTGAAGACTTGTTCAGTGAAACTTAGCTTCATTTTCTCAGAAAATCAATATATTGTTAAGTTAGACTTCTCTCCCATACTTGAGAAAAATAACTTAAATCACAGAACTCTTAGAGCTTCGTTACTCTGAACTCCAATGCCAAGCTTTTTCATGTCATATATTACATGAAACCAAGTCAACCAACCGTAAAGATATGCAGGGATCGAGGAGAAGAAACGCAAGGCAAATGGAAAATAAATACTAACCATAAAAAGCAATTAAAAATAGTTATATTACACCTATGAATTTCTGCATCAGGAGTTACCTGTATGGTATGTGCTTGTGTGTTTGAAGATCCCTGTACTTTTTGGCAAGGCCATAGTCAATGATGTAGACCTGCATCGGATAATCACAAAGGAAATGTCAAGTAAGAACTGTTGAGACATCTAGGTACATTCATATTTGAATCCAATACTATTTTACTAAACCTCAAACAAGTGCAAGTCACCCACAAAAAAACGAAAAAATTAAAAAAATGGATACAAAGTTCGTGGAGCAACACCAAAAACGAAATCCCACCTGATTGGCCTTGCGTCCCAAGCCCATCAAGAAATTGTCAGGCTTTATATCACGGTGAAGAAAACCTCTTTGGTGCAAGTACTCAACTCGGTTTATCTGCAAAGGCAAACAGCACAAAAAAATGAATTTCAGTAAATTAAAGGATTTAACCCGTAAGACTTGTCATATTGAAATGACCAAGTATCGAAACTTACAAGTTGATCCGCAAGCATCAAAACTGTTTTCAGAGTCAATTTGCGATTGCAATAGTTAAACAAGTCTTCTAGACTTGGTCCCAACAGGTCAATAACCATGACATTGTACTCCCCCTCCACTCCAAACCATTTGAGGTGAGGAATGCCAGCTTCAAAAGATAAACAATAAATGAGTGATCAACGAACAAATATCAGTCACAATGCAATAAGTTATGTCAAAAGGGGTTGTAAACAGAAACTTACTTCCACCTTGAAGGAGCATGTACAACTTTGATTCATAATGAAGTTGAGGGGTCTTTGTCTTCGCAGACTCCTGGGGAACCACAATAATTCTTATAATCACAAAATAAAAGTACAAGTGGACTTGCTTTGACTAAAAACAAGGATGAAGAGAAACTTGAGGGAACAAAACAAAAGAGCCATTCGTCACAAGTAGTTACACATACTGACTACAAAGATGAGATACATAAATCCACGCCTTTCTGCTGAAAAAGCCTCTAACTGGAAGAATTCATACACAATCTTTCTGTTTAAACAAAAGAGTCTCCTACAAACTAACTATTCATTCTTCCGGTCATCTTTGCCACGGAAAGTTAATGGATTCAGGGTGTCCGCTCTAATTCTTCAGCGTCTCCAATCAAACCATAGTTGTAACTTATAAGAGCCATCCTACTAGCATCTACTGGTACTCTCACGACAAACCCAAGAGTCAAAGAGAAACATCAGGCCATCATCATGCATAAGTGCTCCTTATCTTTATTAACTATAAATATCAGGCACGCATTGGAGAAGCTAACTCTCTTCTGAATGAGCAAGGATAACAACTGCATTTTCTATCTAGCCAGAGGTTAGCAACTCAAACATCACCCAGAAAGCAAGCTCAATTCAAGGCCCAAACACGGGTTATACCAAAGTAGTATGAGGAAGGAAAAAATAAGTAGCATGAAAGTATTAAGGTCACCAGACATACCAACTTCACTGCAACTTCTTCTCCACTCTGTATGTTAACACCTGAAACCAAGTAGACAAGCCAAGCTGTAAGTAAACTAACAAAACCTCCAAACAGTAAAATCTGAAGCACTTATTGGGAGTAAGAAGATGAACCATAAAAAAAAAATATGATTTTACAACAACAAAAAAAGATGATGAGAAGAGAAAATGCTGCTGAAGAAACCCCTAAAATAGCATACCCAGGTATAGTTCGCCAAAAGATCCGCTCCCGATCTTCCGGCCCAGCTTAAATTTGGAGGCAATCACGTGGTCCATGATCAACCAATTCCAGCCAATACACTATCCAACGAGTCGAACAGATGAATGGAAGATAAAGCTCTACGGACCACCTTCGCCACCAAATTCACCAACCAGAGCGACCAACAGAAACGGTCACGTTGAGAACCCAACAACTCTCAGATCTAATAATCGGACGCAGCCTATCTCGCCGGATAATCGAGCTCGTCGCTCACCCGACTCACTCCAAACTGATAATAACAGCAAAGAAAAAGTAAGGGTAACAGGACACTGCTAATTATTCTACTCCTCGAACATCTAGTAGCAGAAAAGGCTCTGAGAAAGATGGAGGGGTCCGCTCAGGAGTCCAAAAAGTACCCAGTAATGAGTGAATACTGAATTAGGGTTCAGGCAGAATGATACTGCATTATCTGCCGAGAGGGAGAAAAAAGTCGGGGGAGACAATGGGAAGAAAAAAATTCCAGAGATTAGAATAAAATGGATAAGACTTATGTTCTTCACTTTGGCCAGACACAGGGAGAGGGAGAGGGAGAGGGAGAGGGAGAGAAAAGAAAAATAAAATAAAAGAGATATCTAAGTTCTAACTTTTGAGTTCTGACAAACAATATTTGCAGCAAAGCAAAAATAAAGGGATCTCCAGGAGTTGGGCCGGATTAGAGATTGCAATGGGTAGGTTGGGTGCGGGTTTACCCTATACCAACTCCTAACCCGTTGGATAGAGCTTTTTAAAATACTCAATCAAATAACCACCGGGTATGAAAATTATATAACCATACCCTACCCACCGGGTAACCACGGGTATTCGGGTAACCATGGGTACGAATCCTAAACTATGAACTTATACACATATATGTACTTACATACTATTGACCATTAAAAATTCTCAATACTTGTAACTGTTCTAGCTTCAACAATCCACACAAATAAAAACAGCAAACACATAATAAGTGTTCTTGCTTCTACAATCCACACAAACATAATAATTGTCTACATCTTCATCATCAATAATGGTAGCTAAACTCAACTTCTCAAGCTAAAATAAATTTCTCAAGGGAAATTGACCATTTGGTTAACGGGGCGGGTATAACGGGGCGGGTATTATCAATTACCATACCCGTACCCTACCCTTTATTTTGAAACCAGGTATTACTCGTACCCGCCCCTTAACCCGTCAAAGCGGGTAATTACCCTCGTTGACCGGTTACGGTCGGGTAGGGTACCCATGGTTACTGGTTGGATTGACATCCCTAGCAAGGATAGAGGGTTTTCCTCTACTTATTTTCTCAATTTTTCTCTATTTATTTAGTATAAATGAATTTTATAAGTTTTAAAAAATTTATTTTAAAATAAATAATCATATGTTTGACATTTTAAATAATTCATTTTCAATTTTAAATTCTGAATTCTACAAAATTGGAGCAAGTCTACAAAATACATAATGGCAAAATATGGGTTAAAATTCTCTCATTTCAAATTTCGTGGCCTCAAAGTAATTCTAAGAATGTCATTTTTGTCATTGCACCCGATTCATGTTTATATATTAAAAATATTATAATTAGAGTTCGAACCTAGGTCGATTAAATAAAGAAAGAGCATTATAACCAACTAGGCTATATTTTATTTATTATTATTACTTTGATTAAACTCTAAGAATTTGTTTGATGATGATGCTTCTATATTTATATTTTATCTTATGTTATTTATATTTTATAGAAAGAGATTAGTTTTGAAATTGGAACTCAAGCAGTATTGATTCAAACATTAATATTAAATTGTATGTGTTGTTTAGTTTAGACAAAATACTAAAGTATAACCAAAACATGGACCTTTGTAACGAGTATAATCATTTTTTTTGTGACAAATCTACACATAATATAATGATAAAATTGGAAAATGAGAATTTCATTTCAAATTTCGTGACCTGAGAGTGATTCTAGGAAGCTCTTTTTCGTCATAGTGCTCAATTTATCTTTATATTAAGTAATAGTCAAAGTAAACAGAGGCAAAACATTGCACTAGGATTGTCATTTGGAAACGTTCATGTTAGACATGTCACTTTTTGAAAAAAAATTGGTCATTGATCGTTGACCATCAATTAGAGGTGGCAATTGGATCGGATTCGTGGATTCATGGATTGGATTGGTGGATCCATAGATCAAATGGATTGGATCCAATGGATTGATGGATTGATCCATGAATCCAAATGACATCCAAGGCTTGGACCAAAATGTAAATTTTGAAAAGCTTAGGTACTAAAATGTCATAATGAAAATTTTTAGGTACCAAAATGTAATTTTCCAATGATATTTTTTGTATAAAAATAAAAAATTTAGGTACCAAAATGTAAAATATAAAAAATATAGGTACCAAATCGTAATTTGTCATTTGGATTCATGGATTGATCCATGAATCCACCAATCCAATAGGATTTGGATCAAATGGATTGGATTTAAATGGATTGGATTAGATGGATAATTTGGTGGATGGATTGGATTGGATTCATGAATTTGGATCCTAATTGCCACCTCTACCATCAATGATCAAAGGCAACAGAAATGAAACATCGTGATAGGATTGTGATTTCAAAAATTTAATGTTATAAATGACATTTATTTTTGACAATTTTTGGTGTTCTAAATATATTTTTCACACTATTTGCACTTTTTTGTCTAATAGAGCTACAATATGTAGGACTGCAAATGAGTCGAGTTGAGCCGAGTCTTGATCTAGATCGAGCTCAACGCATGATAAACAAGTTGCTTGTTTAATGAAAACTAGTATCCTTGCCCGCGCTCCGCTTCGGGATATGAATTATATTTAAGTTTATCTAAAGGAAACAAACCAAATTGATTTTATTGATATCAAACAAATATATGACCAAATCTATAAAATGAAAGTGTGAATAAATGTTTCCACTGTTTGCATATCCTCATTTGATTGGCATTATAATGTATAATTATGAGGTTAAATAGTATTTAAAAGAATCAAATTTTGTAATTTTGGGTATCTAACTCTATTTTAGAATAAATTTGTCAAACACTAATTCATTATTTATTTTGAAAGACACGCTCGGCCATTTGTATAGAAGAACATAAACAACTATCCAATTATACTTGTGAGCCCATTTTTTATATGGGCTTGGCAAATAAGTGGAACAACCATCAATATGTCGTTTTGTGAACAAACAGGTTTTGTGTTCTCTTTTCATTTCGGTATCCTATAATTGGACCTGTAAATTTTGGATTAAGAACTTGGGAACAATGCCCAAAGCGGGGCATAGTTTCGTTAGATTTTGGGGTCCAAGTTGCAATCAGAATATAATTCGTCATGTGATCACTCACAAAGTCCCAGGCGTGACTTGTGATGCAGTCAGATCACGTAAGCCAACAAAGCTCCCAAAAGTGACCCATGGATGAAATGATGAAAGTCACTAACTATCCAAAGCATTTCATGCAGATGTTGGTGAAAATTGATGATCTCCTTTGTGGGATATAAAATGAACTGGTTGTGGATTTATGTAAATTATCAGTGATAGTCGTTTACTTACAACAAATGCAACTTCACCCACTAGTTTGTACAGGCAAAAGTTGAGAACTTGCTATTTATTTAGATCAACACAAAGAACTAAAAGCTTGCCATCTAGAAGACAACAGGTTACTATCATCTGTCATTAGATAAAACATTCGATCGCTGCTCCAAAAAGCTAATGCCTAATTTCATTTCGATCCAAGTTTGCCCTGAAATGAGAGAACATGTATTTCAACATCTTTGGGTGTACTGGCTCTGCCTGCACAAACATTAGACAGATAAAATTTGTAATTTGGAAGACCAAAAATTACTAACATGTATGTGATTTACTATCGTAGGAAACAAAGGAAGGCAACACTTAGTTATGTTAAAACAAAAATACTTACATATGCGTTGTGTTCATGAATACAACTTGGACAAAATAACAGACATACAGAAAATGCAAGCAACTCGAATACCAAGACCTGACCTCACATGATATTTCACATGATATTTTATCTGAGTGGATCCTGAAATGATAGAACATGTATTTGTTCATCCTATTGGAGCTCTCACCAATTCCAACTATTGCCCGTACTGTAGTACTTATAGAATATAAGCAAAATAAGTAAACTCTTCTACCAAAAAAAAAAGTAAACTCGATAAAAGCATTATGACTATCTGTGAGAATCTAAGCCAAACTTCAAGATTAGTGAACATACAATTAGATCAAGGGAAACAACACACTTATCATGATGTAATAAAGTAAAATCGAAGGTTTAACTGCCAGGTAACCTAACATAACCCATGACTTGACTCTTTACTGACGTTATATTTCAGTTTCCATATGATGCACTCTACAGTAGCTGAAATTCCCAAACCAATCCTATTGCATAAGTCATAACCCCAACCAATCAGCAAAGCAGATTTCATGATACAAAGCAAACAACATCAGAGTCCACAGAAAGTGTAAATCGTGTACTGGTCATAGAAGTAAAAACAGAAGAGTATGTGCATGCTTGGTAGATTCTCAACTCCAGAAAACAGCTACCTGCAACACAGAGAGAGAAGAGGATGAAGCAGAGAAAATTTGAGACCAGAGATTAAAATGGTGTATTCAAGGACACTCTCAAAACATCTCACTTTCATCAAATGGATGGGTATAAAAAAGTGAAACAAAAAAACTATATGGGGAACCCAAATGAAAATGTGAGGAAAAGATCATGCAAGATGGAAAGAATCACACTTCAAGGACTACCTAACATCTGTCTGAATTAGAAGAACTGAACCCCACAGACGGCTAACAAAATAACTGCAGAATAGAGAAAAATGCATATCCAAGGACTACGGGAGAGGGCCTAGAATGAGGTGAAAAGAAGTCATACGGGAAAAGGTAATTTACCATATGTTCTTCTGGAACATCAAACAATTTGGGATGTATGCTTTATGAAACCCGATATCTCCATCCTCGCCCTGGTAGATCGAAGAAAATGATGATAAGAATGAGAACTTGAGGATCCTATGTACCACAACCTCTGTCTTCGTTGAGGTTGCAAAACACGTTTCAGATCTGCAAAAACCCATAATAACAATGAAAGAGTAAATGACATAATACGAAAGTAAAGAGGAAGAAACTGACGAACTCTCGATCGTTACCTGCTCTTTCCCGCTGAGCTAATTGTTTTACTAATCTGCAAGCGGAAAGCTCAAATCAGATAAAAATTTCGGATCTGCCAAGGAACGGTGCACTACAGTGGACCACCGTGGGAATGGCTCGCAGCAGATATCGGGTTACCATCCAGGAAATCGCCTGGTCTCGCTGGCTTTTCGTCGGAACTCCATGACCCATCTCTGATGGGGGAATCTTTGCCGGCATCTCATCTGAAAAACGATATAAAAAAAAAGCTTCATGGGAAGAAACAGAGAACGAACTCATCTCAGAAAAGAGGGGGGAAACTCATCAAAGACAGAGAAAGGAGAACCTGCATATTTAGATATCCTCTGAATCTTTTCCCGACCAGTTAAAAAAACTGGCAGTTAATCGTTTCAACCTCTGCTGGTTTTCGAAAAGAAGATGAGAGAAACAAAAGCGGAATGAGGTGCAAGAAGTGAAAAAGACAGGGAAACAAAATATAAGAGAGAATCAATCTTTCGGACCTGCAACCCACCGCAGAAGCATTCTTCCAAGTGACTCCAGATCGACTCCAGAGTCTAGACCCCCAAATTTCTCTTTTTATCGCTCTCACTGTCGTCCTTAGAAAAGCCCTGGCTAATTTTTCGGTTTCCTCCCTTATCCGGTGCTCGCAGGACGAATTTGGAGGTGAGAAATGGAGAAAGAAATGAATGGATTAGAGCTGTTTGGGGAGAAATCCAAATGAGATGGGAGCAAGAAAAGGTTCAAGAGAGAGAAAACAAAAACGTGATGGGCAAAAGAAAAGTGGGATTGAAGAGGTAGGTATAACATGTGGTGGAGAAAAAGAGTTGTAGTTTTTTTCCCACCTTGGTATCTCCAACTCACTGAACACCCCTCTCTTTCTCTGCAAGAAGAGCCGCCCAAGTCAATCAAATAGCAACCTCCCATCAAAAGTTGAACTCTCCATCCCCTCAAGATCATCCATCAACCAACTCGCTGTCACGCAGGTGAAGCGGCCAAAAAGCATCTGTCCCACAATGCATCCCTGTGAACAACGCGAGTTTTCTCACAGCGTCTTCCAGATCCCTCCAAACAAAAGCAAGGAATCAAACGCACACAACGCGGCAAATGAGCAAATGGAGAAGTCTATGGAACACAAAGGGCCCACCCCAACCCAACAACCAATCAGATGGAAGTGAACAGTAAAATTAGGTCTAAATGAGCAATGTAAAGCAGTCTAGATGTACGGTGCAAGTTGTTTTGTGCAGTTATACTTTTAATTTGGCTCGTCTTTCACTTGTGCTCTACTCAATAATAATTTGGGCTAATACCACTACAACACCCGAACTATCGCAAAAATGCCACTTGTGTCCTATTGTATCAAATATTCCATCTGTGTCCTGAACTATGATTCCGTTAATGTTGACTTTTGTTGACCGTTTGTTTTTAACAGAAAGTCCAGTCAGTGCTGATGTGGTATCTGACGTGGAATTTTTAATATTTTTATTTATTTATTTTTCTATCTAATATTAATAAATAAGAAAAAGGTAATAATTAAAATATAAAA
The DNA here is from genome assembly GCA_946122785.1 of Linum tenue. Classification (NCBI taxonomy): domain Eukaryota; kingdom Viridiplantae; phylum Streptophyta; class Magnoliopsida; order Malpighiales; family Linaceae; genus Linum; species Linum tenue. The sequence continues at coordinate 63,654,943 of CAMGYJ010000008.1, read as the reverse complement.
AAAAAATTAACCCACCCCTCGTCCCACCAACCTCTTCCCCAAGCCCTAAATCGGCGATGAACAGCCGCTCATCTCCCTGGGTTTATACCACCTCATCTCCTCCGCCCGCTCTTATCTGAAATCCCCACAGTCTTACACCGCCAAACCCTTCCACCCTCTCCCCGCCGCTTCCCGCCTCCGTCACCTCCAGCTCTACCTAATCATCACCTTCCTCCTCATCGCCTTCGCCCACCAAACCCTAATCTCCTCCGACGCCGACCCTTTACTCAAAGGCCGCACCCCGGTCCACCGATTCACCTCCCTCCAGTCCGCCGCCGTCGTCTTCCTCTTCCTCCTCCTCGCCCTCGCAGATCCGTAAATGATTCGATTTGGGGGACTCTTCTCCGATCCATTCAGTCAGGCCGCCAAAACGCTCTTTCATCATCGTTGTCGGCAACGTCGGGAGCGAGGTCAAGGCTTCATTCCCAGACTCCCATTTCACAATCGAGAGCAACAGGGTGGAGAGGAGCAACCTGGTGTTCTACGACGGCGAGAGGGATCAACCGTCGTCGTTCGAATTGGGGGATCTGCTCAAGGCATTGACGGAGATGTTGGGAAGGGGAGCATTCTCCTCTCCACCATTCTCCTCTCCAACATGTACCAGCGCCCGAACATAATCAACCATGGCGTCGGCGCCCAGGGAAACCTTATCGATCCCCGCAAAATCCAGCAGCACTTCGAAGTACTCTTCCTCCTTCCGTCACTCTATCCCTTTCCTGTAATTTCTTCATGATCTCCCCTCGTCGGTGTTCTCTCAATTGATTCGATTTGGGGAAATCTCTTTAATTATCAAGCTTTCGAGTCGAAGCACCCGAGATGAAAGGGTTTTGGGGATTTCTAGGGTGGATTGAAGGTGGACATAAGACAAGGCGGAGCGAAGACAGGGGAAAGGAAGAGATCCCAATAATTAATTTTTTATTTTTTACTTTTAATAATTTTTTATTTTCCTATTATAATTTAATATAATTTTTTATTAAATAATGACATGTCAATGATGTGGAATCTAGGTGGATGTCACATTTATGCCACATCAGCGAAAGTCAACAATAGTTTGACTTCCGTCCGGTCAACAGTTATCTCTAACGGTCAACGTTAGACGTCATAACACAAATGTCACAAACTTATATAGTTCATGATATAAATGGAATATCGAAAACAATAGGACACAAGTGACATTTTTGTCATAGTTCGGGTGTTGTAGTGGTATTAGCCCTAATAATTTTATGAAATCCCACCAGCGACCATGACGTCAACTTCCTATTCCATCTCACGACAAGGGGAGCCGGTCGATCTGAATCGACGTCGTTCTGTCTACATCCTCCGCCGCCATCACCTCGACGACCAGCAGCCCGTCGCCTCGCTGCTGCGTCGCGCCCAGTCATCAACAGTCGACGCGTCTACTCGACACCGCCGCTGGAGACGTTTTCCTAGTCCATAAACAAAGTTCAGAGTATCTTAAGTCTACAACCGAGATTGATTCTCCAAGGAAGCTCCTCTGCCGAACAGCCGTCGTCCGCTATTTCAGAGCCACAAGTCTACAAGCGAACGGGATTTCGGTTGCCGCTGCTGCAAACCGCCACCAATTCCTCTTCTTCATCAACTGCCGCTAGGGTAGTAGAAGATTTTTGGTGATATTCTTCCAGTTTTTGCTCTGGGGTCTTGTGATATTTCCACATATTTCAATATGGAGTTCGATTGCTTGTTTGGAGCCTTATTACTGTCATTTTTTCCTATTTTGGCGTTGGATTAATGATTCTGCTCTCCCTAAGGATTTTGTTCCTCCCTGTAGTTTCTCAATCTGGGTCTGAGTTCACTATGACAGGTTCGCTTCCTTTGTGGTGGTCTCCCGTGCCGGCGAGGACTTCCGATTTGGATGCCGCTCAGCACCAGCCTGCCGACGCGTGTAAGTCTCAAGTATGTTTGTTCTTATCCTAATACAAATCATGGAGGAGAAAAGGATGAAACGTGGCGACTAGCTGCTATCTTGTAGCCACCTAACCGGGGGAATACGTGGTATCTATGGGCCATTTCATGGCCATGGGGCTATTGGGTCGTTGGCCCATCAGTTTGTCGGTTTTGCAGGAACAACGGCGAAATTGCAACTATGGCTTTCGTTGCAGCCATCTTCTTAGTTCGATATGGAAGCCCACGTGGCGGCCGTCAACCCTCACCGACGCCGCCACCCCACTGCCACCACCACCAGCTTCCCCACTTCACCATTTATTTTATTACCACGTCTGCACTGGTTTGCGGTGATTTTATTTTTTGAGCTAGTAAAGCATTGTCTATCTTGTTGTGAGTTGGCTTTTGTCTGTTGCTCCTTTTTGTTTGTTATTTACAGGGACAAGAAGGGCTTGTTATCTAACAAGGTGCCACAAGTTCCTATTTGCGGATATGTGCGGTGAGAGGTGGGAATGATGAACTGTCATCACATATCCTAGGTGAAGGCACAGAGAGCTTAAAACGGTATGGTGTAGCGACGAAAGCTTATATCCTTTTTTAGGTTTCAGTGTTTTTGTCACTTTGTTTTTAGGAACTAACAGAGCTGCCCATTTAGTGGCATAAAGGGCTCTTTCATCGACAGATCGATTAGTATCGACTGTCGTTACTTTTATCTATTGTAATCATATATGTCTACTATTTCATCTGACTATGATATAAAAAAAAAATAATTTTATGAGTTCTATTTGTGCTCTACTCAATAATAATATTTGGGTTGGGCGCGAGCTCTAATATCATATTATTTATTTCATAAATTTTAACTATCCATATCATGTTACTCAATAGTAATTAGTATCTACAAAATCTATACTAGATAATTTCTCTTCTAACTTTTAGTGAGACAAACTTATCACATACTCAGAGTATTAAAAACCATATGTGGTATATATATATATATATATATATATATATATATATATATATATATATATATATATATGGTGGCGTATTCGGTGCACCCATTTTTTCGGGTGCACTCAGTGCACCCGCCTCATAATTGTCATTCTGACCGTGCGATTCATGTCAAAACGGTATCAATTGTTGCTTATGATATTATGAACAAGAAGCACATGAATTTGAAAAAAAATCATTCAAAATTTACTTTAATTTGAAGGATTTAGGATTTAGGGATTTAGGGATAGGGTTTAGGTTTACAATTTGGGATTTTGGGTTGGGATTCAAAATTGAAGGTTAAGGGGTTAGGGTAATGGATTGATTTGTTATGATTCTATGTCATATCATCGTATTATATTGAGAGTACTAATTAAAGTTCAAAATTTGATGTATTATGGACGCTTTTAGAGTTGGGTGCACTGAGTGCACCCAAAAAAGTGAGTGCACCGAAGTAGCCACCATATATATATATGGCAAAGGCTATGTGATAAGTAACGCTATGTCAATATTCATTACGTAAAAGTATCGTCTATTACATATGGCTTCCGTAACGACATTTTACAATGGTTACATAAAATACACGCTCATTACATAAATGTTACGTAACGAAGGTTATTTCTTACGTAACAGTTAAATTTGAAGTGTTATGTAAGACTTCCGTAATGACTTACTACATTACGTAAAAGGACCATCCATTACGTAAGGCTTCCGTAATGACACTTTACAACTGTTACGTAAAGTATGCATCTATTACGTAAAGTTTACGGAACGATAGTTATTTCTTACGTAACAGTTAAATTAGAGGCGTTACGTAAGTCTTCCGTAATGATTTAACAGATTACGTAACGAAAGGTCAATATTCATTACGTAAAATGAGTATCTATTACGTGAGGTTTCCGTAATGATATTTTTCAACTATTACGTAAGATAAATACACATTACGTAACCTTTACGTAATGCCTATTGTATTTTACGTAATGCGACTTGTGAAATCTGTTATAGTAGGTCAAACGCATCAAGTTACAATAACTTCAAGGTATTGTAGGAATTTCCAATAACTTAGGGATAAGCCATCTCAAATTTCTTTGCAGGGTTTTTAATTACTATCCGAGTTAGATATGTGCAACTGTGTACATGGTGCTTAGTATAACTCTATCAACGAACTGCAATAATTACTAGCACCAGGCCCGGCCGGTTGGCCGGGGGACTTTTGTAATTACGGGGTCGTTTGGTTTTGGTAATTTTTTGGTTGAGATAGCTACAATACATGTATTGTTCACAATGTATTTATTTTTTGAAATTTTTTGCAAAAACAATACATGCATTGTTTGCTTGATGTGATGGAAACTATCACTCATATTATCTCTACTAAAATTTGAGATTGTTGAGATAGTTTTTAGGAGATTGTTGGGTTCCTTTTTGTTCCAATTATACCCCTAGTTATATCTATATGCTCTAATAAAAGCAAAGGCAAAAGTGATTTTTCCCACAAAAAGTAATATAACTTGTTGACTACAAAAATAACTATCACCAAAACCAAACAACGCAAAGTACATTACATCATTTTCCTTAATTGTATGTATATTACAATGCATGCATTGATCACAATGCATTGATTTAAATATCATCAAAATCAAATGATCCCTATGTATATTTTATGTATTGTAGATCCATGTAATGCATATTTTCTTCAATATTTTACTACAACCAAGCTGTACAATTATGCAAAATAAGCTTACCAACTACCAAGTAATTGAAAAATGAAAAATATAATATGTATAACAATGAAACACAACTAATAGTCTGACACACACATTATATAGAGAGAGTTGGCTACATCCGCAGTCCATGTAGATGACGATGCTTCGTGTCGTACATACATAATCAAGCTTTAACATGAAAGAAAACTATTGTTCGTACGTCTCTAAAGTTTTTCTCAATAAATCATCCTTATTGACCACAACACGGGTTGTAGACGAAAAATTGCAGGATTCAAAGTATATAGTGCATGATGCAGAGTGATCATATCACAAATATGACCAACAACAATGTAGTATTGCCATGCATCAATGTAGTAATTCTTGAAGAAGTAGATTCAACTAATTTAAATAACCGGTACATTTACAAATATGGGAATTTTCAAATCTCTTACCGGTTGCAATCTAGCTAGTGAAATGCCGTCAAAACCTAGCTTTAAAGTATAAAAGTCTATACTTCCACGATTTAGACCCCGAAATGTTGTAGATTTTGTTCAAAAAGCTTTTTTCACTAAAAGTCTAAGTAAAAGCCTAGAAGCTAGCTTTTAAATCACTCTTTTTAACATGAAAAAAACTATTGTTCGTATGTCTCTAAAGTTTTTCTCAATAAATCATCCTTATTGACCACAACACGAGTTGTAGACGAAAAATTGCAGGATTCAAAGTATATAGTGCATGATGCAGAGTGATCATATCACAAATATGACCAACAACAATGTAGTATTGCCATGCATCAATGTAGTAATTCTTGAAGAAGTAGATTCAACTAATTTAAATAACTGGTACATTTACAAATATGCGAATTTTCAAATCTCTTACCGGTTGCAATCTAGCTAGTGAAATGCCGTCAAAACCTAGTTTTAAAGTATAAAAGTCTATACTTCCATGATTTAGCCCCCGAAATGTTGTAGATTTTGTTCAAAAAGCTTTTTTCACTAAAAAGTCTAAGTAAAAGCCTAGAAGTTAGCTTTTAAATCACTCTTTTAGACTTTTGATATTCGAGTATTAGCACAATACTGTGCAATGGTTCGATTTGAAATGGACCAGATCTTGAGAATCGCGGTCCAAAAGTAAAAAAAAATGTTTAGGACCAAGGACCAGACCAACATTGTAATCGATCAGGTGTGGTTTGGTTTGGTCTGGTTCGGTCCAAATATCAATCAACCTCATTTTCCTTTAGTATTTATGATTGCAATATATTTGGTTCGGTTTGGATGTTGGTTTGGTCTAATTTGATCTGCTCTCAAACAAACCATTGAATACTCTACCATATTGGGTTGGGTTTGGTTTATTTTGGTTGGCCAAAAGAGAAGAAAAAATTACATAGTTTTAAAGGCATCTCATGTTCTCTCAAGCAGTGGTGGAGTTCCCCTATTCAATTTTGAAATATAGATAAACTTACTTGTAAAATTTTCACAAATTTAGAAATTAGAATAGTCGGTTAAACTTTAGCTCACCTCCCATAATTACGACAATTCAAATAAGCTCCTCATTCAGATTCCTGACTTCACCGTTACTCTCAAGTCTCAACCTTCATTACTTTTAACAACACTCTTTAGTTTTTGGTTATTAGGTACTGTATGAATTAATATCCCCATTCTAATGTTATCCCAATTCACATAATTAAATCTGGTGCCAAAATTCACAAAGTTAAAACAAACAGCCCACGTTGATTGTCAAGATAAACAACAAAGAAGCCAAGGACAAAATTTCCCCACGTAATTATGTTACCTAGGTGAAAATGGTTAGGGATCAACTCTAAAACGCTAGCGCTTCTTCCAGTTGTGGCTGTCGTTCCCCATGTCGGCCACCACTGACCACTGATCACATATAATCGCCAAATAACGAACCACGTGAACAGGGAAGGATGGAGTATTTCAATCACGTCGGGAAAGACCCAAAGCAGGCCCAAATGGGCGGAGAAGTCAGAAGAGAGCCCATTTCGTGTATCTCTGAAGGCAGAATTGACTACGGTCTACGAACAATAAAACGCACAGCACCAATTAATTGGTGAGAAATGACAAAACCAACCTTCCGAAAATCAATCTCGGAGCAGCATTTTCAAAATGGGAAAAAGTGAACCCATGAATCTCCATTATAATACTTGTAGATAACCGAAAATAACTATGGTTCTTAGAGGTGGCAAATGGATTGATCCATGGATTGGTGGATCCATGGATCCAATGGATTCATGGATTGGATCAAGTGGATTGGTGGATTATCCATGAATCCAAATGACATTCTCAACCAAGGACCAATATGTAAAATATGAAAAGTTTAGGCACTAAAATGTTATAATGAAAATTTTTAGGTACCAAAACGTAATTTTCCAACAATATTTTTCGTATAAAAATTAATTTTGGGTACCAAAATGTAAAATATAAAAGTATAGGTACCAAACCGTAATTTGCCATTTGGATCCACGGATCAATCCATGAATCCACCAATCCAATTGGATTTGGATCAAATGGATTGGATTTAAATGTATTGGATTAGGTGGATATTTTTAATGGGCTTGTGGATTGGATTGAGAATTGCCACCTCTAATGGCTCTATAACTTTTTTTTGGCTGTTAATGGCCCCTCTCAAGGCCGAGGCTAATCTAATTGCATAACAGCTTAAATTATAACGTGGATCGGAATGAAAAACACACAACTTTGCAGTGAAGAAAGTAATTGTCACGGTCAAAACTCAATGTCTGCCATCTGGTCCTCCTTCACGGGACCTTGTGGAAGATCACTTTCTTTATTCTTACATAAGGGCGCCCACTATGCGTGGCAATTTATTTTTGACGAGAATTTTTGTTCAAAATTAATGGACTGCACCTTTGATTTTATTGAACAACGATTAATTACATGGTTCACACTTGTCAGAACAATGCTCGAATGAAGGTGGTTGATGCTTCTTATGATTGTTGTGAACAAGCTAAGTTAAGTTACTCCTACTCATATGGATGTTCTATGAGAGCTCTAGAATCTACCTGTGGCTACTTTGCAGAGAAAATATAAACTTGACATATGTTTTAGAGTTATGGTTTCGTGAATCTTTTTTTAGTCTTCAATTCTCCTATTTATAGTCATCATGTGTAACTGCCTTGGTAAGTGCTACTCCAACTGTAGTAGTACTTGGTGTAGCTTGCTTGATTCGCTAACTCCGCTTGCTTCCATGCATGCCACTTGATACCTTGGCTTGAAAACTTCACAAAGCGCTAGATGGGTACTCTTTGTGCCATAGAGGTGTCATGTTTGTCGGCTTGTCTCGATACCATACTAGGTGTGCTTATGTCTTGCAAGCTTGATGGGATGGGAGGGGATGTGATGGCTACTTAGTTGGGTGTATCATCCCTAACACCTAGATAGTCTAACATGTTTGATAGGTGAGGGGTATCACGCTTATGGAGTCCTCATGATAACTGTGGCCACCATCTCATAACAATAGTGACCACATTGGTGTCAAGTACCTTGATGCTCAATGCCTCAATTATATATCACCTTGCTGGGTAGGTATATGTCTGATACCCATAAGGCCTATCGTGCTTGTCTGCTTTGGGTACACAGTCCACCTCAAAATTAGCTACTTATAATTTTTTGTTAGGACTTCTAGCCTCCTTAACAATTTGCTTAATACATCTACCAAGCCTTCGTCAAATAGGAAGATACTTATCCAATCAGTATAGTATCTCATTCTATAGATAAACCCTCTACCCATCAGGCATCTCACCAATTAAATCCACCCAACACCTAAGGCAAAACAATACAATGGTAACCTTTTAGATGAGGACTAAGGCAATAATTGGCTCTTACAACCATATGTATTGACTGCAACCTACTTGGCCCCATAAGAAGTTATTTTTTTTCATTATCTTAATGAAAATATTTTTTGGAATATGGAGTGTGATACCAACTAACTTAACGCCAATAGCCCACGATCAACACTTCACTTTCAATCCAGTTTACCCCTCTATGTCATAGCTAGCTAACCAAACCATATCCATAAAAAAAAATAGGATATAATGTTATTGCCTTATGGTGAGACAGTATGAAATGTCAGCCACCATGGTGGCTAGTTTAATGACATAAAATTCGTAGACACCCCATATCCCAAAGAAAAGGGACACATTGAGATACTAGATATTGCAGTATGTCGTATAGAAACTTTAACAAGTAAGCCTCATTGAGGTTGACATGGAGGATCACACCACATACCGATAAGTAGCACATGCATGCTTTGCAAGCGGCATGGTGTACCTAACAATCAAAGGTGTGTAGTAGGTCTCCTTAGACCCGATTAACCACACACATAACTCGACTATGTGTGGCATACATCAAACTCATCAGAATGATGATCTAGACTTGCCAGTCATGGAAATGTACACGCATCACATGTCTGACTATAACTAGTCACTTAGACATCTTATTTTTTATCCATAATTAGCCTATTGTTTACTTTTTTTATTAGCTCATTTTGAATTTATTTAATTATTTTAATATAGCTAGGAATGACAAAAATCATTCCTTCTCTCAATTTTTCTGCATTGAGAAGGTGCTTGGTAAATTCCATAGTGGAAATTGTCATGAGTTAAAAACCCAATGGATCCAAGTATGGAACTTATGGTTAGTTCTGGCCAATCAGCTTACAACTAGAGTATTCCATGTTAATTTGGTGCTTGATGTATGCAATGACTTGCATAAAACCATATATCGCGTATGCGGTAGGACCATTAAGTTGGTATATGAGTAATGTATTAGGATATCATTTGGTATGAAATGAGGCGTGTATTAGGATATCTCAAAGGCACAATGCATTATGCATCATGTGTTGACTTATTTGTTGCTTTCCATTCATTTCGGGATGATAGAATGATGCAAGTTGATTTCTTATGTTGAATATCATATTTCAATATTAGGATGAGTCCTCTTGCTTAGGGGAGATGTCATCTCTTGGGCTTCTAAAAAGCAAACTTGCAGCGTTGGTTTCACTATGGAGTCAAAGTTTATGATGGTTAAGAGACTTGGTTTGTGAAATTTCTTTCTGGTCTAAACCAATCTGACCTATTACTATTATTTGTGGTAGTAATACTACTTTAGCTAAGGCATATAGCTAGGTGGAAATGACAAATACGGTCATGTGGGAGTTAGACACGGTAATATCTGTGAATCGATCACTCATGGTGTTGTGTCTATACAATAAGATCATAGAGATAACTTAGTTGATCATTTGATAAAATGATTAGCTAATGACTTGGTGGTCAAGTCTATGAAAGTGATGGGTTTAAAGTCCATATAATTTCTTATTGAAGCACATAGTCTGTCATCCCAATGTGTGTGCTTGTTATCCTGATGAGATAAGAGCATGAAGTTTAAAACTTCTTAATTGAATCTTTGACAAAGTGTATTACACGGCGACACGAATAAGATATATAACCTACCTAAGAATGAAGTGTAGCCACTTCAAAAAAACCATACTTCGGTTTCGTCTGCGCTTATGGGAAAAATTGGATACATGATGGCTAATAGTGTCAAGGCACTTAGAAGAAGGGGCGAAGCCAAGGGTTTTAGGACACCCCTAAAATTTGAAAAAGTGATTATTCAACCTCAGTTTTAGTTTGTGTGCAGGTAAACAATATACATGTATATATAAACGTAGGACACTACTATTATTCATAATTCATAAACATGTTTTCCATTAGTCTACAACTCCTTTGTTGTATTTTAAACACAAGTCTAATAGTAAAAAAGTTATTTCTTTCCCTAATTATCATCAAAACCTAATAATTAAACCCAATCGGGCTAACTTTATTCCCACCATTCTATCATATTCATGAGTTTACTTGTTTCTCAAAGTTATTAATTTTAACGATTGCAACTATAAGTGTTGAAATAGTCGTTTCAGCTTTGAGTTACTATAAGAACAAGTTTCGGAATCGAATAAGCGGTCAGTGTTGAGCAGTGTTGATACAAAGTGTATTTTAAAACTTTTTAAGAATTATTAATTAATTATATAATATTTCAACGAAGACACCTCTACATATAATTTCTTCCTCCGCCACTACTTAGAAGTTTTTTCCCCTATGAATAACTACTTAGAAGTTTGCAAAACTTAAGAGTATATTATATTCGAATATTATTTGAGTAAATGGGTTCAATCGTTATAAACAGCCATATAATCGAATATTCGTCAAGTGTAATATAATAAGATAAAAATTCAATCATCACGACATTTTAATTCACCTTAAATTTTTTTTGGGAGAAAATAAAATTTTAGTGGATTCTTTGAATGCACTAAAATGGGAGAGAAATGTTGGAATTTTTTTTTAACTAATTATAATTTAAAATAATAAGTTCAGACCAATTTGAATCAATGCCTACCATCCAAACCACCCTCGTCCCAAATTACATGAAACAATAATTGGATAGAAAGTGTGACTTTGGTGTTGATGGCAAGGATGAGGGTAGTTTGCATGGATGTTGCATGACAATGACATTTTGCATGAAACATGGTAGTTTTGTTTTTGCTTGAAGTCATGCGTTGCTTGGGCCAATAATGCAACCTTTGGCAAATAAGTAGCTAAAATTTTATCAGAGTCCCAAATTCAAATAAAACAAAGCCAACTTTCCAATGAAGAGGCATGTCCCGCTAACCATGAAACAGCCATATGAAACCATAAAGTTCTGTCTATGAAGTTTTAATTAAGATAGCTGTCTAGTAGGTTGCACAAAAATGGTTTTTTCTTCAATTCAAAGCCCGGGATGTCCGTTGGTTCGATTAAATCCTACAAGGAATCTACAATGTGTTGTTTTGGTCATGAAATGCTTCTTACCATTATAAATAGAGGTTGTTAGACGAAAACAACACACACTGGAAACTCACTTTTTTTTCTTTCTAACAAACTTCTAAGTATGCTTTAGTGTTTTTAATTTTAGAACCTCAAGTGGTGATAGTTTTATCCTACGAAAAAATTTCCTGTAACCCAAGACTTTGTAGAGGTTGGAAATATTCTTTACGGAAAGTGAACGTAGTTCACAACTCTATCATTATACTAGTCACCCGGTCTTGGGCTATCATTCTTAGACACTCGTTAGAAAAGTCCCAACGTGATGATCATACTCGCGCCAAATTCCATATTTTGAGTTTAACTCCTACCAAGCAGCTCACGAGTGAATTCACGCATACGAACAGTACCTGGCGATCTGCAAGCTATGATTGGTGCTATTCGCTGGCAGCCACCCTATCTGGAGTGGTAAATTTGGGAAGAGCCAGAAATCACAATGCTAACTCTTCCATTGAAGCTTCTGGTTCCGTTCTTGGAAATGCTGCGAGGCAAATTGTTGAGATCGATCGAAAATCTGACTGCGATTCTGCATGCAGCCTGTAGCAACTCATTATGATGCGCATTTCTGAAGCCTACGAGTCGCATGCTGGGTTTTAAGAGTAGTCTCCTTAGGATATAGGGGATGGTGTCTCTGTTGTGCGTTGCCAATTGAAAGATTGTGCAATCACTGCCGTCGCAAATTTGGAGAGTGTGGGTGATAGGGATTTTTTCCACAATTGTTGCATTGGACTATACCCAGCATCAGACAGTTATCGTGCTCTCATTGATACCCTTTGAAGATCACATAGAAGATCCACCTTTTGAGGTGATCTCCATCATAAGTGTCAACGGTCTTCACCGTTCTGTCTAAGAAACGAACAGTGTACTGGTGCACGCTGGGATTGGGATCCACTTCACGGAGAATGGTGATGTTTGGATTATCCATTGAGAAAGGAGAGAGTTTTCTGGATGTTTTTGTTAGAGAGAGGGAGAGCAAACCAAGAAAAAAAAAATATTGTTCCTTGATTGATTTGTGAGAGAAAAATACGATTGGAGATTGTAACTATTGTTGTTGTGTAGTCCGGAAACACGTTATATATATTACTTGGTATGCCAGAGGAGGATTGGCGGCGGATTTCAGCAAGAGTTATCTACATCATTGCACAAAAGTTCCTCTTGGTTGATTGAGTTGTGTTAATTCATTGATGTAACTGCTTAAAATAGGGACGAGTAATAGGAGTTAACACTATGCTAATAATTCTAATTACAGTTCATTACTTAAACTTAAATTCAATGGTGGAAGTAATGAGAAGTTTATTGAGTCGGAAAATAAATTTAATTTGAAAATATTTATAGTAGTCTTTTTATTAGATTTTTTCTACGTGAAAATATTACTACTACTTAATTAGTAGTAGTTTTGATGGTTCCATAATGGCGAGCAGAAGGGCAGCACTTCTGTACGTGCTTGTAGTATATCACGTCGTCTCGTCCCTAAGCCAAGGAATCGAAATAGCAATAACTAGTACCGATTGATGGGGTATCACCATATTCAGTGAGCTCTGCCACTGACACTTCCCAACTTATTCATGTCCTATCGCTCATGATATGGTCCGTGAGTAGTTATCAAAGTTGATTATATGATCATAGTTCGGGTCATAATAAGATATTAACCCATAGACTTAATTAGCAGGAAGCATGGTATGACCGTCTGTTTGGAGGTCAACACCATTGACAGTTAGTCAACTGTCAATGTCACTACCATGTCAGCACCAAACAAAAAAAAATCAAATTTCAAATTTCTTTTATTATTTCTTTTATGTAATTAAAAAATAACGAGAAAGAAAACCAAAAAAATGGTTTTTTGCCGTTATTTTTTAATAAGGGGCCGAAAATAAATTTTTACAGTTATTTTTTAATTTGATAAAGGAAATAATAAAAGAAATTTGAAATTTGATTTTATTGTTTGATGCTGACATGACAGTGATTTGGACAGTTGACTAACGGTCAACCGTGTTGACCGTCCAAACATACGGTAAAACCACGTTTTCGGCAAATTGAGTCTATATGCTGCATAGTTCAGGTCAGGATGTTAATTTTTCAAATCACGGACCGAAATTGATTATATGATTATAGTTCGGGCCGTAATAAGGTATTTACCCTTTTTATATATATTTTTGGTGATTTAATTGTTATTAATTGTAATTTGAAAATTTTCTAGTAGTTATTTAATTGTTATCTGAAGTGATTTAGGAATTTTCTTGTGTCGATTTAGATTTTCTGTGTAGTCATTATCCATCACCACCGATCTTAAAACAAATAGTTACCCCATAAACCCCTACTACACCATAAATCCTTTTTTAAATTTGTAAAATCGCTACTACTTAAAACCTTGTTGAGAATCACTACCACAAATATGAAATAATTAGTACTACACATAAATAATCACTACTAATTAGAAAAAAACAATACTCCATAAATAATGAGATGGACTTCGTTCCCACTTACACCTCCCCCAGAACTCTGCAACTAGAAGAGCAGGCTCCCCTCATGGCTCTCTCTAACTCCAATTCCTTCCTACTGTCCTACCTGCTAGTCGAATTGAGTTTTGCCTTGTTCATACATGATTCATTGATAAACAAGCCGAGTTCGAGTTTGGCTAGTTTATCAACGAGCTGAGTCGAGTCGTGTTAAGGTCGACTCATTTATTAAAACCTTGACTCATTATTAAGATTCTAAATTTGGTTAGATCTCAACCCATTTGTTCTAACTAGTTTAATCCTTAAATTAAATCTAAAATCATTTATAAATGAAATATCATAATATTTTCATATCCTGTAATTTCATTGTAACTAGTATTTGAACAATCTATGATACTTAATTTATCTTTCAAATTATTAACAAGCTTATTAATTATCAACAAGTAAACTCGTAAGTATATGTCGATATGCTCATAAACCACAATGATGAGACATCTCATTATCTCAAAACGAGACAACTCATGAATTGAGTTTAACGAGCCACGAATTGACCCAGCTCGCAAACGTCATGAGCTGAATAAGGTTTTTCTCAACCTCGACTCGTTAGTAAACGAGCCAAGAGTCGAACGAGTTTTTCCCAAGTTGAATGTCGAGCCGCTCATGAGCTGCTCATCTCATTACCAGCCCTATGGATTCTCAATCTATCATCAATACAACCCCAAGATCCCTCATACCCTCTCGCTTCTCTCTCTATCATCAATAATACCAATCTTGAGTTGGTTCCGCCGACATCTCTTACGCCATCATCGACGGCGACTGCAGTGTCGGTGGTGCTACACCCACTACTTTGGACCTTGATTTTTGATTCCACACTCATCGGTAGATAGAAGCAATGATCATGGCTTCAATTCCATATATGCAGTGCCTTGAGAGCGTTGGTTCCGCCCATATCGCCTATGACTTATGACACTCTATTTGTAGTGTATATCACTCCCATATTTGACACATTTTCTCCTTCTATCAAAGCATCTTTATGCAGTTCTCCTATGTTTCATATCTGAATCATAAAAATTTGATCAATGAGCATTTAATAGACCTAGGATGTGTTTTTGTATTATTTGATGCCTTCTTGGTAAAATTTTAATGGTTTTCAAGGTACAACATGACCTGGGAGGATTTGGATTAAGCACTGGATAACTCTGGAGGAATAAAGGAGCTATAAAGAGAAGAAGTTGACATTTTCGTGATTAAGACGAGGTCTAATGATAGAGAAGCCTATTAGTAACCATGAGTAAATCCCAAGAGTCAATGGAGGAAGACTCGACCCAATAAGAAGCCAGAACCAGCAATGTCTCATCATCTGCTCCAACCGCCGCCCATGAAACCTGGATTAATCGTCCTTAAATCTTCATGAGAGGTTGCCATGAGCCAAGAAGTCCAGTCCAAGAAGGGAAGGAGTGGCGGTGCCAACTGCCACTTCGCCGCCAATAGAAGGTGTCAAATCGGGGTGCTCAAGTAGTACGATATTGTCCTCTTTGGGCCAAGTCCGCACGGATTTACTCTTGGGTGTCCTCCCCAAAAGGCCTCGTACTAATGAGTTTGGTGGACTCTAATATACAAGGGTCCCTTCCCTTGTATATCCCTGATGTGGTACTTGGATTGTCCCATAACAATCCTCCCCTCAAGCAAGGACCACGAACTTCGTGTCCTCACCTCAGCGATTATCTTGATCCGCCAGACACCATGTATCGATGGGCTTCTCGTTACAAGGATTTTTCCAGACGCGGAACTCTCTTGGATCCGCCAAACAAACGTGGATCTCTCACCAGAAAAACGCAGACCTCCTTCAATCCGCCAAACCAGATGTAGCCCAAACGTGGATCTCTCGTGGATCCACCAAACCAGACGCGAGACTCAAATCCCGAGGCCACCAAACGAGGATCCACCAAACTTGTTGTCCACCGCCCCGGATCCGCCGAACCAGGCTCTGATACCACTTGTTATAACCGGGTTGCTCAATTAGTACGATACTGTCCGCTTTGGGCCAAGCCCGCACGGTTTTTACTCTTGGGTATCCTCCCCAAAATGCCTCGTACTAATGAGCTTGGTGGACTCTAATATACAAGGTTCCCTTCCCTTGTATATCCGATGTGGTACTTGGATTGTCCCATAACAGAAGGCATAAGCCTAAATAGAATATATTTAGGCCTTGCTTCATCCCCAAGTCAAAGAAACCTTTTCCTAGTATGTTTGTAAGGGTTCTGGTTGAGTTCTACCACTATAAATAGAGGGCTTGATTCATTAGTTTAGTATGCTGCACAAATTTATTCAAAACTTCTGTGAACACTCTGTTCGAGTGAGGGCAAAGCATTTGTAGGACAGGCTGCATCTAGGGAGATGCTTTCATCATCGATGGTGGTACCCTCATTCTCTTCTATGTTTAACTAGTTCAAAATTGATTGTACGAGAATGTGAACTCGTTTATCTTTGTATGTGTTGATGCTATGATTTCATATTATGTTTGTGTCGATGCTTGTATATATGCATGGATGATTTATGTTTCGATGCCTATGTGTATGATATTGATGCTCATTTAGTTCAATACTTCTTATCATCTATGCTTATGGCTCTGTACTATACTACTATATGCATTGTGCTTAGTATAATTTAGGTTGTTAAGAAATTACCCTCTAGTGATACCCGATTGATGCTATACAAGTATAGAGGGTGTGATTAACCATCTATACCTTGAGTAGTATCAATGCTTGATTGTTAGATCATTAATGCTATAGACCATCGATTATGGATCAAGAGGTCCATGCTTAATCATGTGTTATCCTAACTTCCTTGTTCTTCATTAATTAGATGATGGCATGAAGCGAAAGCAACATTAACTAGTTAAATCCCTATCGCAAGAAGCAAATGCACATGTAGGGAATGGCCTTAGAGAAAGGGATAGAGTTATTCTATATATGAGTCACTGATGCATGATATGATTGAGCCTTAGTATGCATGAGAATATTCGATGCTTACCTTCTTATACAATAACATATATATACTTTTATGGCATCAATGGAGTGAGAATGTAATAGTGGCATCCATGTTAGTTTGTCAAGCATATGGAAAACAAGGCCATGAAGGTGTCGAATGCTATAGCCATGGAGTGCAAGGACAGGCTGATGTCAACAAGGAAGTTGTCCTCCATATCAAAGATTCAACCAACCTCGCACACACTATATTCAATAGCCTGCCCAGTGAGGAAATAAGCCTGAGGATTACCCCAACATCACCTCTACCAATGCACCTTATAAAGCACAATGACATAAGAAACCAAGTCCACATGAATTTGGCAATCAACCAATACAAGGCGCAAGGAGAAGGTGTCTCCAATCAGCAACCCACCAGATTCGGGAAGGTTGAAGCAACAGTGATATGACTGAACGAGCTACAAGAAAATTGAAAGACAACTTGCGGTTCTCATTGATGCTCAACCTCGAAAGCATCATGAAACCTCCCAATCAACACAGAAAATAATCTGAAGGAGGAAGTCAAAGTCATCTCGACAAGGATGGGAGCAACCAAAAGTTTCTCGAGCGTTAAAAATGAAGAAGAGAAGAAAGGAGTTGGCTATCCATCCCTCTTTAGAAATATGATAGAAGCTTTTGGAGGAACATTAGTGGTAGGCCAATATTGGAGAAGCTAATTTCAATGGAAGTTCTCAAAGGAAAACTTGAAACTTTCATTGAAGAAGATGACAAGATTGAGGAGAAGAAGACCTCAATCAAGAAACCCCTTGAGGTTATGAAGAATTCATCCTATTCAATGAAGCAAAGGAGGAACCAAGGCATTGCATCATCAAGTGTCTTCTGGATGACCATCACGTGGAGAAAGGTCTAGTTGACCTTGGCTCAAGCGTCAACATGTTACCACTACCTCTATATAAAGAGATGGGACTAGCTGACATGGATTATGTCTACATAGAAATCACGCTAGCCAACAACATCTCTTATAGAGATCTTAGAGTTATTAGAGGCTTAAGCACCCAAGTTGTTCCTTTCATATTCTTCCCTAACTAGCTCCTGATTGACATGAAGACAAGCAAAGAATATTCATTCCTCTTTGGAAGGCCTTTTCTTGCCACTGGTGGAACAAGAATCGATGTTGTCAATGGAGAAATCACCTGACACGTGATAAAGCTCATGTACAGAGTGGATAAGTCAATCAAAAGGAGTGCTAAATTCGAGGAGTATTCAGAGAATGGGATCATATTTCATTTTGGATCCAAATTGGAGGATTCGGCAAAAGTAATAGTTCATCACCATGATCATAACCAAAAGTATGGAGGCGAGTTGAAGGAGTCTCCGCCAATTCCTGGTCTAAAGCTAGCTCTCCTCTTCATTTATGTAGAGGGCCAGGGGAATCCGCTATTTAAAAGAGCAGACAACCCAAAATATGCACTCTTTCGTAGGGAATAAGTCACGTTTATTTAGAAAAATAACTACCCACGTAGTTAAAAACATGTTTGATAAGATAATTAACACGAATTATCACTCGAATATTCCTCAAAACAGGGGATATAGTTTATGGGTTGTCTCCATTGTTCAACGTAGTAATAATTCACGATGATTTCAAAAGTAAATTGGGGTTCTTAGGAACTGGAATAGAGTTGTAGTAGATGACTGGAACGTCAGTTACCAAGCAGTTGCGTACAGATGTGACAATTTATAATCCAATCCATCCACTTAAATATCTAATTTATTTAAAAATCCAATTCATTTGATCCAAATCCAATTGGATTGATAAATTCAATGATTTGATTCATGGTTGGCAAATTATAGTTTAGTGTCTATATTTTTCATATTTTAAAATTTGGTACCTAAAATTTATTTTTATTCAAAAATGTCGTTGAAAATTATATTTTGGTACCTAACTTTTTTTATTATGACATTTTAGTACATAAACTTTTCAAAATTTACATATTGGTCCAATGCTTAGAAGTCATTTGAGTCGAAGGCTCAATCCCCCAATCAATATGATCGAATCCATGAATTCACTGATCCATTTGATCCAATCAATACTAATCCAATCCATGAATCTAATCCATTTGCCACCTCTAGTTGTGTATGTGAGTTTTAGATGAGTTTCTTTATTATTTTTTAAGTTGTTTTAATAATTTTCTTTAAGTAATATGAAAAATAAAATCCAGGTCAGATGACATGTTTGAGGTCAATGCATTTGTCGTTGATCATCAATGGTCAAAGTTAACAGAGACGAAACATTGTACTAGGAATGTCATTTCCAAAGGTTCATGTTAGACATTACAATTAAAAAAAAAAAAAACTGGTCATTGATTGTTGACCATCAATCATCAAAGTTAACATAAATGAAATATTGTGATAGGATTGCCATTTTAAAATTTCAGATTAGAAATGACATTTTTTTTTTGGTTTTCTAAATTCTAATGATATTTCCATGTTATTTGCAATTTATTTGCAATTTTTTCGTTAAATAGGCGTGTAGTGGGTAATAAATGAGTCTTTGTTTACTGAAAATTTGGCTTGTTTTTTACTCGAGCTCTTCTCATTAATAATTTTACGAGTTATATTCAAGCTCACATTCATTAGTCCACTCGTAAGTTCGCGACAAACTCCAATATCATATTATTTAGTTCATAAATTTTAACTATCCATATCATTTTGTTCAATAGTCATTAGTATCTAAAAAATCTATGATACATAATTTCTCTTTTTAGCTTATAAATGAGACAAACTTGATCACATACTCAAAGTATTAAAAATCATATGTGATACAGATAATATTCTAAAAAGTCTATAAACTATCAACCATCCAACTCATAAATTATAGACCAATTTGATCATAAGTTGCTAGTCGAGCTGACTCGATGACCAGACTATGAGCTTGCTCGTGAGCTCAAAACGGGTCAGCTCACAAGTTGAGCTCAACAAGCCACCAAGTCAAGCTGGTTCACGAACTTTCCGAGATAAACAAGACATAGCTCAAAGTCATTATAAAGAAGCCTTATGTTGAACAAGTTTATTCCGAACTGACCACCGAGCCGCTAGTGACCTGTTGGCCTCATTTGGAGACGTATCAATAGGTAGGGGAAAGCACAAAAAGCATTCAATAGTCGGCCCGATCTACATTTAGAATAGGGCTGAAGCGAGGCCCTATGTCCTGGCCCAAAATGAAAAAAGAGAAGACTTTTCAATCCTTATATCAGTCGGCCAACCTCCCACTTAGGCTCACCCCAACCCAAAGGCTAAAAGGGCAAAACACCCTTTTAGCCTTCAAAAATCATCTTCAATCAAGGGGCATATTGAGGGGCTAAATGGGTAAAACTAGTTTTTGGAAGTTAAAATAGGAGGGTTACTATTTGCCGCCCGGGCAATTACTATTTGCCGCCCGTAAAAAACACTAAAATGACAATTTTGCCCTCCAAATATTTCTTTATATTCTATTCGCTGAAATGGTTTTTTAAACAACTTACACACTACCCGAGTCCCGACCACCAACCCCCCACAAACACCACAGCCACCGGACGGCAGCCAAACTCGCCGGCCACCGGACCAATCTCGTCAGGATAATTCGCCGGGCACTGGACGGCAGCCGTACCCCGTCGTCGGACCAGCGAAGCAGGTAAACCTCTTGTTGATCCTGAATTTTTTGTTCGGTCCGCTCGCCGGCGTCGGACCCCGTCCGCTAGCCGGAGGCGGACCCCGTCCGCTCGCCGTCGTCGGACCGCGTCCGCTCGCCGGCGTCGGACGGCCCGAGTCCCGACCACCAACCCCCCACAAACACCACAGCCACCGGACGGCAGCCAAACTCGCCGGCCACCGGACCAATCTCGTCAGGATAATTCGCCGGGCACTGGACGGCAGCCGTACCCCGTCGTCGGACCAGCGAAGCAGGTAAACCTCTTGCTGATCCTGAATTTTTTGTTCGGTCCGCTCGCCGGCGTCGGACCCCGTCCGCTAGCCGGAGGCGGACCCCGTCCGCTCGCCGTCGTCGGACCGCGTCCGCTCGCCGTCGTCGGTCGCCGTCCGACGCCGGCGAGCGGACGGGGTCCGACGCCGGCGAGCGACGACCGGTTGCATAACAGTGTTGTATTTTTTTCTATTTTATTTCTAGAGCTAATAATTTATAATTTATTGCTTTTATTTCTATTTTACATAGTTAAATTCCTTTGTAGTTTGAATTAAGCGAATCGTATTTTGTTGTAGCGCTAATTAGTTTCTTACTGTCAAATTATCGTTATTTTGTAGAGTTAATTAAATTATTGCATGTAGTTTAATTTTGTAGAGTCAATTGAAGCACAATTAGTTTAATTAAGCGATTGTGTTTTGTTGTAGCGCTAATTAGTTTATTGTGTTTAGATATAATTCGTAGAGCTAAAGATGTTTAATAATTTATATTAAAATAATTTTCTTATCGTCAAATTATCATTATTTTTTAGAGTTAATTAAATTATTGCATTTAGTTTAATTTTGTAGAGTCAATTAAAGCACAATTAGTTTAATTAAGTGATTGTGTTTTGTTGTAGCGCAAATTAGTTTTATTGTGTTTAGATTTAAATCGTAGAGCTAATTTGGTTTAATAATTTATATTTAAATTATCTGTATTTTTTAGACTTAATTAAATTATTGCATTTAGTTTAATTTTGTAGAATCATATAATTTGTACATTTCTAACGAGAGTCAAAATCATAATTGCAGGTGGACATGGCTGACAATGTTGAACTAATTGGTGATTACACAGACCATTTTCTCAATGGCGTCCGATATGCCAATTTCGAAGATCCTGTAACAGTGACCAAAAACATCGCGATGTCTCTTGGTTTCTTTCTAACTAAGGGATCGATGAAGCCACGTGAGTTGGGCAACGAAAGATCATTGGGTATCTGTTATATGTATTGCGACAGATGCAGTAGGGAGAGGAAGTCATACAAGCCGGATCCTTCCAAAGAGAGTCGTGACAATACAAGTTCAAAAGGAGCGGGATGCATGTTCAAGATTAAAATCAAAGAACTACTGGTTAATCCAGATGCTCTTGATGGACCTACATTCTGGGAGATACAAGGAGTCGCGGAGCAAGGAACCGGTTTAAGGCGAGGGTATCACAGTCATGAGAAAATGCTTTATCCCGAGGGCCACAGTCAAATGAATAAATTGAGTCAGGAGGATAAAGAATCTCTTAGGCAGATGAGAGATGTTGGGGTACCTCCGTCGCAACAGAAGCAGACAATAAACAAGCAGAAGGGTGACAAAGGGCATCACACCCAAAGGCAGATGTATAACCTCGGGTCCAAGTCTAGGAAAGACGAGATGGGCGAGATGAATGCAGTGCAGTATGCGTTGCTACAAGCTGAACGTGAGAATTATCATACAGAGGTTATGAAGGACGATGACGACGTGCTGACACATCTTTTCTTTGCCCATCCAACTTCCATCCAGATGTTGAAGGCTTGGCCGTACGTGATTCTGATCGACTCAACGTATAAGACCAATGCATATAAATGGCCGTGGGTGGAGGTCGTAGGTGCAACTCCAGTTGGGAAGAATTTCAACATCTGTTGTGCTCTCATGAAGGACGAGACAAAAGAGTCGTATTTGTGGCTGTTGCAGTGCATACAACAATTGCTCCATCCTCGCGTGCCCTCTGTCATCGTCACCGACCACGAAGGTGGACTACTTGCTACGGTTCCTGTGGTCTTCCCCCGCACCCCGCATTTGCTATGTGTTTGGCACATCAACACCAATGTGCAGAAGAAGTGCTTGGAAATATTTGGGAAGAACAGGATGGATTTGGTCAACGAGGCGTACGACCAATATTGGTGTCCTATGCTTTATTCTTGGTCAGAGCAAGGTATGTTGGCCGCTTTAGGACAAGATGGGGCAATCAAGAACCACGTCTGTTGCAATACATACAGGGAGTGTGGTGGCAACATCGAGAAAAGTGGGCTGTTTGTCATACAAAAAATGTGTTTCATCTAGGAAATACGAGCACAAACAGGGTTGAGTCGTCACATTCCGCTTTGAAGACTTTCCTCCACAACTCGCGGGGATCTATGGACACTGTATGGAAAGGAAACCACCGCTACATTACTAACCAACTCGGGGAGGTTAGGATGATGTTGGAAAACTCTAGACAGAAAACCCTTTCAGCATCCGGTGGTACACCATTCACATTCTTGAGAAGGAAGGTCAGCATGCAGGCAATTATATTAATGAAGGAGGCTGAAGAAGAATTGGGTGCCCGCTTGGAAAAAAATGAGAACTCCCGATGTGCATGTCATTTCTCTGTGACACACGGCTTGAGGTGTGGATGTCAAGTTATGGATGGCAGAGCGCGAGACATAGAGATATATCCCGGTGATATTCATATATATTGGCGGACACTGTCATACGAGCATCCACCCAATGCTCAGGAGTACGTTCCCCAGGAGGAGGAGGCTAGATCTCACCTTCGGGAGTTGGTTGATGAGGCTGTACGCAGAGGACCAGAGGCAACGAAAAAAGCAGCAAAGAACGTGTTTCGCGGTCTCCACCCGGCGGAGGACAACATTCACGAGCCAGAAGTGAACGAATTTAGAAAGGGGCGCCCAGCCAAAAAATCAACTGGAAGAATGAAAGGGTGGTGGGAAAAGATACTGCGAGGCAATAAGAAAAGCATGAAAAAGAAGTCGGGAAGCACAACGTCGGGGTCTACAAAGTCGACCAGTACCAAGTCCACGGGGACTCAGACAGACGAGTATCCGTTAGACGACCATGCAGCGGAGGAGTGTGATGACCCAGAAGATAACAACAGATACAACTGTCCTGACACAGGTACAATTTAATTTTTTCATAAGTGTAGTTATTTATATTAATATTTTACATCGCATTTGTGCTGATTACCTATTTCCTTCACAGATATCCCTGGAGCCAGCAGCACCCATTCTGATTACCCACACATGGAACACCTTCCTGTCTTCATTCGGCCGCTTGTCATTGCCATCCACGACCCGGCGCCAGACGGCCATTGTGGGTTTCGTGCACTTAGTTTTGCACTATATGGTAGTCAAGAAGGGTTCACAGGGGTGAGGGCACGACTTGCTGAAGAAATGCGTGAGCACGATTGGCGATACGCACCCATCTACGGTCCCGGCATCAATGATGCAATCAGACGCATTGACATCACTACTACAGCACCAACGACTGAACATCATTGGATGATGGGTGTGGATCTATTCGTATTTGCCACACTATTTAATTTGGCGGTTGTCATGTACAGCACTTACCTCTACCCAACTCCACAATCGTACCCATGCACCATTCTGCCAGTGGACAACATACATGGGGAAGCCCACCCTAGAGGAGTCATTGTTGTGCATTTCGTCCAGAATCATTGGATCAACCTCTCTTTCCCGGCGGACAAGATACAGATCCCCTCCACATGCCATGTGGCCAAACGGTCACCAAGAAAGCGTGGATGGATGGGAGACATATTTCGCTCCGTTTTTTCAAATGTGGTTCGATCTTGGGGGTGCGGCGAGTAACTTTCCATCACGAAAAAAGAGGGGTCCAAAGAAATAAACTTGTACTCGTCTTCAGTTTAAATAAATTGTAATGAACGTCTTCAATTTAAATAAATTGTAATGAAGTTTGTTTACGTCACATGGAAGCATGATATAATAAAAACATCCAAAGTACAACATAAACCACATAAGTCATAATCAGATTACACAAATAACATAAGTCATAGTCCCAAAACAACAAATAAGCAACTGAACACCACATAACATAAGTCGTAGTAGAACACATAAGTCAACTCGTCTAAAAACAACAAATAACACTCATACATATGACATAATAATCATACAACTACTGTGGAGGTGGTAGAAAACCCGACTTCCTCCTAAACTCGGGCCACATGTTCCCAACTCCATGACATAAGTCGTAGTACTCGTCTGCGCTAGCCATCCACTACTCCCTACTACCCTGTGCAGCATCCATCACGGGAGATATCTCAACCCACATCTCGCGTGACAACTGTAATAAAAAACCATACAATTTAAATACATATTAGTTACAAATAATTTAATACAAATAATATAAAATATAATTGTACTAACCGTATCAGCATCCGAGATGTCATCAACAGGTCGGCTGTCACTCAGTATATGTGGGTGCGAGTGCCTAATGTACCAAGACATGTAATTCTCAGCAAACTCCCATGGCCTACGTCGTATCTGAGTAGAAAAAAGGTCCAGATGCACACTATGCGCCCCCAAGTTGTTCCAATACGAATCATAGACAGACTGGTAGCTAAGAGAGTATCCAAGCGTGGAAGCAGGTCGACGCACAACAAGCGGACGCTCCGGTGGATACGGTACACCCTGCACGTAGCCTAACTGTCGGAGGCACCTAGTGGGATCATAATATTCTGCTATCTCTGCAAATCTGAGCAGGCCCTGGTACAAGGTACGTCTCACCGTCAGATGAGGACTACGACCATACGGAGTCCAACTAACTGACTGAGGGGTCAAACTATCAATAGCCTGCCGATAGTAAGCCAGCATCTGTGCATCCCTCCTTTTACTCGACGGGGGTGCTGTACCGCGCCACCTTAATGCTCCTGCCTGCCCCTGCTCCAGCTCTCGTGGCTCCAACCGACTAGGCCTCAAAGTAGGAAAGTGGTCGTAAATCCAACATTGTAGTAAAGTCAGACAACCCGCCACTCCCTTAGCCTCCGCCCGGGAGGCAATACCAAGCTGCCTGTACAGATAAGCAAGTGCTCCAGCCCCCCACGCATACTCTCCTAGCATATCCGGCCTCTTCAAAACAAGTTCACAACAGCAGAAACGCGGTCCTTACTCTTATCTACGAACAGTGTGGACCCAAGCAGCAAAAGAAGGTAACACTGAGCCTCTCTAGCTGGCGGACCAGACTGCTGCAAATGAGTCAAAGCTCTCACACCCAACAAACCAAATCCTCTGTACCACCTAGACAGACTAGCAACCTCGCCAACCTGCGCCCCGTACTCATCCTCGTCACGATCTAATCCCAGTAGTGCTCGGATGTCAGCCTCTAGTGCAAACTTCTCCAACTGCCTCGGATCCACTACCATCGCCTCTCCGTCAACCGCAAGCCCAAGAATGTGTGCCACATCGTGAAGGAGGATCGTCATCTCTCCAAACGGCATGTGGAAGGTGTTAGTATCCGGCTGCCACCTCTCCACAAATGCCGAGATGAGAGCAGGGTCCAGCTCGCTCTGGAAGGTGATATCAACGAGGTGAGCAAGGCCCGATGTCTCTACGGTAGTCCTAGCGTTATCATCTGCTATCTGATAACCGCCGAGAACGTTATCAACCGCATCCGACTCATACTCCTCCGACTCGTCGTCAATCTCGTCTGAAGGCTCAAACGGTGAAGTATGATGATCAATACTGGGACCAGCTCCACTACCACCCGTACTAGGCATCCGAAAATCAAACTGAGGGAAACCGTCTGCCCTATATCTCATCGGTGTCACCTGTGGCTGTGGCTGTGGCTGTGGCTGTGGCTCATCTCTATCATTTCGGTTATTTCTCACACTAGCGCTAATGTTACGCCCAATGAATCTTTTCAATCTCTTTCCTGGTCCTCCAGAACTACGTGATCCTCCAGAATTACCAGATGACGCCATCTCTAAATATAGACAATAATTTTCTATTAATATCTTATTGGAAATTATTTGTTGAGCAGTTACTTGTTGTTCATAGAGTAATTATGATACATACAATTTGTTATCTACTTAATATTTCGTTTGATGTTATCTACTTAATTTAATTAATTTGTTATAATAAATTATTAGATTAGCAATTTCTTCATAGTCATAATTTATCAATTACTAATTATGATACATACAACTTGGTTATCTAATTAATTTATCAATTACTAATTAATTTAACTAGATAGTTATTCAAATAATTATTTCAACTTACCCAATACTTAAACTAACACATTATATAATTAATTAACAATTATAATTATTTCAACTTACCTAATTAATAAACTAACGCATTATATAATTAATTAAAAATTATAATTATTTCAACTTACCCAATTAATAAACTAACGCATTATATAATTAATTAACAATTATAATTATTTCAACTTACCCAATATATAAACTAACACATTATATGTTCCAATTAACAATTATATACAAATTAATGAACTATCAATATTAAACTAATTAATATACTAACAATTGTATTTAAAATAAATCTAATAAATATTTCTTTAAACCGAACCATTCAAAACGAATCAAAAACTCGATCAACCGGTCCGACCAGACCGGGCGGACGGGGTCCGCTCCGACCGGGCGGACGGCGTCCGCTCCGACCAGGCGGACGGCGCCGAGACAGTATTAAAAAAAAAAATACCTCGATTGCGAGCGACTCCTGGGCGGCGACTGCGAGCAGAGGGGGAAGTCGGCGGCGGCGGCGGCTTCCTGGGCGGCGACTGCGAGCAGAGGGGGAAGTCGGCGGCGGCGGCGGCTTAAGGAGGGGGAAGGCGGCCGGCTGGGGGAAGGTCGGCAGAGTGGTGGGGTGGGGGTGCAGCGGCAGGCAGGGAGGGGTGGGGTGGGAGGGGTGTGGGGGTGGGGGTGGGAGGGGTGGATAGATAGGGTTAGGGGGCAGGGGCAATTTTGTCTTTTCTGTCCTAATTATGGGCGGCAAATAGTAAAACGACGGGCGGCAAATAGCGATTCATTAAAATAGCTCCAATTTGTGAAGGGCCCGAACGAGGGGCTATATGGTGGGACCCTCCAGCCATTCACTACTTTCCCTTTTTATTTTTTTTCTTTTGCGTTTAAACTTTTAAATGGTTTTTAGGTGTTATTTTAGCCAACAAAATCGACTTCGATGGAACTTTCTTCCGTTCGGTTTCAATTTGAAGACCAAAATTTATATTCAATGAACAAATTTCATTGAACAACAAATGTATCTCATAAATTGATTAATTATTTAATTTTATTAAAAATGAAATGTACATGTTTGTTATGGGTGTTTTCTAAAACCAACGAAACTCATTTCGTTGCAACTTTCAACTATTTGATTGCTATTTAAAGACAAACAGAATTTATTAAAATTTTGGAAAGCTCACCATTTCAACTTAAAACAAAAGTATCTCCAAAATTGTTCAAAATCTTGAAAATTTTGAAGAATGAAGCTCACTTTATCTAACTTTCGTCCATTTCAACTAAAAACAAAAGTATCTCAAACTGCTCAAATTTTATCAAAATGTTCGTATCGAATTGTAATGAATGAACATATAAATTTTTGAATTAAAAAATACAAGTTTAACTATTCATAAGTTAGAATTACTAAAAACGAGACAAAAAATATAGCACCCGGGTTGTCGCAGTTTCTGGTTTCGAGGATGCTAAAAATAAATGTTAACTTTGCGTAGGTGTCTTGTTTATCGGCTTGTCCTTATACCATATTAGGTGTGTTTTTGTCTTGCAAGCTTGATGTGATGTGATGTGTTGACTACTTAGTTGAGTGTCTCATGCTTAACACCTAGATAGTCTAAAAGGTTTGACATGTGAGGGGTATCATGCTTATGGGGACTTCATGATGAATGTGGCCACCATCTCATGATAGTGGTGATCACATTGGTGTCAATTACCTTGATGTTCAATGCCTCAATGATATCTATTGTCTTATTGGGTAGGTATCATGCTTGATACCCATGAGGCCTATCATGCTTGTCTATTTGGGTGCACGTGTCCACCCCAAAATTAGCTCCTTATAATTTTGGGTTAGGGCTTCTATTCTCCTTAATGAATTGCTTAATACATCCACCAAGCCTTCATCAAATATGATGATACCTATCCAATCTGTATGAAATCTCCTTCTATAAATAAACCATCAACCCACCAAACATCTCACCAATTGAATCCCCCGACACGTGAGGAAAAACTATACAATCGTAGTCTCTTAGATGAGGACTAAGGCAATACCTGTCTCTTGCAACCATATGTACGACTACAACCTACTTTTCCCGATGACGAGCTATCTCTTTTCATTGTCTTCATAAAAAAAGTGTTCTTTTGGCATATGGAGTGTGATACCAACCAACTTGACTTCAGTGCCCACAATCAACAATTCACTTTCAATCCAACTTACCCCTCTATGCCATGGTTAGCTAACCAAACTGTATCCATAAAAAAGGGTATAATGTCATGTCTTATGGTGAGACAAAATATGATCATGCCAGCCATCATGGTGGCTAGTTTAAGGACATAAAATTTGCAGACACCCCATATCTATAAGAAAAGGGACATCGGATTTGAGATACTAGGCATTGACTAATCATGCAGTATTCCATATAAAAACTTAAACAAGTAAGCCTCATTGAGGTTGACATGGAGGATCCATGCCACATACCGATAAATAGCATTTGCATCATTGCATGTTTTGCAAGCATACATGGTGTACCCAATAATTAAAGGTGTGTAGTAGGTCTACTTGGATACGATTAACCACACACATAACTCGACTATGTGTGGCATAAATCAAACTCATCAAGAATGATTATCCAGAGTTGCGAGTCATGGCAATGTACACACATAACCCGACTATGTGTGACATACATCCACCACTTCGGCATCTTCATTTTTTAGCCATGATTAGTTTATTGTTTTCTTTACTTTTTACTTTTTCTGTTGTTAGTAGTTTATTTTATATTTAATTAATTATTTTAATAAGCTAGGGGTAACAAACATCACTATTCACAACCATCTTTGGCGACTACTAAAAATTCTAAAGGCGTACATCCAGTACTGCCAAGTCAATGGACCAAACCATGCAAGCTACTACTTTACCACATGCCTTCTTTCCTTAGAAGGAGATGCCTCCTTATACATTATTTTTTGTAACTTTCCAACTTAATTATGGAGGGTTCTTGGTCAACATGTCTTGCTTTGATAGCCTTGCATAGGGTCTCATTCTCCACTTCTTTGGGTCACCTCACGATATGTGTTTGCCTCTTTCCAACTCATTTGCTTCATCAAAGGGACCACAATCTATCTGACGACATAATTTTCCATGGATTCACATACCCTCCATATATAGTTGGGAAGATGGGTGTTTCGGTTTAACGAGTCGACGACCACCTTTATGGCCAACTCGACCATGTCTTCCAACACTACAACACATATGACTTGGTGCCTTCTGCACTTAACATATCCACCACTTTTGGTTTGTTTGTAGGACCATGCTTGATTGGTGTATGTTGAGTTATCTTATGCATGTCCCTTGCCCACCATTCATGTTTGGCATGCCATGGGGATTCAACGGGATGAAAGTACCCCCTTGTCCACTACTTGACACGCTCTCATAGTCAGTGGCGTAGCCAGAAATTCATGTAAGGTAGATGAAATGTGGGAAGAAAAATTATAAGTTTTCGGATATGTTCGACATTTTGAAAATTTTGTAAAATACGATATAATCATCATGCAAATTATGAAGAATGTTTAGATACTAAAACAAAAAAATCATCCATGATTCCGCAACTCATACTATTTTGAAGTGTTTTTTCACTTTGTTCATTACAGTAAGTGCTCTTTTAACACTTACAATGACAACCGATAACAAAAAACACCCATAGAGTTTTTGTTTATATTAAACTCACTTACAAAATATATGAATTAAAAAGTTAAATAGAGATCACAAAACATCACGTTTTCATAAAATTATCTACAATAATATGAAAATCTTGTACTCAATCCACAATCACATATAAAATTTAGGGTAATTCCATTAGGAATCCCAAACTATCTAAAAAGTATCATTTGTGTTCTAAATATTCAATATGACAAATCTGGCACGAACTATTTTCCATTAATGTAACAGGCATTGACCGTTACTGTTTAATAGAAAATCTAGTCAGCATCTATGTGGCATCTGGCATGAAATAATTTCAATATTTATTTATTTTTTCTTAAAACTTGGATTAAAAATATTTTTATTATGTAAATAAAACAAAAAACAAAAAAACTAAATTCTCTTCCTCATCCCCTCCCCGATTTTCATCATCGTCTTCAACATCACTGTCGGCCATCCCAACTCCGGTGGAAACCTTCGATCAACATCATCATCGACACCAGTCACACCTTCCCTAATATGAAACATCACCAATCACGCTCGACATCGTCACAAATAGAGGAGAAATTTTAGGCTGGAGCTTCAATCCCCTGTCTCAGCTTGCACGAGCAAAGATGAAGTCAGGGGCGGATGAATCTAAAGCAGAAATATCAAAATTTGTTGCTTGCTCTGGCGATGGTGGAGCTGCGACTGACAGCTCTTCAGTGACGAATCCAGGATGCAAGGGTAGAATATTCTAGGGATTTGATTTATTATTATTTATGGATAGGGAAAGTAGGGGCGAGTTGGAATCAAAATAAAATGACTCGACTGAGGAAAGTTGTGTGACGGTGTTGTTAGGACTTTGTCAGGGCGGGTTAGAGGTTTAAGGGGCTGGCGAAGGCAGTGGGAGCGGAGGAGGTGGTCGCGACGGCAACGAAAAGGGGTAAGAGAGAAGGTAGATGACGAGGATGGTGTGGAGATGCTACGACGGAAGGCGAAGGAAGACACGGCGCCGGAGGAGTTGTTGGAGATGGAGATGCGGGTGGTGGGTTTCTGGGAGGACGACAAGGCTCGGATGGCAGTGGGTTTCTGCGGCTGGTGATAGGGGAAGGGAAGAAGGGAAGTATAGGGGTGGGGGTTCTCGATCGGGTTTGGGGAAAGAGCCCAATCCCAATTTTCCTTTCTTTTAATTAATTTCCTTTCCATTTTTACCGTTTATTTAATTTTAATTTAATTCCAAATAAAAAACATGATGTGTTGATGATGTGGCAGCTTATGTGACAGACATGTAGGCGCCACGTCATTATAGTCAAACACATATTTGACCACCGTTAAGTCAACTATTAAACGTAACGGCCAACGAAATAGTTGGGCTACAAATGACCTAAAACCTTATAGTTTTTAGCATTTCTGTCATATTGAATAATTTAGGACACAAATGGCACTTTTTGGATAGTTAGGCATCCTAGTGGAATTAGCCATAAACTTTACCCTATATTTTTTCGGCCAAGGTGGTGCAAATGACCCACCTTAGCCTCAAGTGGCTCTGCCACTGCTCATAGTTAGGAATGTTGTGAGTTGCTTGGGTGTGTTTCGCACTTGGAATTTCTCCTCACTTCATTTTTTCATGGTCAATGACATGTCCCCTTGGCATGTTTAGCTACACTATCATGCTTACTACCAACATTTATGGGTTGGATTGTTGTGGCTCCTTTGCCAACCTATCTGTCCACTACTAGAGGTTGGTGACATCCCGCCCTTCCCCTGGTTCGATCCTTTTTCATGATTTTAAACTTAGGTATTTCACGGGTAGAATGAGCACTTCGCCATTTTTAGACCTTCATCCCTGCCTATAGACCACATTGGAGCTCCCCTTATGAGGTAGTGTTGTGTCCAACACCAGCTTGCAACTTGGTAACTCAACTTTTGAGAAGTTTGATTTGACCACGTTGATGTCTATCACGTCGGAGAATGGCTTAATATCCACTAACTTGACATCTTTATTGACTCTGTGAACTTGATGCGTCCGTTTTTAGTAGCATCTTGCAAAACATTGTGAAACAACACAAGATAATCAGTGAAATGCAACATGTTGTTATGTCACTTACAAGAATTTTTTCCTTTTAATTTCTCAGGTGGTGGGATGTTATGCCCCTCAGTCAACTTGATCTTACTATATTTCTAGAGTTGGTCAAAATCAATCCGCCTTTGTGACATCAAAAGAGTACTTTTGTGGCTGAATAGGGGCCTAGTTAGGTAGGTATTGCCTATCTGGTTCGTTATCAATACTATCCAAAGAAGCACATACATGAGGTTCCCTGAAGCTAACTCAACCAAGTCTACCTCCACCTCTTTGGCCTCTAGGCCAACATGGTTGACGAGCTAGTTATTTAGGGAATTATTGCACCCTTGATGCACTCCTCATATTCTAAAAATCTTAGATAACGAACTCATACATCACTGCACATGATATCAGTTGGAACAAGTATAGAGCTCTAAGTATTGGAATTTCTTCCTTAAATCGAAGCTCAACACCCCTTGTGCAAACTTGACAATCTCCCTCTTGGAGGTTTAGTGAGAGTTCCAGAAAATACATATGACTATTTTGTAGAGAAAAATATAAACCTGACATATGTGTGCCAGAATTGTGGTTTTGAGATTTTTTTTAACTCTTCGTTTCTCCTATTACAGGCATCATGTGTAACTGCCTCGGTAATCGCTCCCTCAATCGGTACTTGATGTAGCTTGCTTGATGTCCTAACTCTACTTGCTTCCATGTAGGCCACTTAATACCTAACTTCACAAAGTGCTTGATGGGTAGTCTCTGTGCCATAGAAGTGTTTTGCTTGACGGCTTGTCCTGCTACCATATTAGGTGTGCTTGTGTCTTGCAGGCTTAAAGGGATGTGACGTCATGGCTAATTAGTTGGATGTCTGATGCTTGACACCTTGGTAGTCCTCATGCTTGACAAGTGAGAGGTATCAAGGTGTCATCATGATGACTATGGTCAACATCTCATGATTTTGGTGACCACATTGATGACATGTACATTGATACTCAATGTCTAATGACATTCAGGGTGAACCCCATTGTATGACACCATGCTTGACACCTTGTGGTCTACCATATAAGGGTGTGCATGTCTGACACTTACAATCATGACTTCCTTGTTGAGTAGGTATCGTGTTTGATACTCATGAAGCTATCATGCTTTACTTCTTGGGGTGCACGTATCCACCTTATTGGATGATGACATGCTTTAGGGTTAAGGAGGAGGGTGTTGATGGATGGCAGGCCCGGCCCATGCCCTGTGCTGGTCAGACCCACAGCACAGGGCCTCAAGAAATTGGGGCCTCATCAACCTATAATATATTAAAGGCCCATTTGCGCCTGACTCCTCTTTCCCGAGAATTTATGGGCCCATCTGTTTCTTTCTCCTCTTTCACAGGAAGTTTGGGGCCTCTTCAATCCATAACAAGTTTTGGGCCTCCAGAATATATATATATATATATATATATATATATATATATTCAATCCAACAAGATGGCCCATTACAGTTCCTATTTCTAATAGACTAAGCAGCCATTAGACAAATTTTGTTGCCAAGTATATTTGTTGGGTCCTCCCTCCGGTAGCAGCACCTCGCCGGCCTGCTTTTGTTCCTTCTGACTTGGTTGGTTCCAAAACAACAAATCAAATGTCCATCATGTCACGGCAAGTAGATTCCCACCTCATCATAATTGCAACACTAACCTCAAAACCGATTCATTCATTACTCCATATTTGGAGAAAATTTAGCATCCTACAAATATAATTGTCAAGGAAAATATTAGCTATATGAGATTAATATACCATTTTCTTGTGTTCGATCACTTCGATCCATTAAATTCAAAACTTGTTTAGATTTGTCAGGTTGTTCTTTATTAAAATATGTGTAATGATTGAGATTATCATGTTGATCTCCTAACCATTATCCTATTATTATCATCACTAACGAATGTCAAAAGGAGGCTTTTTGTTGTTTGCAGGTACTTGCAGAGAGAGTACGTAGCATCCATAGTCGATCGACTACAGTATGCCATCCCGCAAAGGATCCAGTGATCACTGCTCCACCTATGAAAATTATTACCTTTTAACAATGATAAATAAAATTATTCTTTTTGTAATCATTGTGTGAATTATGTATGAAAAGAAATCATTTTGTGAATCATGTATTTATTATTATTATTATTATTTAATAATAATTATTTATAATAAATTTGCCAAAAAACATTTAGGGCCACAATTTTAATTTTCGAACAGGGCCTCCAAATATCATGGGCCGGCCCTCATGGATGCCCACTGACTCCCTTAGAATAACATCATGCTTGGATGATCTTGACAAGGGGTGCACATGCTGATCTCCTTAGATGATGTCATGCTTGACACCCAAGTACTTGGTGACGCCCACCAACCATGGTCCATTAAACCGTACCGTACCGACGGTTCAACCTCAAAATATCAGTATCGGAGGCTAAACCGATAGGCGGTATTTAACGGTACTAACGGTTGAACTACGGTTAAACCACGGTTTTGTCATAAAATACCCTATCGCTGACTTTTCCGATACGGTCTCCGGTACGGTTTCATGGACCATGCCACCAACCCCCTAGGATGATGTTATTGAGCAAGGATTGAGGAAGTTGTGTACTCACTCTATCATATATTATCCCACTTTCGTCTTGTTCTATCTGAATTTCTATATTTTCTTAAATCACTCACACTCTAGCTTTTATTAAATCATCATACATCCTTTTTCCAATTAAAGCATACATTTAACATCACGCAACTACATAAAAAAAACATTGTGTAACTACATCATTATTGTCTGTTCTAATGCTTTCTATAGTCTATAACATCATAATGTTCTGTATTAATTTTGCGGGTAAATACAATTTATTAGCCAAACCTTTCATTTTAAACAAAATAATAGCCAAACCTTTTCAAAAACAATTTATTAGCCGAACCGTTAACTTTCCATCCAGTCAACCGTTAGTTGATTCTGACATGGCACAACATCAAATGAGATGGATGATTTATGATGATGTGGCAAAAAGTCAAATAGTTTGACTATGCCACATAGAAATTTACCAAATAATTTTTATTTTTCGAAACATGAATAAACTAGAACAAGATAAATGGTCAAATAAAAAAAACAATCCTCCTTCGTCCTTCCTCACCTCTCGTTCCTTCCCTGACTCTTCTTCTTCCTCCTCCTCCAACCAGCCTCCCCTTCCTCCATCTTCCCCCAATCCCCAAATTAAAATCGAAACCATCGCCAAAATTGAAATTGAAGCCATCAACCAGGAGTAGGATTAACTTTGTGTCTAATGGGTATCTGTTCCGGCAAATAGAGGGGCAGAGTAACCAGCCTCCCGTCGTTACCGAAAGCAGCGACGATGTGCGATTCTGCCTCCCTCGGCAGTTCTTCGTCCTGTGACCCTGCCAGGGAGCAATACCGAATTCCACATCCTGGCTTACGAGATTGAACGCTATGCTCAGCGGCGACCCGCAATAGAATGGTCTAGATGATGCTGCCATGACGACCTTATGCTCACACCCACACCGATTCGGACTTTTGGGTTATGGGTTCTTCGATTGATTGCATGAGTTCTTAGATTTTGGGATTCTTCGATTTCATCTGGGTTTTGGGTTTCGAACAGGTTGAAGAGGAATGAGGCGACGCCGAGGATGCCAGAGAAGTAGGCGGCGATTCATCAGTGGGAGAGTCGACATAGCGGATGGAAGTCCGAGGAAAAGAACTCCGGATTAAAGAATCGGTAGAGGAACGAAGACCAAAGTTTACAGCGGCAGGGTGGAGGAAGACAGAGCGTGGAAGCGGAGTTGCTACGGTGAGGGGTCTAGGGAATCTGGCAACAGGGACGGCGGTTGGCGGCGGTGGAGGGCGGAGAGAGGGTTGCAAAGGTGAACGGAGGGGTTTTTTTTTAATTTTTTTTGCCACATCAGTAAATTAAAATGAGCTGACGTGTACTACTCACCACGTCATAGTCAACTAACGGTTGACCGGACGGAAAGTTGACGATTTGGCTATTAATTTGTTTTCGAAAAGGTTTGGCTATTATTTTGTTTGACAAGGAAAGGTTTGGCTATTAAATTGTATTTACCCTAATTTTGCATTAACAAAATGAACTACACCATTGATAGAGTATATTCGATAATATTGACTATGCCTCAAGAGCAAGTTATAGTCTATTGAGATAAGATTTCTAACAGGATAGTGGTGCTTTTCTGGTTGATCATTTTGCAGGATATCATAATTCATTATATGATAATACGAAGATAAATCAAAGACTATAGTTGTGAGCCATGTATGCTTGTAAATACTCAGCATAGAGGAAATTTAATATCAATTATTTATTTCGGTTATTGATACATTGTATGAGCCGAGACGAGTAGGTGCTAACTCTATAGGAGTTAGCACCCTGCTAACCACTCTCATCACCGTTCATTACTATTAAGTTAAATCGGGCGGTAAGAAGTAAAAGGGGCATTTTAGGTATTTTGGTAAATTAAATTTAAATAAAATCATTAAATTTAATAAAATTAAATTTAATAAATATTTCTTTCCCCCTTATTAATAATTTTCACGTGAAAAAAAACTACTGAAAAATTACTACTACCTTTCTTAGCAGTGATTTAACAAAAATGTTGTAGTAATTTTATGATTGCCATTAGTGATTTTATATTCATTAAAATTATTTTTTAATTAATAATAATTTATGATTTCTTATCGAGAACACTACTAGAAATAAAGAACATACTACAAATAAATCAATATTAATAAAACACTACTAATAATTAATATATATCACTATAATTACAATTAAAAACACTACTAATACATTTAAAAACACTACAATAAAATCCATACTAATAATAATAAAAAAAACAGTTCCCTATCCCAGCAATATACATGCGCCCATCAGCGCCTCTCCATTGCTGGGACATATTTGGGTTTACTCCAAGCCGGCGATGGAGGATGGTGCTGAGGCGGACTAGCGGCTGATTCTCCGTATTCGGCCAGCGGCGGGTGGATGGTGAAGAGGCAAAGGATGGGAGCAACGAGACGACGAAAACGAGATTGAAGCAGGTGCTGGCAAGGCTGGTGTGAGGCTTGGCAAAGCCGTTGCGGGCGAGGCCAGCATGGGCGAGATTACATCTGGAGCGGGCGAGGCCGAGGCCGGCGCGCTAATTGTCGACGCAGGCTGAGGCACAGTCGAACGAAAGTTTGATTGATGATGGGAGTTACGTTGCTCGTGGAGGGAGAAGAAGATGGATCTGGGGTTTTTAGAAAGCGGGAGTGATGTGAGCGGTTGTGACTTGTGAGAGATGTGAGATGAGTAGTAGAAAAATAAGTAGGGTTGGCAACGGGGCGGATCGGAGACGGGTAGCTAGTTCCCGTTACCCATCCGTCAAGGCCGACGGATTTCCCCATCCCCGTCCCCGTCCCTTTGTCGGGGCGCGTTTGGTTTCCGTCACCGTCCCCAGACGGATTCGGGTAAACCACGGATCACCACGGATCCTGAGAAAAATACAAAAAAAAGGAAAAAACTAATAAAAAATCCCTGAAATTCAAACTTCAAAGTACCTTGATGTTCAAGGCACATAAATTCAAAACACAAAAGAGAAGATCTGGGGCTGTAACCCTCCCACCACCCAACACCCAGATCTTCATTGTTCAAACAATGAAACAATCAAACAAAAGTGATAGGTTGCAGCAACCAAACAAGCTGCTGCAACCAAAACCCACCACCCAAAACCCATATAACATATTTTTCACTACACTAGTGTTCAAGTTCAAAACTCAAAAGGAAGAGATAAAAAACAAAGGCAGACAACCCCAATAACATCATCCATAAATCGAACTAAAACCTATACTAATAGCACACACGAGTTCCTTTGATCTTTTCTTCCAAAAAGCAAGCAACACTATGTTGCTGGAAACCAACTCAACAACAGCATTCATCCTTGAAAAATGAAAAGCAATCACTGCAAGAAACAGAGTAGCAAACACAGTTAGATAAGTGAAAGTCACTTTTAAATTGAACAAGTTAAAAGGCTCAAGTCTGGCTCAATACCTGGAACCTTTCATTGCTTTGAACAAATCAGTCGTCTAGGGATATTAGATGCTTCCTCATCACAAGTCCCCCCTGAACTGTAAGAATAAAAAAATACAGTTAGAGATTGAAACTATCAAACTAAGTACCAATCTAAATTGAACTAATTACACAGAAGCCAAAATCGAGAACCAACTATCTTACCAGCTTCGTCTTGATCTTCAGTACTGGAATCTGAAATTGCTAGAGCAGAGAACACCCCTTCCATTGCCTCTACAGCAGCCTTCGATGATTCTGCAGATTGAAGAAAACAATGAAAAAGACAATTAATATTCAATCCAGTTAACATTTTAATGAAAAAGACAAGTAATTGCAGATTACCTTGTTGCATTTCCTCCATAATCCAACTTCTGGTACACATCATTGCCTCTATTGTATCATAGTGCAATCTACTCCGATGAGGGTCTATTAACCTCCCACCAGAGCTAAAAGCAGATTCAGAAGCCACTGATGTAATTGGTATGGCCAAGAAATCCCTTGCAATTGCTTGCAAAGTGGGGTACTTAAGGCCATTCAGTTTCCACCACATCAGTATATCAAAGTCAGGAGACCTTTTAGGAATCAGTTCCTCAAGAAGATAGTGATCCAGTTCAGTATGGACCAGAGTTGCTTTGCTTTTTTTCCTCCGACTCACAAACAGTTCAAAA
The DNA here is from genome assembly GCA_946122785.1 of Linum tenue. Classification (NCBI taxonomy): domain Eukaryota; kingdom Viridiplantae; phylum Streptophyta; class Magnoliopsida; order Malpighiales; family Linaceae; genus Linum; species Linum tenue. The sequence goes on along the minus strand of CAMGYJ010000008.1, from coordinate 63,615,507 downwards.
TCAAGATCATCATTTGCAGGAGTAGAAGAACTATCATAAGCAGTTGAAGAACCAGAATTGTTCCTCTCAAACTTGGTTTGGTAATCAAGCACCAAACCACAAATACATTGCTTAATCTTATCAGCCACCAAGTCGGTATTAGTACTGCCAAACTTAGCAGCATAATACTCAATCACATGCAACTTGTATCTAGGATCAAGAACCACTGACACAGCGAGAACCAAGTGTATATCATCCCAATACTTAGAAAATTTCTCCCACATACTCTCAGCCATAGCCGAGATAAGAGAATTGGTATCAGCACACCATTCCAAAAATTTCAGTCTCAGATCACAAACCTTGGGGAAAAACAAATTAGCAGTGGGATACTTGCTGCCAGAAAACAGCTTTGTGATCTCACTGAAAATTTCCAGCTTATCAATGACCATAGCAGCAAACTCCCAGTGCATACTAGTAGGGACAGTGGTGTATTGACTATCCCACTGCCTCAAACGAGAGAAAACATCTCTATACACAATGGCTGTAGATAGCATATCATAGGTGGAGTTCCACCTAGTTGGACAATCAAGCACAAGTTGCTTCTCACAAGGCACTTTAAGCTGCTTAGCAGTTTCAAAGAAGGTTTGTACCCTCTTAGGAGTGGACTTCCAGTACACAACACTATCTCTAACCAATTCAATGCCATCTTTTATGACTTCCAACCCTTCTTTCACAATGAGATTCAAAACATGAGCAGAACATCTCATTTGAACCAGCAAACCATCCAACAACAGATCATCAATAGCAAGTTTAGTTTTCATATGAGTATCATGGCATCATTGGTGGTACAGTTATCCAAGGTAATCGAGGACAACTTTCTATCAAGATTCCAACCAAGCAAACACTTGAACAACCTATCTCCCAACCTCTTACTAGTATGAGGGGCAGGGACATAGATAAAACTCAACATCATGTTTTTAAGTTTCCAAGAATTGTCAATAAAATGACCAGTAACCGCCATATACCCCATCTTTTGGTTAGTTGCAGTCCACATATCAGTTGTGACTGCAACTCTACCAATATTACCATCTAAAACCTTCTGAAGCTTTGCCATCTCAGCCCCATATAAAGCAAATATGTCCCTCTTCACTGTATTTCTACAAGGGACAGTGAACTGGGGTTGCAAAGAACAACAGAAACGTTTAAACCCCACATGTTCAACAATGTTCAGGGGATACTCATGCACCATAATCATAGAGCACAATTCCTTCCTAGACACATCAGAATTGAATTGAGTAGCAGATAGGAGGGGTTTTCCAGTTGGTTTATAATCAGGACCAAGAACTCTCTGCCTACCATCATGTATCTTTCTTTGGGTGCAAGTTTTGTAATGGTTCCTCAAGTGGGAGGTTCCATTACTAGTATCACCACCTAAACGTTTTCGACAGTATTTACACTTGGCTTTAATCTCCCCATTAAACTTGACCCTCACAAAATGTGGCCAGACATCAGAAGTCAATTTACGATCTTCAGCCAGAATTATTTCAACATTTTCATTCCCAGAACCATTAGCATCATTCCCAGAACCATTATCATCATTCCCAGAACCATTACCATTAACATTGCCATTACCATTACCATTACCATTACCGTTTTGATTAGAAGGCACAGTAGGATCATTCGCATTCAAAGCACAATTTTCAGTAGCACCATCCATCTACATAAACAATTAAATAATTGCATTCAATCAATCAACCAAAACTATTAACTACCCAGACAAATCACACAACACACAATACAAATTACAATCGACTGAATCGAGAGTTGAGTTGGACCAATCAAAAAAGGAAAGTCTTCAATTGGAAGTTACCTGTAATCTGGAGAGGGACTGAGGGAGACTCTGTTCACCAGACTGCAGATGGTGAGCACTGAGCTGATGCCTAATGCGAAGCTAAACAACTCCCCAACAAAGCCAAAAAAACAAAATAAAATTAGCATGCATGCATCGAATGATAGAGATTAGAGACAGCTCATGAATCTGGAAAAATAATGGGTTAAGTTTGTGCTTACCTCGACTGTGCTCTGAGCAGAGTGCAGGTAATGGGTTTAAGGAAGAAGTTAGGCTGACCAGTGACCTGAAATTAATCGAGGGGTTAATTTATATACGAGAAGAAGGAAGAAGGCAAGAAAGTGCAGCAGAATACGAAAGGAAAAGGGAGAAGGAACTTATCTCGCTCGATGTGCGATATCACGTCGATTTCCCCTAATAGCTGCAAATCGAAGATTGCAACGGGCAATTTAGGGCTCTGCATGCTGTTTCCCGACGAAATCGCCGGCAAAACTAGCATCCAATTGGCCAAATTGAGAGATAATGATTGCCTACTGGCAATCATAATTGTATAAACAAGCTGGATTGGGAGGAAATCGTGGGGAACAGCGAGATTTTTGAGCGGATTAGATGTTTGGGAGATTCGATGGAGAGAAAGAAGCTAGGGTTTCGGGAGGTTCTCGAAGAGGAAGATGAGAGGAATGGGAGCAGTCGTTTGGGACGGCGGAGAGTGGAAAATGAGAGATTAGGGTTGGCAGGGCTCGTTTTTTGGTTTATATACGATGTCTAAACGACGTCGTTTTATGATTCGGGGCGGGGGCGGGGCGGATACCACTAATACCGTCCCCACCCATCGCCCGCGACCCACGGGTTTCGGGTAAATCCGAATCCGCCAAAAGCCCACAACGGACGGATTTTTAGGTTATAATTAGGGCGGGTTTTGGGTGGATACCCGCTGGGTCGGTCAGGGTTGCCAAGCCTAAAAATAAGTATTTATATTAGGGTTTGACTTGTGAGAGATGTGAGATGAGTGGTAGAAAAATAAGTATTTATATTAGGGTTTGAAGATGTATTTACTAAATTATCCTTTACTAAATTATGTCCCTATGATTATTTGTTAATCTAATGGCTATCAGTCACGTATGCATTAATTTTCTCAAAGCTCACATTTTGTTCTTATGTAAGAGAGCAGGCATAAACTGCTATAGCGAATGTGTTCTGACCCAATTTGATGGTGCCTTAAAGAATTCTCAAGAATGTGCAAGCGGTTGTTTCGGCTTCTCATATGATGAAACTATTTCATTTGCTTTTGATAAACTTTTGTTATGATATTTGTGATGCTTATACATGGAACTACTTGAACTTAGTGATGTTATGACTTGATGTCTTATTCATAATGTCTTGGTTGTTACTTTTTGCGAACATTTTCAACTGGTCCTCAAGGATGCTACACTGAGGAAGTCTTTCCATTCTAGAGTCAGAGACATTATGGAAAAGTTCATTCCTCTTCTCATCATTTGAGTCAGTTTCATGTCTTTTTTGCTCTTCAAAACTTTATTAGAGTTCTATCTATCTAGTGAAAAAAAAGACTCTCATCGAGTGTCCACTTGCATACAAACTACCGTTATTGATTATTGTTAGCTTTGTATATTTGTTGTCGGACTATGCACAGTCCTGGGTGATAATCTTGAAGAAAAAAAATTCTGCAACTATCATTAAGTTGAATAAGAATATTCACATCTTAAATATCTCGACTTTAAAATTTAAAGCATGCCATTCTCTGTACTTTTGTTTAGAAAGTATTGTTTCTGAAAAAATATACCCAAACCTACTCCAATCTAACCAACACCCGACGTGAAAACTGAAAAGTGTACAAAGTACTGAGCTACAGGGAGGGGGGTTTCTATAATCCTATTTGTAGAAGATGAATATCACTTGGCTATTGTTGGAATGGAACCAGAAAAATGTACAAAAGAAAGAGCAGATTGGGAGGTCAAACGATATGGACACATAGATTATATCACAGCTTGATTGACAAAGAGGCAATAGAATACAACAACTATGTCCTGAAAGAATATTTACTCAAAACTCTTAGCATTTTACATTAATGCAATCCATAGCCACCACCTCCGCCGCCACCGCCACCACCAATCCAACTCGTCACCCAACAAGCTCTCGGACAAGAAAACTTCAAAAACTGCCGCCGTTTCCCCCCACAACAACCTGGTTTGGTCTTTCCGGCGCCCCGGTAAACCCAATCCACAAAATGGCGAACCAGAGCCATCTAGCAAGCTATTCTCTCACTATTTCAGTTGGTTTGGATCATCCTTCTTCCTGGTGCCTTCAGCTCAAGCGTATAGCATATGTTAACGCATCCAAATCAGAAATTAATACACCTTGTAGCCAAACGAGTCAGCAGGTCATTTCGATCTACTCGGTTGTCCGTAATGATCATGTTTCGGAGGCAAGAGTCCCAGGAAGCTGCCACCACCGCCATGCGCGGGCTGTTCTTGAATGGCATCATCCTCTGCTGTCTCGTCCTCTGGAGAAAATACCAGGATTTGATTAACCAATGTGATCGAAATAAAAAGAGAGAGAGTCGCCATCAGAGTCTTTGCGTTCTTGGTCGGTAGGGTAGAAAGCTCACATCACCACAGGCAGTGGTTTGTCAAAAAAAAAAAACCACAGGCAGTGGTGACACTACTGGTGTGGTGGGAATGGATAGGTGTCACTCACCCAACAGTAGTTGCAGGTTAACGCAAAGCTTTCCGGTGGCAAATTCAGGTTTAGATGAGGAAGGAAAGGGGTTCAATAAAATAACTTACCAAAAAGGGACTTGATCGAGGGTCTCTTCGGCTTTGTGCTCTTCTTCTTCAGTTCAGCTGTCCATTGAAAAGTGCAAGAAATCATTACTGGGGATAACTTAACTTTTACTTACTGCCATTTCAACATTCCATAAAACGAAAAGAAACAAACAAAGGCTTTGTGAAAATAAGCCAAGCCGAGAGGATCGGATCGGATCGGGTGCGAACAAGTACAGTGCTGTACCGACTATTAAATGCACACAAGAAAACATTCCTTCTGACCAAAAAATATTACTTTAGAACATTATCCTGCCCGTCATGGGCTATGTGTGTCTACTACAAGTTCCCCCAATAAGACAGCGGTACCATCCAGCTGTGTCAGTCCACATCTACGACCCAAAACAATTATGAACTATAACGTGCAATGCTCAAACTAGCACGTCGGATTTTAATGCTTGAAAATTGTTTAGAGGCAGGCATATATTTATATCATCTATAGACTTGTTGAGCTGACATGAACGTGAGCATAATATATTATCAAATATTAACACAAGAACATGACAAAATATTACCTATCCCAGGCAATTGATGGTCATTCACGATTTCGAAGTTCTTATATGTGTAACCCACAAAATTGATATCCTTGGATGATAGCATCTGCATTGTATAACATGGCAACAACCATCAACCTCAAGACCCGAAATAAATTATATAGTGAAGGATCTCTAAACCCTTAGCCTCCACCCATTCATTAGATCAAACAAGTATTAACATGGGAAATTAAAATTGCTCCATGTTCGCCAGGAGAACAAGAAGGAAGATGTCAAAGTGGCAAGCTTTGAGCGAAGAATGGGATTTTACCCCCATTAGAAGAAAAAACTTGATGTTCTTACCTTTCTCCATGGTCCAGATTTATTTGGAGTCTGCATTTGGCTGTCATCCTACACAAAAGATGATGAAATCAGAAGAAGAAAAAAAACATGCTTCTAAAACAGGTCTTTTGGTTTTGCACAAGTAATATGATCTACCTCATCAAACTTCTCAAAATTTTGAGTATCCAACTCATCATTGACCTCAGGGATGAATGCAGCTTTCATCTGATACAACTTCTCCCATTCACACCTTTAAACCAGGGTGTGCCTGAAACAACATAGGTCAAAGCACTTACTCATATATTCCTTTTGAATCCTCAACTAGATTTAAATCAACATTTCAAGAATAGGACACACCACACAACACCTTTATTTCGTGCGCACCCTTTGTCCCAAAGCCTCAGTTTCTACATTGCATAACAGTCTACAGATAAGATCCTTAGCATCGGGAGATAACCTTGCTTCTTCCGGAAATTTTAAATGAGTCTTCCAATTAACAATCTGCAGGACAGGATCGCTGATCAGAATTTGTTCAACACAACGGCATTCAATTAGTAACAGTTTTGTAGGACTCTGATGAAAAAAGTGCTAATCATACACTTGAGTTTCCTCGTCCAAACATAAATGATAAGACTTTAGGTAACTTGCTCAGTGATACAAGTAAATGCTTGTCGATAAACAGCATTAAAATAGCACCTTCCTACAAGTTGACATGGGCTCATCGGAATAGAATGGTGGGTATCCCACAAGCATCTCATACATGATAGCACCCAGAGACCACCTGGACAAAAAGTACGAAGTTTAACCACAACCGGACAATCCCAGAGTGAGACATATTTCACATAATAAACGATTAGATGTAAACAAATTTAGTGTACGAACCAATCGCATTCCATTCCATATCCTTTCTTCAGCAAAACCTCAGGGGCAATGTAGTCCGGTGTTCCAACAGTCGAATAAGCCTAAAGAAGGAAGAAAGTTATTACTATATTAGCAAGTCTTAACAGTTGCTTTTCCAACAAGAGTTTCCGCATAAAGATGACAAGAAATTCGACAGAAAACCTAACAAAATGTGCTGAAATACAACGATAATCGCCAGAAAATCAACTTGAAGAAACTCAAGTACCGCATTGGACTTGACCGAGAAGTAACGTTGGGAACGATATACAGATTCCAGAAGGGTCTCACTATTTAGTTAAGAGAGTTCCTATGCAATAGGGGCCAATTATAACAACAACAAAATAGGACTGACCCCACTGCATAATTCTAGTGAACTTACAAGCATCCTCCTGTTCCTCTGCCAGTGCTGCAATTGCTCCTGTTGTGTGCGTCTTGGTACTGCAGGTCGTCCATCACTCTGAAGAGCTCCACTAAGTTTATTTGATGCCGTAAAATCTTTTTCTTGGAGGTTAGTGCAATCTAGAGGTTTACATAGTCCAAAATCAGAGAGCTTCATGTGCCCATGCTTGTCTAGTAGCAAATTGTCAGGCTTGATATCTCTGTGAAACAGAAGAAAAGATGAGTTTTATATGACCAACGAAACAAACAACTAAGCAACCATGACAAAAGAAAAAGCCAACAGACGAATGTTTCGATTACCTATGGATATAGTTATGCTTATGGATAGATTCGATAGCCAGGACAGTTTCCCCAACATAAAACCTAGCCTCATCTTCAGTTAGGGTATCCTTCCGCATAAGCAATGTCATCATATCCCCACCAGGTAAATATTCCATTATAAGATATAGATACTCTTCATCTTGGAATGAGCAATATAGTTTGACAATGCAATTGCTCTCAACCTCTGCAAGCAAATTCCTTTCAGCTTTTACATGTTCAACCTGGGCAATCATACATTTTCATTAAGCATAAGCTACTGATAACTGATATGAGCATCTGGAGTCAGTTAAATAGTCACAAACCTGGCCTCTACGCAACATCTCTGATTTCTTAAGCTTCTTCATTGCATATACATGACCTGTTGACTTCTCTTTACAGATTCGAACCTGAAATTTATAAAGAAACGCGATGGAGTAAATACAAGAGCAAGCGAGTAAGTTTAGTATAGCATCATAAATAAAAGCTCCATGACAGACAGAGGAAGCCTCAAAATGAAATCTGGAGTGTTCGTGTACCCTACTACGGCACATATATGAATATCATATGGGCATATATTATGAACATTCCATGCAGGCTAACCTCAGAGAAAGAGACGCACCCTAAAAGTGTGTCAAAGAAGATTCAGCAGTACTAGATAAGGGCACAGCAGTATGAAGCCTGGATATTTTATTCCGGCATGCATCTCCCAAAAGAAAAGGCATACCTCCCCAAATGCACCCTTGCCTATCATTGTCAATGGCTCGAAATCATCAGCTCCCATTTTATGTCTCTGGAGCCGCATGAACTCTGTTTCCTTTTTCTCTAAATATTTTATTAAGTTGCTTTGTTCTTCCTCCGTGACCTCCGCATCAGCCAATTTCTTCTCAAGCATATCTCGCCTGCAAGATGTCGTATTATCACTCAAATTCAAGAACCACCAAAAGCTAATGCCATCCACAATTGCAGACAAAACACCAGACTTACCAGAATCTCAAACCAAGTACAGATAGATGAGAGGAACGATATGAAATACTCAAAAGAAAAACTATGAATATGACCAGATTGGAATTTTTCTAAGACCATAGCTACGAGTAAATCATACCGCTCTCTTCTTTCCTGCAGGTCTTTCATCTGCTTCTTATAATGATTTTCAATATACTGCTTTGCAGCTGCAACCCTTTGTTTGGTTACATTTGACGGCAATTCTTCACTACTTGGTGCTTTAATCCCCTCTTTACCGTTGCTTGAGACTTCTTTCTTTTTCGAAGGCCTTGCTTTGTCTTTTGACCTGAATTTGCTGAACCAACATCGTGCAGACTCCATATATCTCAATGTAGAATTAATAGTACCTCCTCAGCTTTTTCCCGACGTAAATCAAATCAATGATATGATGTGAAATTGCAATACAACTGAAGTCCAGAAAGGTCAGATATGCATCTTAAGTCCCCAGTTCCAGGATAAGAAATTGCAGTACAACTGAAGTCTATATCCTGCATTGATAAAGCGCCAGATAATTAGAATGAGAGAAACCCTGCAAACTGAAATTTGAAAACAACTATTTTGTCTAAATGAGATTATGCCTAGTACCACTATTTTGTCTAAATTCCACCACCCCATATTCCTTTGAAAACAACTGACTGCAACCCTAGGCACACCAGGATGGATGAAGAACATTAAAGAAACAAATATAAGAATATTTCAGAAAATATATCCTAATCAGAAAGAAAAACACAAAAGCTACATTCCCAGTTGCACAAGGAATCCTAAAACCAACATGAAACTTGAAACAAGACATAGTTATGCATATTGTCTGATTTGTTTGTTGATAAAGGATTGTTGCAGGAAACCCCAATGGTCGATCTTTATTCTTTTGCACCTTCCTTCGTGCTCGACAGTTCTCTAAGGTACTTGGTCAGATCTCACAGCAATAACAATTCGTCTAAGCCATATCCCCAGGGTCAATATTAGGCGTAATTCATTGGGCTGCCAAACAAGATTTTTGTCAAAATAAAAAAATCAAACCAACAGTTTACTGCTAAACCTGTCTGCCTTGATCTAATACACTTACACCAAAAGTAAACGCTAGTACTTCTGAGCTGCCTCGTCAAATATCTCCTGTGACTAGTCTAAATCACTCAATGCTGTGTTCTAAACTCCAGCAGGGAAGAAAATCTAGGTCACCAGAATCCTGTGTGAGCTCGATCCTAATTTCCAGAGCTTTTTCAGTTATCACAGCAGGCAAGCTCATCATCAAAAAGCCTTCCACCCTAACTATCTAGGAAAAGCAAATTGAAATAAGTAGAGGAAGAGACGAGCTAAAGATAGCGAAGTCGTCTTCTCCCCTTAATAAAATCCACAAAGAAACCAAGGGAAACGATCGGAGTGAAAAGAAAGGAAATGGAGCAAAAAAAGCGATCAAATCCAGAATTCAACATCCGATAAGCAGCGACTTCCAAAGAGAGCTGTCATCACTGTAGTTCCCACAGTTACATCCACATTTCTCCCAGTTTAACCTAACACAGACTCCAAATCGGGCAACTCGAAAAGCTCCAGAGAAAGCTCCCGACACTCGGCACTTCCGAGTTCCAGAACCAACAGAGACGCAGCTCTCAGAGCCACGAAATAAACGGAAGCAATCAAGAAGTAGAAAAACAGTGGAAATGAACAAAGAAAGAAATAAGGGAAGGGAACAAGAGTTCAAGTAATCGGAAAGCAAAAAGGCAAACCAAATCGGAGAATTTCCAGAGAGCCGGATTCAGAATCAGGAGCAGTATGAGAAGAGGGTAAAGAATAGTACCGAGGCAAGTGGCGGCGGGTGGAGAAGCTAGGTGGAAGAGGAAGACGGAGAGGCGGGAATTCTGGACGGAGAAGGAGGGGAAGAGAATGAGTAGGAGAAGAGAAGAAGTTCGTGCCTCTGGAGACCACCCAACATTGTTGGTTGCGTTGAAAGTTATGAGAGAGAGAGAGCTTTGGCTTTGTTGCTGCTTTCTTTTGCTTTCCTATCTCATTTTCCTTTTTCTCCTACTTTGGGTTTCTGTTATTTTTCACCGTTACTCGCTGTCCATTTGCCGTCTGTCCACAAAGTGAAAATTGAAAATTTCAGAGGTTCCGTTCCCGTCCAGCAACATCAACCTCGTTCGATAGGGAAATATTTCCCAGTGCGTAAAATAGAATGTGATACTCGTAAATTGGCAGAATAGTATAAATTTGATTTTAAACCTAGCATATCTATTTTCCTATAAAAAAAAAACCTAGCATATCTATTAAATATCGTTGCTAATGTAGTGATACTCTTCTTAATCGGCAAAACTGACTAATATACTACTACGATTATGTAGTTTAATTGTGTTAGACCTGACGCGGTCTAACCGTAAAACTTAAATTTACATCATAACATCTTCCCGAATGGAAAGAAGAGTGAATTTTTTTTATATTTTAGTAGAGAGAGATGCCCATTAGTGTTGGGGCACTTGGCTAGATTAGATATAAGATAAGTAACAGATATACAATAATAAACATTGAGTAAGCGGAGAGAAACTGTGTTAAACTTGGAGCATAATAATACACGGAATCATTATTATGAGACAAATAAATATTAAGATTGACGGAAAGGTGGGAACCGAGTTGGACCATTTGCCATGTCTTTTTAACCCCATGACAAGACGACTGCTAATTGCAGAAATAATGCAGGTGATTTAATAACAAATTTAACATCATTAATTTTCCAAACCTGGATATCCTTTTAGTAGGAACCACGGATGAGCTGAACCCTAAGTCGAAGAAAAGCGTGATAAAACTTCTCGAGAGTTTTTTACTCTCCCTGCACTAGTCATGTTCAATTTGAGCGGAAAAGTCACATAAATTGATGTCGTATTCTTTCTTTTTCGCAATCATCGGATTTTTACAGCATACAATGTTGGCTTTAAAAGGCCGACTCAGTCGTGATAGTTCATTTTTAGCCCTCATGTCAGCCCAGTGCCACGTCTTCATGGCATTCTATCTCGCCTCGACCGAAGAACACTACCTATCAAAACATACACACCAAGCCATATGTATTGAATCACATGTCGCCATAACTTATGCAACGATTCTAATTATTTAAGATTTACATAAATTTCGATAATAATTTTACATCAAATTGTAAGAATTAAAAACATATAATATTTTTATCATCATATATCACGGAGAAGAGGGAGTTGAAAGTTTGGAGCCACAGCAGTTTGACTTTAGCTTTTTTTTTAGTGTGTGTTTGCCATCTCATGGTACAAAAAGCTCAGCAGACACAAAAGTCATCTCCTTCCTCACTCCCATTGTCCTTGTCTCACCACTCTGCTTTCTTCTTCACTTTGGGATTAAATTAAACAAAATGGAGGGAACGCTTGAAACGCTCCTTAAATTTTGCAAGTAATGGCAGCAGCAAAGCATCGGTTGACTGACTGACTGCAAGGGGAAATTAGGGCGCGGGCCACAGCCATTACTCAAACTCAAAAGAAGCAAAACTTGTTTATTGACAGCTAAATCTAACGCAATTGTTATATTACCTGCAATTAATAAACAACCAAAAGGCAAGAAGAAGGTTTTTGGAGCTAGAGGCCCATTTCCCCTTGGGTGTAGCCGTGTAGGGCAGGGGTGCAAAAGCTTGAAAAGCGGGGACCAACCTCAAATGGGATATGCAGAAAACACACAATTAAGGATGGCCAATTCACGGGTAATCAATCCAATCCAAGCCGGTTAAACTCGATA